>OW818030.2:55973373-56259791 GCA_942486065.2 Calliphora vomitoria | reverse complement strand
GTGAGATCTTCTGAAATAATCTTTTAAAAAAAGAATATAATTTAAATCATTGGTCTCCAACAGTGTGCCCGCGGGCGGGCGAATAATGTGAAATTAACCGATTAAATCTAAATCCCGTTTAATTATTTGCTTTCGGCCCGCTTCCGAAAATTACTTTAACATAAACGAAAACATTTACTTTAATGGAAAGGTCTTGATGAGGAAAAAACTTAGGCTGCCAAAAATGTCTATGTTCCCAAATCAACGATATGTGACATTAAATAATATGAAGATTGTACTGGCCAGGAATTGAAAAAGAAAATAAACAAACAGAATCATCTGTCATGAGGTTGGGGTTACCAGATGTTGGCTGCGTTGGTACAATAGCGTATGCCGGGGTGAGGCTCGCCGGATGGGGTGGTCCTTACCAGCACCGGTAACATTCTCCTGGGTACAAAAAATATATATCAGCTTTTGGGGAGTTGATGAAAGAAAAAACAGGGAACCAAAAGTGAGTGGAAACGAAGAACAAACAGAAACACAAAATACACTTAACAAATTTCTGTCATAAACAACTCATCTGTTGGCTGATGGAATGTGTAGTATGCGAACCATTCACCCAATTCCCAACATGGTTACTAATCCTCTCCAGCATTTGCTTTTAAAAAACTCAAATTTATTTAAATTCCAATATTACTTCTGATATCTTACTATTATTTCAGGTCAGAAATTTATTTTTTTATAATTTCTTTTATTTTTGGAGTTCTGAACTTATTTCAGACATATTTTATGTAGTATAATTTATTTATGATGACTGTTAAGTGCTTAACAGTGCTATGTTGACTGTAACATCATCAATGTTAAAAAATGTGGTTTTTGTCTGTGCTAGTTAAATTCGAATTTAACTTCACACACATTTTTGAAGTATAGCGTATAAACTGAAACTTTGTAGAATATTCCACGATGAACTGAACCCATTACTGAAACGAGTATCTTATCAGAACTTACAGAAACTATTAAAAGTATTAAAAATCTAAAATCCCAATAGGGACTCCAATGGTATATTGGAGGATTTTATATGCTTAAAAAACTGAGAAATTGGATAGTTGTTCTCATGCGAGAGAGTTTTTTCTAAGTCAAGTTTTTGTAAAACTAAAGAAAAATCGTTTAAAAGAAAACCTTTTAAATTATATTATTTTCTTAAAAGATATTTCAGAAAATCTCACTAAAGTCCTAAAATACCATCTTTTTTTGTGGATTTTTTATATTATGTTATTTCTTCAATACAATCTAAAATTTAAAATGATTTAGGTAAGCAACTCTTTCATATAATTGAATATTTTTGCAAATATTCTGATAATTTAGGAGAAAGATTCATACTTTTCCTTTAAGTTAATACATTTTCATAAATAATATTCTTCTCTTAAAAGATATTTCAGAAAATTTCACTAAAGTCCTAAAAAAACTCACATGTGTATATAAAAAGGTTCTCAAATACCATATTTTTTTTGTTGAAATGTTTAAATAAGTACACAAAATGTATGGTTTTATTTTCAATTAAAAATTAATTAATTTAACCGATTATTAACCGATTAAATCTAAACCCCGATTAATTATTTGCTCGATTAACCGATTAAATTAGGAACCCGATTAATTGAATACCCTATTAAGTATATAAATTGTTGAATAGTACATTTTATTCCTATTATAAAATTATAGACTCTGTTGCAAATGGTAGGAATATGTAGTTATTTCAATTATAAATTGCTGAATTAGATAATATTTTTTATACTTTTGAAATAAAATATCTTCTGCGTAAACTAGTTTTTCTAACAATATATAAAATACTACTATATTTTAAATAAACTTTTATTTTGTTTAAAAAAAGTGGTTTTATTGAAGAAAGTACATAATTTGTATATAGTCCAGAATGTGTATTACAGCAGGATTCATGTATAATCCATAAAGTGCAACAGTATTTGTAGACTATAAGCGAAAACTTCAGTATTACATTAACATAATCTAAGTCCCAATAACAAACACTGAGTATGGATATTAGAGTGTTTATACCAGGGGTGCCCAAAAGTTCCTTATGGAAGAGCAAACACCAATACATTTTAAGAAAAACAAATTTTATTCAATATTTTTTGTTGTAAAAACCAAAACATACAAAGAACAAAGATAAAATACACACTTTTTAAACAAAAACAAAATCTACATTGATGATCGCTGTTGTCAATGTTTACCAAAATAATTTCAGTATTGTTGAGATATTAACCAATTTTGCCTCACAGGATCCCTTCATCGCTGCATATAGATAACGGCTTTAGCCCACTAGAACTGCCTACTAAAAAATGGTTCGGTGTTATAGCTTCTTCGGTATCTTCTTCGATTGGAACATAAGCAAGTGGCCTTGAGTTGATTATGTTTTCCACTTCAATTAGCATGCTTAAAAGAATTTCATCTGTAGGGTGTCTCGAAGGCATTATTTATACAAAACTGTTTTAATTGAGGTGTAGCTGGGGGATTGAAATTCCATTTGGTAGTGGTAGTAGTAAAGTTTTTAACTAACTCATTTCGAGTTAGTTAATCAACATAATGATAAATACCATACTTTTCCATCGACTCGTTTAATATTATTTTCATTCAGTTTTCGAATATAACATTTAGATAGATAACTAGAAATTGTGTCTTTAAATATTTTGTAAAGATCAGCAGTTTGAGTTAACTTTTTCTCCAGACATATTAAACGTTTTAGAGCCATGTCATGACTATCTGGCAACTTAAAACTATCATATTTCCACAATAATGAAACCTCATAATGTCCATTATCTTTAAACATTGTAAAACTAGCAAATTGATTGCACGTTTATCGTTGTACAAATACCAATACTTTCAAGTGCATAAAAACTTGTAATTAATTCATCTTTCGGCGCTATGAGAACAATTACAAATGTGAAAATTGATGCTTACTTGTATTTTTTTAATTCAGCCATTGTACCATAAATAATCCATCCGAGCTTCGTAAGTACTGCAATTGGTTCATGAAGAGCCCCTTCACGGGTCTTACTTGAAGTTGCCAAGTTAAAATGGTTTAATCCGATTAAGAGCCTTGGTACTGCATTCACGTAACTCTTTATGGCAAGATTTTGCAGGTGTTGAAATCATTATGTAGTCCATTGTTTGCATTGGTAAATTTAAAGACTTCACCGTACATACGTTTAATTTTACACGTCGTACGTTTTCACCTGAAACACATATTGTTACTTTTATTGAATCATTTTCGCTTCTTTGCATACCACCAGTCCACCTTAAACACAATGGACTATGTACACCACTAACTCCCAATTCATGGGCAATTGCTTCATCCATTAGGCTGATTGACGATCCTTCGTCAATAAATGCAAACGTTTCAATTATTTTATTATTGCCGTATATTTATATTGGCATTATTTTAAATAAAATGTTATTTACTTTTGCACTATGTGCATTATTTATTACTACTGCTTCTTCTTGTACATTAGAAATGTGAGTGTTTTGAATATTTGACATTTCTTCATTTTCTTTGGATTTCGATGATAAATATCTAAGCAATGACGGATGGTGATAATACTCGCAGTTCTCTTCACCGCACATTCTCTTTCTTCTACATTCTCCGCTATGTAAACACAAGCAAAATTTACATAATTTATTCATTCTTATTATCTTCCACTTCTCATTGCGATCCAACGATTTATATGTTGGGCACTCATTAACACGCATACCTAAATTGGAGCGGAAGGCGTTTTTTACTTGACAAAAATTCTCATGCCCATACAATTTGTATGCAGCATACCGAAATAACGCGGCGGCAACGCTTTACAATTGGAAAATCCGATTTTGACAGCGCGTATAATAGTGAAGTTAGTTCCAAAACACAATAAATGTAAACACATACATACAAAAGGAGAAACAAATATGCAAGAAACTCATTTTTTAAACTTTAATATTTAGTTTTTTTGATAAAATTTTAGTTTACAAATAACTTTATTTATTGTTTAAATAATCCGGATTGTTATATTTATTTTTTTGATAACCTTGTTTTTATTGTTTCATGTAGCGTTGCCGCTTTTATTTAGGTATGACATTTCAGCGTTAAGGCTAAGCGGAAAAAAACGTTCCGCCTTACGCTTTTATTTAGGTAGGCCAGTAACAGCTTTACATTTGTTGTTACAAACAACACATTTACGGTCATCGCTGTGAGAATAGATGTAAGCTCTCTTACTTGTTGTCGGTTTGTTATTATCAGCTGCGCTGCGTTTGCTGCTGCTTAAATTATTGGTTGTGGATTCTATTGATATTGTACTGGCTCCAATGTTAAACAACCATTCGTCAAAGGCAGACAAATTTGGTTTTTTATTTTGATTAATAAGCTGCAATTTAAGAGATGCCCACTGCATTTGGTAGACTGTAGGTAGTTTTTGTAATAATTGCTGGAGTAAGAATGAGTTATTTATTTCATCTGGTAAGTTGCTTGCATTAATAGTCGCAACCAAACTCCGAACATTAAAAGCATGCGAAGAACATCGATGACATTAGTGACATTTGAGGGATGTACAAGCACATGCTGAACGCTATGAAGAGCATCGCCTTTTAGTGATTTTTGAAGACGAATGAGGTTTGCAGTGTCCCTGAAGCTACATGCTATCGTAGACCATTCAAAGGTGGTGGTAAATAGGGCCAATCTTCGGGATTACCATCGAATATGGGCAACTCTTTTGGAACGGATTGACGTGCGATAACGCTACTTTGTTGTAATTGAGTATTATTGATATATTGATTGTTTATTGTTTTATTATTTCTAAAGGGGCCCATAGACACATACTGCTCATGCTCACGCAATAAGCATGTGTTGGTAAATTTTCAATTTTTGTTTATGTATGCGACACACAGACAATGCAGTATGAAAAATCAAAATAGTTTTGATTTTGAAATGAACTCGTACTGCTGACAGTTGTTGAAATGAACAATAGTATACACTTTTTCATTTTTATGAAATATAATTATTAAATTTGACGTTTTAGTTACTTAAAAAATAGAAAATAATAACTTTTTTTGTTCTCAAACGTATACGAAGGGTTCATCGGCAGTATGTGTCTATGGGCCAGCGTTACCGTTGGAAAATTTTGAAAAGTCGCACAAAAAGGGGATTCTTGAAGAAAAAGTCGCACAAAAAGGGGATTTTGGCAATAAAAAGGGGCAACACTTTTAAAGGAAAACAAAAGTAAACAAAATTAGATAATAACTTTTTTATTGAATTTTTTAATGATATTAATGTACATATAGACAAATTCATTTTCTTTTTTTTAATTTTTCCAAATTTTTATAATAACGATTTCGCAAAAAAGACTATGTAATAAATAACAAAAACTTTTAATTTTGTTACAAATTATTTGTTGTGATTTGTTGCTTTTTAACATGTTATTTTATACAAATTTATAAATGTTGGTCACAATTTTAAAAAAGCAAATGAAAAAAAATTTGTGAACAACATATATTTAAAAATAAAATTATGTATTATTTAAATCACTTTTGGTATTTTCTTTTTTCCGTAACTTTGAAAATTAATAGCCAAAAACAAGTAAGAATGTATACCCTACACTAAGAAATGAGCAAAAACATTTTTCGTTCAAAATTTCGGAAGTGGGCCTTATATGGGAGCAATGACCAATTATGGACCGATCATCATAAAATTTGGTGACATGAATTCTGTATATATAAAACTTATTTAGAGAAAAACTTGTGTAGATACATATATAAATTATACATTTATGACCGATAAAGTCCAATTTTGGTAGGACATTTGTATGGGGGCTAGGTGAAATAATGAACCGATTTCAGCCAGTTTCAACAGGGTTCGTCCTTGGGAAGAAAAAATGATATGGACCAAATTTTATCGAAATATCTTCAAAAATGCGACCTGTACTCTGCGCACAAGGACGGACGGACATCGTTTAATCGACTCAGAAAGTGAATATGCAGAATATGCAACATTAATAGTACAATTTAAATACATATTTTACAAAATTACTATTACTATATTTACATTTGATTAAATTATTTTTTTTGATAAATTACATCTATATTTCTTTATGAGTTCATCACTCGGAATCCAATCTTCTAGGTCCATATCTAATACATTTTGTGCCGAAAGCATGAACTCGCATGAGTCCACTTTTAATCTCTTGGATAATTTATTTTTCATTAACGTGAGTTTTGAAAATACTCGTTCCGCCGATGCACTACTATGTGGCAGAGTAAATACATATGTTACAAATTCATATAAATTATAATATAAATAATCATTAAACCTGTTTTTTAAACTACCAATTTGATGCCAAAATTCTTCTGGGTTTGTAATTTTAAACATAGTATCATATGTTTTGTTCTAAATTTTTGATTCGAACATTTTTAATTCTTGTATAAATATATCTGGTTGAGTAATTACATCTTTGTATTCTGAAACTATATCATAGTAATTAATCTCCTTATTTGTGCTTAGAAAGAATGGATCTATATATTCTAAAACTGAAAGTTTTTTATTATTTATATCAATCCTTGTTACTATTTCATTACAAAGCTTTTGGTAAATATCTAAGATATTTGTTTTTATTTCAATGGTATAAATTTTTGATATTTTTTCGATACATAAATCTGCTTCAGCCTCATGTCCAATATATATATTAGTTATTTCTTTAATATGTAAAACATTCATAAAATCTACCTCTTCAATTTTAAAGTTATTAATAAATTTCTTTTTTTTAAATTTGTAAAAATGTCTAATAAAATATCTTTTGTGCTTGATATAAGATAAATTATTTGCGAAGATTCGCTTTGAAAATTTTTATTAAATTTATTAATTTTGTTAAGATATATACTAAAAATTTTAAATATATTTTGGTAGTAGAGGACAAACCTTGTTGAATTTCTAAAATTTTTTTCAAATTGGAAGCATTTATCTCTTCGAATTGAGCTTGAATAAAGAAGTGTTGTAAAACTCCCCACCGCTCCAAAATCCTTGCTGCCACATCAAAAAGCAAGAAGCATTTATGTATATATGAAATATTTTTATATACTTAAGTTGATTGTTCCAAAAACGTCATATTAAAGCAAAAAGTTCTTTTTTTTGAAAAAGGGGAAAAAAGGGTCAAAAATATTAAAAAGTGTCAGATTTAGTTCATTTTAGTAAAGGGGCACAAAAAGTGTCAGCGGTGCTGAAAAAGGGTCAAATTGCGACTTTAGTCGCTCAACGGTAACGCTGCTATGGGTCCCTTAATAATAGATTGTTCGATTGTTAAATTTTCGGGGGGTGATACTGAAGTACGATAATTATTAGATGCAGGCAAATTGGAAAATGACACAGCAGCAGGTTGGTACGAGGTGGTCATTATATTAAAGGATTGAGTTTGTTTTTGATAACCACTATTGGTGGTGGTAACCGGTGCACAATTTGGTGCGGCGGTTGTGTGAGATGGGTAAGAAGAGTTGGTGACCACAGGGTAACTGCACATACCTGAATTTGGTGGAATTCTTTCCGAATTGCTGCACGCGATGTTTTGTTCTTCATGTCTAGTGGGCATATTATAATCTGAAGACTGATTAGGCATATTTGTGATTTGATCAAGTGTCGAATTATTTTTAACGTTAGTTGTAGTTCTTGGGATGTCATCAACATAATTGTCGAATGCATCCTTTTGAAATGGCATTTCGTTTATCCAAGTTGTTGAAGTTTTAGTTGTATACTTCGAGATTGAGATAAATAGGTTCGAGTAGAATGATGACTTATGACACTATGAGCAGGTGAGGTTGGCCTAACAGAGCATTCTGCACATAGTAAATTAACTATTGCTAGTTAGAAATATATTTTTGCATTTGTTACAAGTCGCTTTATTGTCTTTAGAGGGATTGGGACTTAGCGAGTTTTTGTTATCATTATGTTGTTGACCCTTTGTAATGTCTTTATCCATGAAGCCACAAAAAGTATATTAAAAATGTTGGGATGGCAATCGGCCGGACCAGCAATTCCTCAGGATTTTGAATAAAATACACCAGTTCAATAAAAGGCTTGATTTATTAAGCAAATGTATTATTATTAAAATTCCTATACATAAAAATACAATTAAGGCAACAATTATTTGTAATATATAACTTTTCGGTATAGAAATTACTGGAAAATGTCTTTAGCTCCACTGAATCACGTCTAAGCCAACGTTCTAAAATGGTTTAAGTTAATTTGCGAAGGCTTTAAGACGCATCTTGACAATTAAAGTTTTCGTTCAATTAATAAGCTGTCACTAGATACATTAATAATATTTGGAGACTTATAATAGTGTTGCAAAATTTAAAACTATGGTGAATTAGGTAGCAATGTTAACAACTATAATGAGTCTAATTTGTCTATGAATTAGTCACATTCATAGAGGTGAGGACGAATTACAAGGACTAAAATCACCAGAGGTTTTTATATGTCTGGTGAATAGTACCCCTTGCAATTTTCCTAAAAATTGTAAATTTATTTCAAAAAATTCAATTTTCGTTTTGAGTTTATACATTATAAGGAATTTAAAATTATCGCAGGTTATGGGAATTCAAATGGATAGATACCCAAAACTATTGACACCATCAAAAGTGAAAGTCTTGACGACTGGCAAGTATACAAATTTAAAATATTTATCGAATTACAATCATAAAATTGCATACATACTAATTCAGATTTTCAATTTTCAGGCTACAATTACTCAAGAAATGAGCGTCACAACAAATAAATAAGAAACTTCGAGATATCAACATCAATAAATTAAAAAGAAAATGAACAAACTGGTATTCGTCAACTATAATATTTTTTAGTAAGTGTCTAGAAAATTAAGTTATTCATGTAATTATATATATTTCTATATATATTTCTCGTAGATTTTTATAATCGATTGAATTCTTATTAAAATAACAGAATGTATGATAATAATCTAATCATGTATATAAAAATATAAACAGAACATTGTTTATTTCCCTTTTTTTATTTTAATAGAATTTGATAATGAATTATGTTTACGTAGTATTTGGTAATAAAATGTTAAAAACTGATAATTAGGTACTACTTTTATCTCAATATTATAACTTGTATTATTTGGAAGCAGATATTAGATACAATATTTATTTCTTTTTCCTACCCTGACTCGCCGTAAGATGCGGACTCAGATGTATGTTATTGTCCTAGGTGACTAAAAACTTCTAGTTCTTAATGGCATAGTTCCCTTAGAACTATAATGAGGTTAAACTTTTGGGGCAATAACGGTTACAAAACGTAACCAGCTAAGAAACGTAGGCTTAAGTCAGGATAAATGAATAAATAACTTTTAACAGCTTTACTTCCACAAGTCAATAGTATGAGATATAAGTTTGTACGTATCCCAATACTATTCATATTACACCAAACCTATGCCAAACATAATTCATAACTAGAATTGGTTAGGTTAGGTTTCCAGGCAGCCGCGAAGTTGGAAATTAGAAGAACAGCTCACGTGGGTCCAAGAAACTAGAATAACTAACAAGAATAAAAAAAAAAGAAATTATTAATATTTAAACTAACACCAAATATTTAATTAGATTACTAACCAGGGTTTAATATATACTTAAACGTTTTTTACATTTGACTACCGACTACGCAATAAATATGAATCGTTTTCATATTAATGTCCACATATACTGAAAATATACAAACTATAAACCAATGCCATATATGCACAAGCTTCATAGTAGAAATATTTGTCGCAGTTTTTCCAAAAATATTTTGCCTTACAAAATATTTTACGTTGCAGCTAGAAGACAAAATGAAAATTTTTCATTTCTAAAACATTTGCTGCCCAAATATATGTATATTTTTGGTTAGCAAAAACAAATATGTTGCTTGTGTATAATATACAAAAAATTTACTACAAAAACATCATACATGCAAACAAATTGCAGCGTGAAAACCATAAACTGCAAACAATATGCGCAGTAAAAAATTCAAACAATGGAAATATGGAAGATGCTAAATGTAGACTGCCAAACCATACGAAGTTGAAAAATGTAAAATACGAAATTGTGCGAAGTTAAAAATGTTTAAAACGAATATGTGCATTTATAAAATATTTCAGCCACATACAGTGGTGTTCAAAACATTTGCAACTGAAATCACATTTTGCGTAATTCTTTATTTTTTTAACAAAGACTTTCAGCATAAGTTTTTTTATTTTCTTTTTATAAAATTCAGTTATTGCATATTATTTTACAAAAACAAAAATAATATTCATAAATTTACAACAATAAAAAAATAAGAAAATTGGTCAATGAAAAGTTAAAATGCGATCTCAGTTGCAAATGTTTTGACCACTACTGTATATGGAAATATTTAGCCGCATATAGTCACTGAGTAGAAAAATGTGAAAAAAAACTATGAACAACAAGTGTGCCTTGATTTGGGTGTACAAAATAAAAATTTATATTGAATTGTTAATAAACAATTTAAGTGGAATAAAATAGAAGTTTTATTTTTTGAGGTATGTAATTGTACTATGAAAGATAGGAATGCAGTGAAAATATAATTAATAAGATTCTGGGCAAAGGATAGCGGACGATATTATTTTATTGAATTTTTTGATTAAATTGTTTTTGTTATACGAAATCAATCTGCTGCTTGTAATAGGAGTCCAGAAAAATTAGTAACATAAAATTTTGTATGTAAAGTGGCTAAAAAAGGATAGATAATGCAACAACAAAATGTAACAACAGATAAGCAAAACAGACAATGAATACAATGTAATAAAAAATAACAGGATCTACAAAAAAAAAAATAGTATGTTGCATAAAAATGCCATGTAGATAGATTCTGAAAGATCGACTTTGTGTTTTTAAATGCACATTCATATGTATCCATTCGGAATATTTGTAACAGGAGAACAAAAAAAAAAAACAAATAAGCAATAGAGAACAAATATATTTGTATTTGTTTTCCTCTCTACTCCTCCATATTTCTAGAAATTCCTTTACAATGCATTTGTTTCTTTTATTGCACGAGTTGTTTTTGCTTTTTGCAGCTAAAGGACACACATACAACAGTTGTATATCACAATTACTTGAGTGTATAAGTAGTGTGTAAACTTTACACACAAATATGAAAATAAAAAATAGTGCATATGCTAAAAATTTAAAAACCTTTGTCTTGAGTTACAAAATATTTATTTTGATAGATATCCCACTCGCATCCCACTATGCGACCAAAAAGGTTTTAAAGGAAAAGACCTAAGCTTTATTTTGAGAAAAAAAAAAATAAATAAAAAAGGGTCCATTTTGGAAAAAAAGGTAAAAAAAAGTTTTTGATTTTGCAAAAAAAAGTAAAAAATTTTATGTCTTGAATTACAAAACATTTTTTTGATAGATATCCCACTCGCATCCCACTAAGCGACAAAAAAGGTGTTAAAGGAAAACACATAAGCTTTCTTCTGAGCAAAAAAATTAAAAAATGCGTCCATTTTAAAAAAAAAAAACTCAACAAAGTTTTTGATTTTGCAAAAAAAATCAAAAATTTTATATCTTGAGTTGCAAAATATTTTTTTTGATAGATATCCCACTTGCATCCCACTAAGCGACCATATAGGTCGCTTAGGAAAAGACCTAAGCTTTCTTAAAAAAAGGACCCATTTTGAAAAAAAAAGTCAAAAATTTTTTTGATTTTTTAAAAAAAAAGTCATAAATATTTTATTTATTTTTTAAAATTTTTTTTTTTTTTTTTGAAATATTGCATAAATATCTATCTAAACTATTTGGGACACATTTTGCTAAGAACAATAGATAATAAGTTATATGGATAAGAAAAAACACCTGTTTGGCCAAAATGTCAAATTTTGACCTCCTATAACTCAGAGAGTTCTTGACCGATCTTGTTGAAAAATTGTGTCCGAATTACTATCCAATAGAACTAACATTGGTGCAAATTTCATTCCAGAATCGGAAGACATCGATTTCAAAAGTTGGTTCACTTGACCTGAAATGCCCCATATATGTAAAAGAAAATGCTATTCCAAAATTTTCAAAAGCAAGACTTATCCTTTTTGCACTTCAAGAACCTTTTAAGCAGCATGCACAAGAAAGGATAAACTTCTGTCGCAAGTTCTTAAATTTATAAAAGAAAGTTGGCCTACCAAAGTAGATGACAACATTAATCCATATTTTAATAGAAAGGAAATTTAACGACTTTAGATGGTGTTATTTTATTACAAGTAGATAGTCATCGAGTAGTTATTCCTAAATGTTTCCAAAACAAAATATTAAACTTGTTCCATGAAGGACATTGGGGCATCGTTAAAACTAAACAATTAGCACTTCGTTATTGTTGGTGCCCTGGAATCGATAAGTCGATTGAGTGTTTAATTTCAAAGTGTTCACCATGTTCATCGGTACTTTCAACGCCTACATATGGATTTCGCTGGACCATTTAAGAATTCATCATGGTTCATATGTGTTGATGCTTTTTCCCATTACCCTTATGTTTTTAAAATGAATTCAACAACCACAGCTGCAATAATTAATACATTGAATAATATTTTTGCAATTGAAGGCCTCCCTGAAGTAGTAGTTTCAGATAATGAACCTCAATTTATCGCAGAGGAGTTTAAGCAATTTTGTATTTCAAACGGTGTTAAACATATAACTACAGATATAACTACAGCTCCGTTCCATACAGCATCAAATCGTCAAGCTGAACGCTTTGTTCAATCTTTCAAGACATCACTAAAAAAACATATAGAATTTGGAAAAAATATAGATGAATCCTTGCTAAGTTTCTTGTCAACATACCGTTTTACTCCTTTGGAAAATGGTAAGTCACCAGCAGAACTACTTCATGGCAGAGAACCTAGAATTATGCTGAGCTTACTAAATCCATGCGAAAGAAATTTCAGTGAACTCAAAATATCTAAATTTATGATAAACGAAAATGTAGTTGCAAGAATGGAAAATCTCAACAATGGGTAGCTGCATTTACTTCAAACAGCGGATGGTAAACTTACTAAACGTCATCAAAATCAAATTCGTAAATCTTCTGCAAACATTGAACCAAAAATAACAGATAGAGATTTTAACAGAGCACAAGTGTTAGCTAATTTACTTCATAATAACACAGAATCTTCTGTCGCTCAATCGGAATCCCAATCTTTACCTCAGCGAGTACTAAGAAGATCTACTAAGATTAAAAGAAAAACCACGAAATATTCTACAGAATTTAGTACAAAATTAACGCGGAGGAATTGATATATATTTACTTTGTGTTAATTTACTTGTTTATACAAATAATTTCTAAATCACATTGTTGAATTTAGTTTGTTATGTAATTTATACAAATTTTTTGAGTTGTTAATAAAATTTAATTAGAAAACATTCACAATAGATACGACTAAGTGTTTTACCGATGCCACCATGAGAAGCTTGGGGCGAATAGTGGCATGGCTCAATGATGTCCGCTGTAAGTTCCTGAGGAACCCAAAGCTTCCATGAAAAATCTTCATTAAGTAAAACACCGTCGTATGGTTTAGTTCTTTTCGACTACCTTCACATCCGGAAATTGCTCGGAATTCGCATTTATTGTTTCTATTAATTGTATGTAGTCGTCAGATTTGAATGCACAAGAATCAAAATCTATAAGATTAGCCATTTCCATGGAAATTTCTTCGATTTCGTACCGCGATAGGGTATCGGGTACTACGTTTTGTTTCCCCTGCCTATGATCAATTGAAAAGTCAAACGACTGCAAATTGAGACTCCACCTCGCCAATCGACCTGTCAAATCTCTATGTCACATAAGCCACTTGAGACTGATGTGATCCGTGATCACCGTAAATGACATCAATTCTATGTAGGCCCTAAAATTCTTAATCGCCAAGACAACTGCCAAACATTCTCGTTCAGTAACTGAATAATTTTTCTAAGCTGGTGTCAGCTTATGCGAGAAATAAGCTATTGGGTGTTCTCCATCATAATCGTCTTTCTGGAAAAGAACAGCCCCAATGCCTAAATCTGACGCATCACACTGACCGTAGAAATGCTTGAAGAAATCAATGTGGTTAAGGAGTGGGCTTCTTCCGAAAACTTGAATTGTTTACCCTTTTACAGCGTTTCAAAGATTGGGGCTGCAATGGTATCATAGTCTGGTATACATTTTCTATATCAGCCTGTTGCTCCCATGAAGCTCCTCACTTGTTTTGCTGTTTTATGATATACAAAACGAGTAATCGTTTCCACCTTGGCTTGATCCGGTTTCAATTTGCCACCGCCGACAATGTACTACATTGACAATTCCAGATGTGTCTCGAATTTTAGAGATACTATCAAAAGATCATATAAGTACACAAAAACTCATTCACAAAGTGCCTCGGGGATCACTTTATCCATTAAACGACATAACCTTTGGGCTGCATTACACAATCCAAAAGGCATGACCGTAAATTGATAAAGTGGTCGTCCGGGTACCGTGAATGCAGTTTTCTCTCTACTAGATAATTCTAGTGGTACCTGCCAGAACGTGTCTTTTAAGTCGACACTCGAAATGTAAATCGTATCTCCCAATCGACTGAGCAAACCTTCGATATGTGGCTAAGGATAAGCATCCTTGGCCGTCAGCGCATTAAGCTTACGAGCATCCAGGCATAGCCGATTATTCTCGCCCCTTCGTACGAGAGTAACCGGATGACTCCATGGACTCTCGCTAAGTTCAGTCACACCGAGGTCAAGCATCCTATCTACCTCAGCATACATTAATTTTTGGACAGCCGGGGATACAGGGTAGTAGCGATCTTTCACTGGAATTGCATCACGCGTATCTATTGAATGTATTTCCAAATGTGTCTTACCTAGTCCTTTCTTTGTATAGCAGGGGAACATCGATATTGCCAAATCTAATTTCTGTCGCTGTTCGGAATTCAACTTATGAGTTATAACATCTAGTGTATCATCTTCGTCTTCGCATAGATTAATACCATTAGTTTGTACTGGCCAGGAATATGAAAAAGAAAATAAACAAACGGAATCATCTGTTGTGAGGTTGGGGTTACCAGATGTTGGCGGCGCTGGTATGCTCGCGTATGCCGGGCTGAGGCTCGCCGTATGGGGTGGTCTTTACCAACACTGATACCAATTTCCTGAGTACAAAAAATTTCATACAAGCTTTTGGGGATTTACACAAAAAAAATAAGAGAAGAGTGGAAAACGAAGAACAAACAGAAACACAAACTCAAAATAAATATTCTTGTCAAAAATAATACATCTGTTGGCTGATGGAATGCCGGGCTGAGGCTCGCCGGATGAGGTTGTCCTTACCAACACTGATACCAATTTCTTGAGTACAAAAAATTTCATACCAGCTTTTGGGGATTTACACAAAAAACATAAGAAGTGAGTGGAAAACGAAGAACAAACAGAAACACAAACTCAAAATAAATATTATTGTCAAAAATAACACATCTGTTGGCTGATGGAATGCCAACATTGTTCCCTCCCTCAGGACCCTACTGTCCTTTTTATGGCAACTTATGTTCAGTAGTTGCCCCAAACTAACCCTACACACACACCACTAAATGATTTTTCGCCAATTTTTATTTTTCCATGTTAATTATAATTTAAAAACTTTCAACTTCTTTCATTTACCTTACAAACTTTCATTTTTATTGTAATAATTTCAAATTTAACTTAAGACTAAATTACATTATTATTTAGGGTAAGTTATTTTAAATCAAAAAAGTCAAAATCTTAATAATAAAAAAAATTACAAATTATATAATAGTTTTTTTAGTTCTAGTTTCTTTTTAGCAGTTTTAATAGGTGCTTTCAGGTAAGTATTTATTTTCTGTATTTACAAAAATTAATTTATAATATATATATTTTTTATTCTTATTTTAGATCTATCTTCTTTCTCCTTGACTTATTTGCCCAATTTGTGGCCTACAAAAACTATGGGACCCTAGAAAATGAGCTCACTTTTACTGTCCCTACGTGTTCCTTCACAATTACTATAAGGAATTAATAAACCAAAAAAAAAATTTTGAAAAATTTATATATTTTAAAATGTATGTTTACGTATTTTATGTTCTACAGATACCTGAAGTTTTTTCTATGCTGACAATGATGATGATGGTTGCTGAGGTGATGGATGAAGGGGCTGACAACTATGCAGATGACGGATGATCAGTGGATGATGGAGGATGACCAGACCAGAAGGATGAAACTAGGCGGATGATGAGATAGCCAATTGATGACGGGCGAAGTTGAAGATGGTGAGATGGGGTTGATGATGCTGATGTTTGATGGTGAAATGTGGGTTGAATGGATCTTTGGCAGTGGTGGTTGGCGATACGTGACCTTTTATTAATAATTATTGTTATTTTCTTTTTATCAATTTACTTTATTTGTTTTTAATTAATTTAGTTTTAGATTTATTTAGTTTTTTTACTTTTATTTAGTTTTAGGTTTATTTTAATTAATTTTAACTTTTGATCTAGTTTTAGCTGTATTTTTATATTTAGTTTAAGTTTTAGTTTTAGCTCATGGTTTTTTTTTTATTTTAGCTTTAAAATTTAGTTTTAGATTTATATTTCAGCTTTGTTTTACATTTAGATTGTTTTATTTAATAGATTTAATTTTAGATTTATTTTAGTTTTATTTAAAGTTTCGTTTTTTTTTATTATTTTATTTTAGCTTCTTTTTTTATCTTTTATTTCTCTGTCTTTTCAGTAATAAAAAAATCATTCTTAACTATCAACTTTCTTTTGGGTCTTTAATATATTTAATAAATATTCACAAAAACTTTGTCACAATTATTTTTATTATTTTGCAATCGGTGCGCCACTTACCAAATCAATCCCACAGCAAATAGATCGATCTCAAGTTCAACCGCTCGCTCGTCACCTCGGGTCATTACATCTTTTCCAGTCAAAATAGATTGTCAGGAATCTACTTTGCCTGGCGCCTCCACTTTGTTTTTTTCCATCCTTCTAGTCTGTTTAATTTGTATGTTTATCTGTCAAAATCTTTTTGACACCTTTCATCGTCACGCGTTGCCAACCTCTTCTCCAACATCTACAGAGTGCACGACAAACCCAACCATTCCTGCAATCCATCTATGGATACAGAAAGGGAGGGAAAATAAGCACCTAAAAGTCTATGCATTACCTTAATTTTAAAAGTTTTCTGGGATTTTGGGCATTTTTCAAATTCCCAAAACAGAAAATTACTATACAATAACTCTATTATGAAACTCACCACAATTGATAAATACAACACTGCATATAATTTTTCTACACTGTGGCAACTCCCAACCTATCAGCTTGAATGAAAAAAGCGAACGGGAGGAGGAGGAATAGAAAAACTACGCACGTGTAAATGCGTATTTAATTTTTCAATGGCGTAGTATGCTTATAGTAATGAAAATTAAATGAAAATTTTTAGGCAAAATGGAGGAAAATATTAATTTAATTATTTTTTAATATTCTTTTCAGGAGAAGACAAAGGATGCTGCAGATTTTTAGTGGTTTATTGGTAAGTAAAAATTTAATATATATCACATTATAGTGATTATTAAAAAAAATTTTTTTCTTTTTTCAGTGACCGTTAAAAAAATGGGTAAAAAAAAATTTGATTAAATTGAATTTACAGTGATAAATAAAATTTTTAAATTACAGTGAAAAACAAAATTGGTCTGACAAAATTTTAAGATAAAAAAAATTTTAATTAAAATTTTGTGATTATTTATGTACACTGTAAAAAAATAAGTAATGAACATTTTTGATTTTTACAATGACCATTTTTTTTTAATTAAATTATTAAGATTTAAGTGAATTAACAGTGGATATATAAAGAGAATAAAATAAAAATTTAAATTGCAGTGAAAATATAAAAAAACTATAATATTAATAAAGTGATAAAAAATAAAGTATGTAAAAAATTTGCAACAACATAATAATAGCAAATTACTAATTTTTTGCATTTTACTTTTCTTTCAGATTTCGATTTTTATATTCAAGGGAAACAAATTTACGGAAACCACAGGCTTCCCGGGAATGTCCATGTATTTTTCTGGCGGAAAATACATTTCATATGCATGCATGTGAAATATAAAAAGTAAAATATTCTAAAAGTCGAATACTAAAATAAGTAGTAAAAATTCAAAAAAAAACTCAACTTTTAGAACTTTTGATTTTAAAAATGTTTTTTGCAATTTTGTAATAACTAACATTTTTCCTTTTATTTACAGGCTTTAAGAATTTCATTTGAATTGCCAAAGGATAGGAGAGTTTGTTGTACCAAAGGTAAATAATTTATATATATTTATACCCTACACCACCATAGTGGGGAGGGTATAATGGATTTGTGCAGATGTTTGTAACGCCCAAAAATATTAGTCTAACACCCACCTTAAAGTATACCGATCGACTCAGAATCACTTTCTGAGTCGATTAAACGATGTCCGTCCGTCCGTCCGTCCGTCCGTCCGTCTGGCTGGCTGGCTGGTTGGCTGGCTGTCCATGTAAAGCTTGTGCGCAGAGTACAGGTCGCAATTTTAAAGATATTTCGATAAAATTTGGTACATATTATTTTTTCTGCCCAAGGACGATCCCTATTGAAACTGGCTGAAATCGGTCCATTATTTGACCTAGCCCCCATACAAATGTCCTCCCGAAAGTGGATTTTATCCGTCACAAATGCTTAATTTATATAGGTATCTACACAAGTTTTTGTCCAAATAAGTTTTATATATAGGGAATTCATGTCACCAAATTTTATTATGATCGGTCCATAATTAGTAATAGCTCCCATATAAGGCCTGCATCCGATAATCACTTTAACGAGCATAAATCTCCTACAAATGTTGGTATACACATAAAATTCAACATAAATAACTTTCGTATAAACATTAATCACGTGACCAAATTTCGTGGCGATCGGTCCATAATTTGTCATAGCTCCCATATAAGACCCACTTCCGAAAATCGCTCACAAACATAAATTATTGAAATTTTGAAAGAAAAATGTTTTTGCTCATTTACTTAGTGTAGGGTATTATCTGGTCGGGCTTGACCGACCATACTTTCTTACTTGTTTTACTCTAAACTTATTTTTTTTCTTTTATAGGTCATACCAATTCATTTTGGGGAGAGAAAAATAAAAAGTGAGTATATCAATTAAATTAAAAAGTAATATATTATATAAATAAAATATATCTATATATATATAAAAGAGTAACGTTACTGACTGACTGATTCATCATCGCACAGCCAAAACGACTGAAGCTAGAATCATGAAATTTTAACTGTGGGTTCCTCCCTCCCCAAAACGATCCGATAAGAAGGGATTTTTGGAAATTCGAACGTTTAGGGGGTAAAAAAGGGTAAATTCGGTAACCTTATATCTTCAAAACTAATAAAGATACAAAAAAACTTACAATATCATGTTACTCCATTTAAAAAATAAGCTGACAGGTGTCTGGTACTTTTTCAAAATTCGGACTTTTTAGGGGAGAAAACGGGTAAAAACTGTATTTTGGTACTTTTTTGGCACCATACGTATCTTTTAAACCAATAAACATACAAACAAATTTTAAATCATATTCTTTACTTATAAAAAAATAACACATAGGCGTATGTGGTCCTAAGTGAGCAAAAATTCAATTGGATACTTCATGGTACTTTTTCTTTATTCGAATGGTACTTTTATATAGACCTAACTGAGTGAGAATTCTAGGGGGAGACTTTTTGGTACTTTTTCTTTATTCGAATGGTACTTTTTGTAATTTCTTCACCAATGAACCTACAAACATGAAATAAAGCTTATATGGAACCGAGTGAGTGGGAATCCACAAGTGGCTGCCTTTTGGTACTTTTGCTTTATTCTATTAGTACTTTTTTGAATTTTCTATAACAATGGACTTAGAAACATGAAATTAAGCATATATGGTCCTAAGTGGGTGAGAATTCTAGGGGAAGACTTTTTGGTACTTTTAGGAATTTCTTCAACAATGAACCTAGAAACATGAAGTAAAGCCTATATGGACCCGAGGTAATCCACAAGTGGCTGCCTTTTTGGTACTTTTTCTATATTCTAATGGTACTTTTTGATTTTTTTGTAATAATGGACATAGAAACACGAAATTAAGCGTATATGGTTCTAAGTGAGTGAGAATTCAAGCGAACATTTCATGGTACTTTTTCTATATTCTAATGGTACTTTTTGGAATTTTCTATAGCAATGGACTTTTTCTATATTCTAATGGTACTTTTTGGAATTTTCTATAGCAATGGACTTAGAAACATGAAATTAAGCATATATGGTCCTAAGTGAGTGAGAATTCTAGGGGGAGACTTTTTGGTACCTTTTTTTTATTCGAATGGTACTTTTTGTAATTTCTTCAACAATGAACCTTTAAACATGAAATAAAGTTTATATGGAACCGAGTGAGTGGGAAACCACAATTGGGGGCTTTTTGGAACTTTTTCTATATTCTAATGGTACTTTTTTAACTTTTCTATAGCAATGGACTTGAAACATGAAATTAAGCGTATATGGTAATAAGTGAGTGAAAATTCAAGCGGACACTTCATGGTACTTTTTCTTTATTCTAATGGTACTTTTTTGACTTTTCTATAGCAATGGACTTAGAAACATGGAATTAAGCATATATGGTCCTAGGTGAGGAGAATTCTGGAGAGAGACTTTTTTTAATTTTACTTTATTCGAATGGCACTTTCAATTTCTTCACCAATGAACCTAAAAACATGAAGTAAAGCTTATATGGACCCGTGTGAGTGGGAATCCATAAGTGGCTGCCTTTTGGTACTTTTTCTGTTTTCTAATGGTACTTTCTGTAATTTTCTGTAAGTGAAAAATCAAGGGGATACTTCGTGATACCTTTCCTTTATTATAATGGTACTTTTTTAAATTTCCTAAGTGAATGATAATTCTAGGGAGAGACTTTTTGGTACTTTTTCTTTATTCGAATGGTACTTTTTGTATTTTCTTCACCAATGAACATGATATAACGCTTATATAGACCTAAGCAGGAGAAAATCTACAAGTGGGGACATAATGGTAATTTTCTATAATAATGGACCTAGAAACATAAAATTAAACATATATGGTCACAAGGGAGTGAGAATTTAAGGGGGAGTCTTTATGGTACTTTTTCTATATTCGAATAGTATTTTTTGTATCTTCTTCACCAATGAACTTAGAATTGTGAAATAAAGCTTATATGATCCCGACCGATTGGGAATCCACAAGTAGGGCTTATGCTACTTTTTCTATATTATAAAGGTACTTTTAAAATTTTCTCTAATAATGGATTAAGAAATACCAAATTAACTGCATATTGTTCTAAGTGACTGAAAATTCAAAGAGAATACTTAATCCTTTTTTTTATTATAATGGTACTTTTTAAATTTTCTATAATAAATCTAGAAACATGAACATAAAATTATATGGACTCGAGCGAGTAGGATTCTATAACTGGGAACAGTATGGGTTTTTTTCATTATTCTAATAGTATATTTTGAATTTTCTATAATAATGGACCTAGAAATATAAAATATATGCTCCTCAGTGAGTAAAAATTAAATTGGAGACATTATGGTACATTTTCTTTGTTGTAATAGTACTTTTTGATTACATTTATAGTAGAGTTTCCAAAAAGAATCTCAAAACCGCGGTTTCGGTTTTAAAAAATTTAAAACCGATGGGTTTCGGTTTTCGGTGTTATTGAAACAAAATCAGTTGATAATATAGGAAATGCTTAAATTAGTTAGCTTCAGTCGACACAAAGTGCTCATCGTGTAAAGACTAAACTCGCAATTCTATCAAACTGCAGAATAACGGTCTCTCTCAAAAACAATCTAGACTTAAAAAAAAAAAACATTTTAATTGTTGTTGCACAAAAAGAATAAATAAAAAATTTGAAAGTAAATTTTTAATTAGGCTTAAGTTCATTTATTATAATTAATCTGTAATAATTCAAAGAATATCACTAAATACTACAATATTTAGACAATTGGCAAATTGGAATGCATTTTCTACCCTGCCAAGGGCGTCATCAACAATCTTTATTGTCAAGGTCTATTGTAAATTCCATCTATTTAACTTACTATTATTAGAAAATAGAATATGGGTATCATATATTTTATTATTTGTAAGTTAGACGAAATTTCAATTATTTTTATTATATATGTGTATTCTTATTATTACAAATTTTTTTATTAGATATTAGTATGCTTGTTGCTGTAGCCAACCTTTGGTTGACAATATTAGCTATGTATGTTTTTGTGTTTTCTTCTTACTCTTTATTGTTGATTCATTGAATCAAACTAGAGATAGAAACTGATTTTTTAGTCTTACTGTGCCATGTGTATTTTTTATTTTAATTTTGGTAATTATTCGAACTTTTTATTTTATATAATTTGAAAGTAAATTTTTAATTAGGCTTAAGTTCATTTATTATAATTAATCTGTAATAATTCAAAGAATATCACTAAATACTACAATATTTAGACAATTGGCAAATTGGAATGCATTTTCTACCCTGCCAAGGGCGTCATCAACAATCTTTATTGTCAAGGTCTATTGTAAATTCCATCTATTTAACTTAATATTATTAGGAAATAGAATATGGGAATCATATATTTTATTATTTGTAAGTTAGACGAAATTTCAATTATTTTTATTATATATGTGTATTCTTATTATTACAAATTTTTTTATTATATATTAATATGCATACACTCCTTCAAGTACAACATATACAATAATGACATATTTAAAATACTAACTATTATTATAATATCACTATTCTCTTATTTTACTACTTATTCCAACAGTTACGCTCTTAATATATGTTGGATACTCTTCCCGTTACCTGTCAATATAAATATCACACTTATAATCTTTCTCTTAATATTATCAGTCATTAGAATTACGGTATCTCTCTTATTATGTGAAACCCCAAATACGTATAATGAAATATCAGAAAAAATACTCAAAAACTTAATGAATATATTAATATCTCTTAAATATTATATATTCATAATCTTTACATTCTTAATATGTTCTCTAAAAAATATTAAAATATTTCTATTAACTGTAAAAAATATTTCATTAAAAACAAATGCATTACTAATAACAAACTTAATAATCACAATATGGCTATTCACTAAAATCTACAAAAATAAAACTACTCCAAATTATTATACTTTTATTAAATATATTTGTACTCTTACATATACATTTAAAATTTTACAATGGAACATGAATGGCTACCTAAATAATTATAATGAATTACAATTTCTAATTAAAATACACTCCCCAAAAATAATATGCATACAAGAAACCCACATACATTCCCTAAATAATATCCCAATTCCTATAAACTATAATATATATGCTAAAAACACATCATTAACGAGATATGGAGGTGTAGCAATCCTTGCACATAAATCCATCGAACAGAAACAAAATATACTAGCAAATGACTTTGATTCTCTGAGTATTGAAGTTACTTCAAAAATTAAATTTAATATATTTAACACAGTATTGCTCCTACCAAAAATTTCAACGAGAGAAGTCTCGAAAATATTTTTAACTTGAACTTGCCAAAAGTAATAACAGGAGATTTTAACAGTCCCCATAGAAATTGGGGTTCAATAACTAACAGTCACAGAGGTAATATTTTAGCAAAATTTATCGATAATTCAGACCTTATATTAATGAATGACCAATCACCAACTCATTTAAACACCCACGGTACTTTTTCCTACATTGACTTAACATTTTGTTCGCCTCCTCTGGTCGCTCAGTCTGAATGGAAGACTGAAAATAATTTATTCGGAAGTGACCACTTTGAGAAAGCAAGATCTGTGACCAATAATATAAATAAGGAAATTGCAAACATTTGTAAGATAGTATTACAATCTGCCAACAATTCTATTCGTCAATTCCAGACTAGATCGAAACGAATCCCATGGTGGAATAAGGATTTGGATAATCTAAAATCTGAAAAAATAGACTATTGCATTTATATAAAAGAAACATGACACAACCAAATTTACTAGAGTATAAAAAAGCAAATAGCATATATAAAAGGAAGATAAAACAGACAAAAAGAACTACAATTTTTAACATGACCTCCACTATTTCACCAAACACACCTACTGACAAAATTTGGTATAACATCCGCAACTTTACTGGATACAAGGCTACACATGGTATCCACTGTATTTCTTCATTATCCAACAACAATGTTATGACAGAGTCAAAATAGGGACAGAATTTGGAAAATTCTGGTCGGTAAATTCTAACGATTCCAATTTCTCTAATAACTTCATTATAAATAAACAGAATTCCATTTCGAAACTTCAAACATATGCTCCATGTGCCGAAGCCATACCAATTGAATCCAAAATTAGCTTTATCGAGCTTTCTTCGACCTTGATGAAACTTAAGGGTAAGACTCCAATGTTAAAAATGCTACCCACACACCTAAAAAAATGAATTTTAAACTTATATAACAATATTTTCACAAATTATATCCCACAGCAATTTAAAAATAGTGTTGTGATCCCGATTCTAAAACCTGGAAGTGATAAAACAAGTCATACAGACCTATATATTTGAACTCATGCTTATCTAAAATATTGGATAAAATAATCGCCAACCGGCTATGGTGGTTTGTTACCTACAACAAACTACTTAATAACCGGAAATTGGTTTTAGAAAAGGGAGCTCAACAATTGATAGTCTACTGTATGTAGATTATCAACTTGCTAATTGCCTCTCGTTACGCAAGCACGCGACCACCGTGTCACTAGACTTCGAGCGAGCATTCGAAAAAATAGGCATTCATTCAATACTGGACCAATTGATGGAATGGAAAGTCGGACCAAACATTATCAAATATGTTAAAAATTTTATGACTAAAAGGAGGATAACAGTGCGCATTAATAACCAATACTCCGACACATTTCCTTTATATAACGGCATTCCACAGGGATCTCCCTTATCCGCAATTCTATTTGTCATAGCATACAAGAAATTATGCTCTATTATTTCTCTTCATAAAGAAATTGACTTCTGCGCATACGCAGATGATTTTAATTTAATAATTAGGTCTCCTAGGGGGAAACGCCCAATATTGAATCTCAATAATCTTTTCATAGACATTAATAACTGGTGCGAAACATCGGGTGCAACCCTATCCACTACAAAATGCAGATACATTCACATATGTAGATTAAGGAATTGTAGCTGTGAAATTCGATCCTCAAACTTTCACCTAACGAAGGTTGATACACTCCGTTTACTTCGTATTATCTATATATATAAAAGAGTAACGTTACTGACTGACTGACTGACTGATTCATCATCGCACAGCCCAAACGACTGAAGCTAGAATCATGAAAACGGGTAAATTCGGTAACCTTATATCTTCAAAACTAATAAAGATACAAAAAAACTTACAATATCATGTTACTTCATTTAAAAAATAAGCTGACAGGTGTCTGGTACTTTTTCAAAATTCGGACTTTTTAGGGGAGAAAACGGGTAAAAACTGTATTTTGGTACTTTTTTGGCACCATATGTATATTTTAAACCAATAAACATACAAACAAATTTAAAATCAAATTCTTTACTTATAAAAAAATAACAAATATAAGTTTGGTACTTTTTGGAAATTCGAACCTTCAAGGGATAAAAATTGTGTTTATTTTTAATACTTTTTTCATAAACTATATTTTTCTACAAATTGATTAAGACATATAAATAATTTAATTTAAGCTCCCACCATGATACAGAAATTTATTTGTATACAATTTTAACACCACAATGGGGATAAAAAGGTACAAAAAAGGGGATAAAAACGGAAAAATACATTTTATTTAACATTTTCAGCCAATTTTGATACATTTTTAACATTGGTTCCTGGATTCATGCAAAAATTAACTAACATAGTGCTATTTGGAACTCGACTGACAAGATGTATATTTGTCCAAATCCGGGAAAACAGTTTGGTACTTTTTTTAAAACTTATTTTTCTTGAGCACATTAACACAGATTTAAATCGTTTGAGGCATATCTTGAAGCATAAACAATTTTGGCAAAATGGAATATTTTTTAATTTCAAACTTCAGGGGTGTTCAAGGAGGAAAGGGGATTTGGTACTTTTTTTCTAATGGTTCTTTTTTTAATATTTTAAATTATTTCACTTATCGACATTAAAGTTAGCTGATATGTATCTGAGTGAAGTTAGAGTTAGGAGTAGGCGATAATATTTAGGTACCAACATGTGAGAACTGAAATATAGGTAAATTTTTGTTCTTCTAATGGTACTTTTTGAATTTTCTTTAATAATGGACCTAGAATCATGAAATTAAGCATATATGGTAAAAAGTGAGTGAGAGTTTTAGGGGGAAACTTTATTGAAGTTTTTCTATATTAGAGTGGTACTTATGGCACTTTTTCTTTATTCTAATGGTACTTTTTGAATTTTCTTTAATAATGGACCTAGAAACATGAAATTAAGCATATATGGTAATAAGTGAGTGAGGGTAGACTGTTTGGTACCTTTTCTTTAATCGAATGGTACTTTTTGTAATTTCTTCAACAATGAACCTATAAACATGAAATAAAGTTTATATGGAACCGAGTCAGTGGGGACTTTTTGGTACTTTTTCTATATTCTAATGGTACTTTTGGATTTTTTTGTAATAATGGACATAGAAGTACGAAATTATGCGTATATGGTAATAAGTGAGTGAAAATACAAGCGAACACTTTATGGTACTTTTTCTTTATTCTAATGCTACTTTTTTGACTTTTCTATAGCAATGGACTTAGAAACATGAAATTAAGCATAGATGGTACTAAGTAAGTGAAAAATCAATTGGAATACTTCGTGATACCTTTTCTTTATTATAATGGTACTTTTTTAGTTTTCCTAAGTGAATGATAATTCTAGGGAGAGACTTTTTTGTACTTTTTCTTTATTCGAATGGTACTTTTTGTATTTTCTTCACCAATGAACAGGATATAACGCTTATACCTAAGCGAAAGAAAATCTACAAGTGGGGACATTATGGAACTTTTTCTTTATGCTACTTTTTCTATATTATAAAGGTACTTTTTGACTTTTCTCTAATAATGGATTTAGAAATACCAAATTAACTGCATATTGTTCTAAGTGACTGAAAATTCAAAGAGAATACTTAATACTTTTTCTTTATTCTAATGGTACCTTCTAAATTTTCTATAATAAATCTAGAAACATGAACATATTATTATATGGACTCGAGCGAGTAGGATTCTATAACTGGGAACAGTATGGGTCTTTTTCATTATTCTAATGGTATATTTTGAATTTTCTATAATAATGGACCTAGAAATATAAAATATATGCTCCTCAGTGAGTAAAAATTAAATTGGAGACATTATGGTACATCTTCTTTGTTGTAATAGTACTTTTTAAATACATTTATAGTAGAGTTTCCAAAAAGAATTTCAAGAAGAATTTCAAAACCGCGGTTTCGGTTTTAAAAAATTTAAAACCGATGGATTTCGGTTCGGTTTTGTGATAATTTATTAAATATTAAGTGTTATAGAAACAAAATCAGTTGATCGAGCGGATAATTTGTACTTTTTCTTTAATTGGTACTTTTTTAATATATTAAATTAGTTAGCTTAAATACATTATGGTAGGCTAATATACTTCTCACTAAAGAAATATGCAAGAATAGGGTGCTCAATTGTATTATGATACCAAAAATTGTGAACTAAACCAAACTAAGAAGTATTTTTTCGTTCTCCAAATAGTACTTTTTGAATTTTATAATATATTGAACTTAGAATAAGGAAATTACTTTGATTTAAAACTTGAGGGTGGTTCAAGAGTGGAAAATTGGTACTTTTTCCTCTAATGATACTTTTTATTATATTAAATTATTTTACTGATACGCTACTGAGTAAAGAAAGAAAGTCACTAAGCCATCTATATGTCATTGAGGATACAAAAATAATTTGTATTTTTCGTTCTTCGAATGATATATGATCCTGACCGAATAAGAATCTAAAAGAGGGACTCACACTTTTTTTCAACTAATAATATTTTTTGACTATTTTATAAAATTAAACATAAAAATTCAAAATTAGGCACACATGATTCGGAATGAGTTAGAATTCACAAAAGGTGACTTTAGTGGTACATTTCTTTAGCATTTTCTATAAAAATGATCATGTGTGGGCATATAAAATGTGGGTCTAAATGGTACTTTTTTATTATAATAATACGTTTCGAATGTGCTAGAAGCCACAATAAAATGATTCAATAAACATGAATCTAGAGGCATGTTATCCTGAATTAGCTTTAAGTCACAAAGGGAGACTTAATAGTACTATTTCTTTCATCCAATTGGGGTGGCGAAGCGCACCGGGTTTAGTGCTAGTGATAAAATAAAATAACTATAATGAGTCTAATTTGTGTATAAATTAGTCACATTCATAGAGATTAGGACGAATTACAAGGACTAAAATCACCAGAGATTTTTATATCTCTGGGGATTAGTACCCCTTGCAATTCTCCTAAAAATTGTAAATTTATTTCTAAAAATTCTCTTTTTGTTTTGAGTTTATACATTACAATGAATATAAAATTTTCGCAGGTTATGGGAATTCAAATGCAACCAAAGAATTTTTTGAAAGTCTTGACGACTGGCAAGTATAAAATTTTAAAATATTAATCGAATTACAATCATATATTAGCATACATACTAAATCGCATTTTCAATTCAATTTTCAGGCTTCAATTACTCAACAACTGAGCATCACAAACAACAACAGTAACTACAAGCTATCTACATCTGTTTATGCGCACAGTGTAGAACGGCAGTTATTGTTCACTGGCCGTTCTATGTTTTTATTCTTTGGCGCTTTTTCAATTCATTTTTATTCTCAATTTTTGTAATTACTTCACTTACTCTTGTAAAACCCGAGCGTACGGTACGTACTTGAAAAAATCAATATAAACCCCCGAAGAAAAAACTAAATAAAACCCCATTATATTTAAAACCCCTAAAAACTAATCTTGTATTTTTATTTTTAAACCCCGATATTTTCGAGGAATATTTCAAGGAAACATTTTGGTCCTTCGAGCCGGAAAGAAACCCCCGAGGCCTTGAAATATGTCATGAAAATATTTTTATTTTCAGAAATCCTAGGAATTTCTCCCTTACCCAAAATCTTTTGGAAATTAAAATTAAATCCCCTTACTCACAAAGCCCAACCAACAAGTGAAAAAACCCCTTGTTAAAAAATTGCAATTTGCCGTCGACAAACGCATTTTTTTTCTACTCAGTGCATTAATTTTTTTCTCCCCTCACTTTTTTACCCTTGTTTTTAATTTATTTTTTTTCGCGTGTGTTTAACTCCAAAAATAAAAGAAAAAACTCTTATATTGTGTGGATTTTTCATATATTTATTTAGATTTTTCTTTCCCTTAATTACCCGTGCATTTCTTTTATTTAAAAGTGATATTTATTTACTTCCAAGTGTTTTTGTTGTTATTTAATCCCAGCTTCTCTGCTGTTAACAAAAGCTTTAATAGTGACACGTTTTTTACTCAACTGCGCTGATATAAACGAATATAGTACAAAAGGGAATAAAGAAGAAAAACATTTACTCGCTAGTTTTATTGTAAACAAAAACAGACGGACACGCGATTAAAATAAAAATTAAATTATTTGTGATATTTTTTAATAATATTAAATAAATAACAAAAATAAAAATAAATTGTTTACACCCAAACCTAATATAAAGTGAGAGTGTGTGTTGTTTATTGTAATAAGACAATAATAACATTGGAAAAAAGTTACAGTGCAATTGTTGGTTGTTTTTTATTTTTTCTTTTGCTTTATATTGTCACTTACGCTAGTGCTGCAATATTTTAATCGTGTGAATAAACCGGTTGCAGTGTAATTTATTGTAATAAAGTGATTTTTTACTCTTTTTTTTGGAATTTAACCCATGGTACTAAATTTATTGTGCATTTCAAATCAAATTTTAACCCGTAAATAAAATATAATTGGAAAATAATTATTTTTGTGAAAAGTAATTATTTAATTTTATTCGAAAGTGAGTAACCGTTTATTCGTTTGCAGTAATGGTGTATATCAAACATTTTGTATACCTTTTTTTTAATATTGAAAGTGCATTTACACTACAGAAAATCGTTTTTCATAATATTTACCCAATTTTGTTGAAAATTTGTATCCGAAGAAAAAACGAACAACGTGTAATTTCACTTTCTTATTTAATATTTTACATATTTAACCCCTTATTTTTGTAGAATTTACACCGTGAATTCCTATTAACCCAAATATTTTTGAATTTTTTGAAACTTTTACTCGTTTTTTTGTCGATTTTCGATTTTCACTTTATAGTTCAGACCACACAATCGTGATAAATTTCAATTTTAAATTATATAAATATTAAATTGTCTATTTTTTTGAATTTTTAATCAAGTTTACACAATTTGATTATATTTAAATTTTGTTATTCGATTTTTCTTGCCTTTTTTCAAAATTACCCGATATTTTTTAAGATCAAAAAAGGACATGTCCGCATTGATTCGTATTGCCGATCGTTTGGCAGAATTCGAGGCTCATATTTCGATAATACCCGTCGGCGAACATCGAATTGGTTCGTTAAGTATCCACGAAGAAGAATTAACCCGTTTATGGGAAGCTGTTCGTTCAGCATACGATACTTTGTTGATCGAGGCTGAACAATTGAAAACGCCACAGATTGTTGAAGTGAAGTCCAGATATATGGCTTCTTATAGTACTTATACTCGTGGTATTGCCTTGATAACAACCCATTTGGACAATTTAAAAACGGCTGCTCAGACAGAAAAGTCCATTAATCAAGGAATAAATTCAATGCCATTTGTTCATTTACCCCCTTGTGACACCCCTATTTTCTATGGTGACTATAAGAACTGGCCTTCATTCCGAGACATGTTCTCAGCTTTGTATGGCAATAACCTTCGTTTAACCCCAGTACAGAAATTGTATTATTTACTGCAGAAAACTGCAAAAGACGCTCATGATGTCATACAAACTGTTCCATTAACTAATGATGGCTAGGCAGTGGCATGGAAAAAGTTAGTTGATACGTATGAGAACAAAGATGCTCTTATAAATGAACAGCTTCGAACTCTTTTGAGTATTAAACCCATTACCCAAGAAACAGGCCCGAATATTAAAAATCTGCAACGAACTCTTAATGATTGTATTACGAATCTTTCACTATTAGAAGTTACCACGGAAATATTTTTTCACGTTATGTTAGTATATATTTGTGCTACAAAGTTACCCGAAAACACTTTGTCCAAAATTTCCAAAGTGGGAGGATATGGACGCATTTTTGACAGCTCATTTCAAAACTCTTGAGTCAATTTCTGATATAAGCAGTCTAACCCGGTTCAAAATATGAACAAAAACCCTAACACATTATCACGAAAGAAGTCGAGTTTTAATGCCCCTAAAAAGTCATTTAATGACTCTAGAAAAGTTCAAAGTTTTACGACAAAAACTAACCCTAGTTCCACAGTTTGTCGTTGTTTCCTTTGCCAAGGTTCACACCCCCTAAGACTTTGTCTTGAGTCAGACAGTAGATGATAGGATGTCAACAGTAAAGAGACTTAGGTGTTGTTCAAATTGTTTGGCGACTTCTCACGATTATAAGAAATTTTAGAAGTATGCATGTTTGTTCTTTGTGTAGACAGAAGCATCACTCTTTGCTTCATAGGGATATAAGATCACAAGGTCAAAAATCCCAAATTTCAACCCAGCTTCCTATAGCTTCAGGTACTAATGTACCATTACAACAAACCCCTTGTAATGTTAACCCGATTCCAGCAAGCAACCAAAATCAACCCCCTCTTAATTTTACCCCTTCAACTTCTGCAGCTGCTCAAAACGTTCATACGTATAACGCACATTTGAGCCCAAACCCCCTTTCCACAGTCCTGTTGGGCTCGGCTATTTGTATAGTCCATGTAATCGATCTCAGATGTGCGCCTCGAGCGTTAGTTGACCCTGGTTCACAAGGCACCTTTATCTCTAGGAGATTACAAAGGAAGCTTTCTATACCAACATTTTCGGTACCATCGACGAATGTTACTGGTATGATGGATTGCTTGGCTGGAAATTCCTCGACCATGTGCGTTCTTTCTGTCGGATCCCCGATAGACCCCAATTTAAAACTTAAAATTTGCGCATATGTAGTTGAGAAAATTACCGGTCGGTTGCCCTCATGTACCATTACAAATATTGTAAACACTAGTTTTCCCGAAATTACCATGACCGACGTCATGTGTACCCGTATGGATATCCTATTTGGAGGAAATGTTTATCCAAAAATATTAACTTGGGATGTTAGAAAGCATCCGAATGGCAACCTGATCCCCCAAAGAACTGTTTTCGGTTGGATAGTAACTGGTGAAGTATTTCAATCGGAACCAATGTATACGCTTGCAATGTTTTGCAACCAAGTTGAGCTCGTTTTTGGGAACTTGAAGAAGTTCCACAAGCGACACGATGGTCCGAAAGCGAAGAAATTTGTGAGGAGCTTTACCGGACTACTACCTATAGCAACCCTGATGGTCGCTATGTAGTTTCACTCCCCTTTCGTCTAGAGTTTTATAATGAAGTGACATTAGGAGATTCTCGACATAGTGCTTTGTCCCAGTTCATGAGAAATGAAACGCGACTTTTAAAAAACCCCAAATTGAAATCACAGTATGACACTGTGATTAGCGAGTATTTTGAAATGGGACATATCAAAGCAGTTAATCCCTCTGATTCAAAAGCGACTAATTATTATTTACCGCATCATGCAGTATTAAAACCCTATAGTTTGACCGCCAAACTCCGTGTGGTATTAAACGCCTCAAACCCATCCTCCAAGCCTTAATAATATATTATACCCCAGTCCTGTTTTACAGGCAGACCTTACGGTCTTAATCCTTCAGTGGCGACTCTTTCGTTACGTTTTTAACGCTGACATTGAGAAAATGTATCGCCAAATTTTAACTCATCCCGAACAAACACAATTTCAGCGGATCTTTTACCGCAATTATCCCGAAGCTGATATAAAGGACTATGAGTTAAATACAGTAACATTCGGAGTGAATTGTGCACCGTATTTAGCGATTCGAACTCTTTTACAATTGGCCAACGCTCATGTGAGCCAGCAAGATGACGTACTTGCTGGCTCACATGAGCTAGAAGACGCTTTTGAGAGGCGTATTGAACTCACCCATGTTCTCGAATCGGCCGGTTTCGTTTTACGAAAATGGACTGCCAATCATATACGCCTCTTAGAAGATTTACCCCGTGAGAATCTGCTTGATGCAGACTTCTTAAAATTTGCAGATGCTAGCACAACAAAAACCCTAGGCTTGCGATGGAATGCTGATACTGACAGTTTCTTCTTCCGACTCATATCGCAGCCACGCCGGGATATTGTGACAAAACGTGCTGTCGGAAATAGCTAAGCTATTTGACCCCGCCGGTTGGCTTTCCCCAAAAATTATTGTTGGGAAAATTATAATGCAACAAATATGGAAAGACAAGACAGATTGGGATGAAAGTTTAAAACCCTTAATCCTTGTGCAATGGCGCGCATTTTTAAATGATTACCCGAATATTGAGAAAATTAACATTCCAAGATGGGTTAATTTTCACCCGAATTATAAAATTGAACTTCATGCATTTTCTGATGCTTCAGAGAAGGCTTATGGCTGTGCTCTTTATTTAAGAAGTATTTCGTCGAATGAAATCACTTCAAATTTACTCTCTGCAAAGACGAAGGTAGCTCCTGTTAAGTCTGAAACATTACCCCGTTTAGAACTTTGTGGAGCGGCTTTGATGGCAAACATGGTAGAATCTTTGTGTTGTCAGTTAAATCTAGACAAGAGAAAGATTCATATGTGGACTGATTCTACTATAGTTTTATCTTGGCTCAAAAAACCCCCGTGTCATTGGCCAACCTTTGTCGAGAACAGAGTTTCACTCATAGTAAAAAAAGTAGGTAACGAAAATTGGTTTCATGTTGACTCCAAAGATAACCCCGCAGATCTCGCAAGTCGTGGAACTCTTGCTCGAGATTTAGTAGACAACCCCTTATGGTGGCATGGTCCCTCGTGGTTACAACAACCGCGAGAATACTGGCCACAACCTACCGTTACCGAACATCAACATTTAGAAGTTCAATCTTTTTCTGTTCAGACTGAAGAAAAATTTGACATACTGGAGCGTTTTTCAGATTTACCCCGTGCAATGCGAATTATTTCGTATTGGTTCAGGAGTTTACAGTATTTGAAAACCCGAAAATGCTTGTACAACACCTTAGATTTAAACCAATCAGAAATGAGATTTACTCGTGATCGATTAGTTCTAGTATGTCAAAAGAATTATATACCCGAATATTCTTTACTCTCAAAAGGTAAACCCATATCATCCAAGAGTTATTTACTCACTTGGAACCCGTTTATTGACTCGAATGGTTTTGTCAGGATCAATGATCGATTAGTTCGATCCCCTGGCTTAACTTACGATGAGCGTTACCCAAAAATTCTGCCTTATGCAGCCCGTTTTACCCGTTTGTTTGTTGAACATATTCACAAGTGCTCTGTCCATGGTGGCCATTCTTTAATGCTCAGATTAGTTAGAAATGAGTTTTGGGTCCCGAAATTAAAGAATCTAATTCGTACAGTTATTTTCAATTGTAAGGAATGTACTATTTACCGAAAGAAAACCGGTCAGCAGATTATGGCTGCTTTACACCCTGAACGTGCATGTCTATCGAGACCGTTTACCCAAACTGGTTTAGATTTCGCAGGTCCGTTCGACATAAAATCTTACATTGGTAGAGGTTGCCGAATAACGAAAGGTTATGTTCTCGTTTAGAGGCAACCGGTAATATGTCGACCGAAACATTTCTTGCAGCTTTTGCCCGATTTTTCTCACGTCGAGGTTGTCCTGCTCATATTTACTCAGACAACGGAACTGCATTTGTCGGTGCTGCTAATTTACTCGAAGTTGACCGAAAGCAGTTTTTACTCCAATTGAGACAAAAAGTACTTGTACGTAATAGTTCTCAGCCAGTTGAATGGCATTTTATTCCCCCTGGTGCTCCTCATATGGGCGGCTTATGGGAAGCCGGCGTAAAGAGTGTAAAATCTCGTTTTCGAAAAATTGCTGGAATGCAAAAATTTACATTTGAGGAGTTTTCAACAATGCTAAGCCGTATTGAAGCTTGCCTGAACTCAAGACCATTAACTGCAATGAGCGATGATCCCCTCGATTTAGTCCCATTAACCCCTGGTCATTTTTTGATTGGAGCGCCTCTTTTGGCACCCCCTGAACCCAATCATTCCGATCTTGCTTTGAGTATTGCTAATAGATGGCAAAAACTCAAAGTGCTCCATCATCAGTTTGCTCAGCGATGGAAAGAGGAATACCTCAAAGAACTCCATCGGCGAACTAAGTGGAAATATCCACAAAGGGACTTAAAAGTAGGAGATTTAGTTGTGATCCGACAGGATAATTTACCCCCGAATGAATGGCGCTTAGGTAGGATAGAGAAGACTCATGTAGGGCAAGACAGTAAGGTCCGCTCTGCGGACGTGAGAACAGCTTCGGGCATTTTTACCCGGCCCATAGTGAAGCTTGTTCTCTTGCCAAAGTCAGAAACTGACTAATTTTTTCTTCTCTTTCTCCCGCCTCGAAGTCCACCGTAATCGCCGCCTCGAAGTCCACCGTAAACCCGCAGAAGCCCCCGGAACGTCTAAGGACTCGAAAGCCCCACGAGACGAGACCCTTCGAGACTGTCGCTTATGTAAGAGTGAGCATGCTTTGCGTAAATGCGCAGCATTTAGAAAGATGTCGGTTGGGAAACGGTGAAAAAATATCGTTATTGCTTCAATTGCCTGGCACACTCTCACATGAAGAACAAATGCACCAGTCGTGAGAGGTGCATTGAGTGTTTGTCCGAACACCATACCCTTCTCCACCGGCATAAGAAGGCAAAGCAAGGGCTCAACCCTGCTACCCTACAACCTCAACATAGCGACGGTCCCAAGGATCAAAGGTCCTCCAGCAGGAGAAAAAATAAGAAACGTGGCACTAATAAGAAACCTGGCGCACCCCAACAACAACATCTTTGCTGTACACAACCCCAACAACAACAATGTTGTCACCAACAACAACAAACCAATCACCCACAACAACAACTGCAGTATCAGCAGCAGCAGCAACAACCACTGCCATATCAGCAGCTACAACAACCGCTACCATATAACAGTCCACAACAAGCCCCGGCCACGATTGTTATCAACGTGATGTCTGGGCGTATTGTTTAAATTTTTATATGCTATTTTTTTAATTTTATAATGAAATGAATTGTTTTCTGAAAAAAGAAATTACCCATTTTGTATATTTTTTATTTACTCTGTTTTCAGCTGATTTTACCCCGCAGAATCCTCAGCATTCCTTGTTGCAGTATAGCAAGGTGGGCGGGATGTTTATGCGCACAGTGTAGAACGGCAGTTATTGTTCACTGGCCGTTCTATGTTTTTATTCTTTGGCGCTTTTTCAATTAATTTTTACTCTCAATTTTTGTAATTACTTCACTTACTCTTGTAAACCCCGAGCGTACGGTACGTACTGAAAAAAACAATATAAACCCTCGAAGAAAAAACTAAATAAAACCCCATTATATTTAAAACCCCTAAAAAATAATTTTGTATTTTTATTTTTTAAACCCAGATATTTTCGAGGAATATTTCAAGGAAACAACATCAATAAAATTAAGAAGAAAAGAAACAAACTGGTATTCATCAACTATAATATTTTTCAGTAAGAGTCTAGAAAATTAAGTTATTCATCTAATTATATACTTAGAGTATTTCATATATATTAATTTCTCATAGATTTTTATAATCGATTGAATTCTTATTAAAATAACAAACGGTATGATAACACTGTGGTACAAAAAAAATTGTTTTGCAATAACTTGGCGAATGACCTAGTGTAGGTTGTAGGTCTAGCTGAGTTTATTACAAAACCGGTTTTAAAAGTTCTAATACACCCTCAAATTCTCGAGATATAGGCAAAAGTATATTTTTTGGACCCGCAAATTTAAACATTTGTAAGTCAGTCATTATTTAACCGATTTAAAATTTTTAAACGTCATTAAAGAGGTAAAAACAAGGTCTTTCGAATTATATATACTTCCACTATTATATTAATATAAATATGTAGAGATTTTTTCAATAATATCAAAATTTTTCATTTTTTTTAAACTTTTTCAACTATTACGAGAGTTTTTTTCAAAACTTATTTTTAAACAACAATACTCTTAAAGCCAGTATCCTTCTGAGTAAAACAAACTTTAATTTTTTTAAATCGGTTAAAAATTGACAAAGTTATAGTTCTTTTTCTAAACAATGAAAATCCGATTTCGGTTTAAAGTACTAATATTTTTTATGAAATTTTTTTTTAAAAATAATCCCAAATCACGAACAAGATCACGGTAGTCTTTATTTGTAATTAAATGACGTTCCGACGATGTTCCCGCTGGTAAAAATGTATTGTCATTTTCCATGCTATCACATATTTCATTAACAGGTGATGTCAAAATTTCAGATTCCTTATCTTTAATTGTTCTTAGAACTGGCATACATACTGTTGAAACATTAGCATATTGTATGAGATTTCGAGTTTTGTAGCTATGACCAAAGACATTTGTTTGGCAAAAGTAGCAAATATCTGGCTTATGGAAAAATTGACGATGCCAAACCATTGGGACGGTGAATGGAAGAAGTTCTTGATTGTATTTTTCAGACATCCATTTTTTGTGTGCCGAGGAGCACCTTAAACAAATATATTCTGGTTCATACCAAAAACTTCTTACGTATGAACAGTCAAAGTATAGATTGAAAGCTTCTACCATGGCTTTGTTTATAGTCAATTCTAATCTATGTTTCTTATCAACGAATAAGCCGCAGATGTAACAGAATTGATTGCGCTTATTACACATTGTAAAGAACAAAAAATACAATAAATAATATAAAAAATACACACTTAACTTTTAAAAGTTCAAATGATTTTTATTAACACAATTTAGTCTTTAAGTTTGGCTTTAATTAAAAAAAACTATGCTGTTTTATTTTTTGAAGCTGTACCAAAAATACCAACTAATAAAAAATATTTTTGCAATAATAAAAAAAGTAACGGTTTTATTACAAAAGTATTTTAAATATAATTTACAACAATAGAGTGAAACACTACTCAGAGTGTACTTATTTTCTCTCTCCTTCGCTTTTATTTCTTGTTTGTACAATATCATACAATTTTTTTTTCTCTTATAATAAGTCCTAACGCTAGAACTCTAATACGTCTCTTAAGTTAGTTACTATAACTTTGTCAATTTTTATCCGATTTAAAAAAATTAAAGTTTGTTTTACTCAAAAGGATACTGGCTTTAAGAGTATTGTTGTTTAAAAATAAGATTTGAAAAAAACTCTCGTAATAGTTGAAAAAGTTATAAAAAAATTAAAAATTTTGATATTATTGAAAAAATCTCTACATATTTATATTAATATAATAGTGAAAGTATATATAATTCGAAAGACCTTGTTCGTACCTTTTTAATGACTTTTAAAAATTTTAAATCGGTTAAATAATGACTGACTTATAAATGTTTAAATTTGCGGGTCCAACAAAATATACTTTTGCCTATATCTCGAGAATTTGAGGGTGTATTGTAACTTTTAAACCCGGTTTTGTAGTACACTCAGCTAGACCTACAACCTACACTAGGTCATTCGCCAAGTTATTTTTGAGTGTACCACAGTGTAATCTATATATATAAAAGAGTAACGTTACTGACTGATTCATCATCGCACAGCCCAAACGACTGAAGCTAGAATCATGAAATTTTAACTGTGGGTTCCTCCCTCCCCAAAACGATCCGATAAGAAGGGATTTTTGGAAATTCGAACGTTTAGGGGGTAAAAAAGGGTAAAAACGGGTAAATTCGGTAACCTTATATCTTCAAAACTAATAAAGATACAAAAAAACTTTCAACATCGTGTTACTCCATTTAAAAAATCAGCTGACAGGTGTCTGGTACTTTTTCAAAATTCGAACCCTTTAGGGGAGAAAACGGGTAAAAACTATATTTTGGTACTTTTTTGGCACCCTATGTATCTTTTAAACTAATAAACATAGAAACAAATTTTAAATCGTATTCTTTACTTATCAAAAAATAAAAAATATAAGTTTGGTACTTTTTGGAAATTCGAATCCTTAATGGATAAAAATTGTGTTTATTTTTGGTACTTTTTTCATAAACTATGTTTATCTACAAATTGACATATAAACATATAAATATTTTTTTATAAGCTCCCTCCAGGATACAGAAATTTATTTGAATACAATTTAAACACCACAATGGGGATGAAAAAGGTACCAAAAAGGGGGTAAAAACGGAAAAATACATTTTATTTAACATTTTTAGCCAATTTTGATAAATTTATAACATTGGTTCCTGTATTCATGCAAAAATTAACTAACAGAGTGCTATTTGGAACTCGACTGCCAAACTGTATATTGGGCCAAATCCGGGAAAACAGTTTGGTACTTTTTTTAAAACTTATTTTTCTTGAACACATTAACAGAGATTTTAATCGTTTGAGGCATGTCTTTAAGCAGAAACAATTTTGGCAAAATGGAATATTTTTAAATTTCAAACTTGAGGGGTGTTCAAGGAGGAAAAGGGGATTTGGTACTTTTTGTCCTAATGGTACTTTTTTTAATATTTTAAATTATTTCACTTATCGACATTAAAGTTAGCTGATATGTATCTGAGTGAAGTTAGAGTTACGAGTAGGGGATAATATTTAGGTACCAAAATGTGAGAACTGAACTATAGGTACTTTTTTTGTTCTTCTAATGGTACTTTTTGAATTTTCTTTAATAATGGGCCTAGAAACATGAAATTAAGCATGTATGGTAATAAGTGAGTGAGAATTTTAGGGGGAAACTTTATTGAAGTTTTTCTATACTTATTTTCTATACTTATGGCACTTTATTCTAATGGTACTTTTTGAATTTTCTTTAATAATGGACCTAGAAACATGAAATTAAGCATATATGGTAATAAGTGAGTGAGGGTAGACTTTTTGGTACCTTTTCTTTAATCGAATGGTACTTTTTGTAATTTCTTCAACAATGAACCTATAAACATGAAATAAAGTGGGAAACCACAAGTGGGGACTTTTTGGTACTTTTTCTATATTCTAATGGTACTTTTTGATTTTTTTGTAATAATGGACATAGAAATACGAAATTAGGCGAATATGGTCCTAAGTGAGCAAAAATTCAATTGGATACTTCATGGTACTTTTTCTTTATTCTAATGGTACTTTTTTGAATTTTCTGTAGCAATGGACTTAGAAACATGAAATTAAGCATATATGGTCCTAACTGAGTGAGAATTCTAGAGGGAGACTTTTTGGTACTCTTTCTTTATTCGAATGGTTCTTTTTGTAATTTCTTCACCAATGAACCTAGAAACATGAAATAAAGCTTATATGGACCCGAGTGAGTGGGAATCCACAAGTGGCTGCCTGTTGGTACTTTTTCTTTATTCTATTAGTACTTTTTTGAATTTTCTATAACAATGGACTTAGAAACATGAAACTAAGCATATATGGTCCTAAGTGAGTGAGAATTCTAGGGGAAGACTTTGTGGTACTTTCTCTTTAATCGAATGGTACTTTTTGGAATTTCTTCAACAATGAACCTAGAAACATGAAATAAAGCCTATATGGACCCGAGTGAATGGTAATCCACAAGTGGCTGCCTTTTTGGTACTTTTTCTATATTCTAATGGTACTTTTTGATTTTTTTGTAATAATGGACATATAAGTACGAAATTATGCGTATATGGGAATAAGTGAGTGAAAATTCAAGCGGACACTTCATGGTACTTCTTCTTTATTCTAATGGTACTTTTTTGACTTTACTATAGCAATGGACTTAGAAACATGGAATTAAGCATATATGGTCCTAGGTGAGTGAGAATTCTAGGGAGAGACTTTTTTGTACTTTTTCTTTATTCGAATGGTACTTTTTGTAATTTCTTCACCAACGAACCTAGAAACATGAAATAAAGCATATATGGACCCGAGTGAGTGGGAATCCACAAGTGGCTGCCTTTTGGTACTTTTTCTGTTTTCTAATGGTACTTTTTGAATTTTCTGTAATAATGGACATATAAATATGAAATTAAGCGTATATAGTACTAAGTAAGTGATAAATCAAGGGCATTCTTCGTTATACCTTTCCTTTATTATAATGGTACTTTTTTAAATTTCCTAAGTGAATGATAATTCTAGGGGGAGACTTTTTGAAACTTTTTCTTTATTCGAATGGTACTTTTTGTATTTTCTTCACCAATGAACATGATATAACGCTTATATAGACCTAAGCGAAAGAACATAATGGGGACATAATGGTACTTTTGAAATTTTCTATAATAATGGACCTAGAAACATAAAATTAAACATATATGGTCATATGGGAGTGAAAATTTAAGGCGGGGTCTTTATGGTACTTTTTCTATATTCGAATAGTACTTTTTGTATCTTCTTCACCAACCGATTGGGAATCCACAAGTGGGGTATTTATGCTACTTTTTCTATATTATAAAGGTACTTTTTGAATTCTAAGTGACTGAAAATTCAAAGAGAATACTTAATACTTTTCTATTATAAATCTAGAAACATGAACATAATATTATATGGACTCGAGCGATAGGATTCTATAACTGGGAACATTATGGCGCTTTTTCTTTATTCTAATGGTATATTTTGAATTTTCTATAATAATGAACCTAGAAATATAAAATATATGCTCCTCAGTGAGTAAAAATTAAATTGGAGACATTATGGTACATTTTCTTTCAATTGTATTATGATACCAAAAATTGTGAACTGAACTAAACTAAACTAAGAAGTATTTTTTCGTTCTCCAAATTGTACTTTTTGAATTTTCTAATATATTGAACTTAGAATAAGGAAATTACTTTGATTTAAAACTTGACGGTGGTTCAAGTGTGGAAAATTGGTACTTTTTCCTCTAATGATACATTTTATTATATTAAATTATTTTACTGATATGCTTCTGAGTAAAGAAAGAAAGTCACTAAGTCACATATAGATGTCATTGAGGATACAAAAATAATTTGTATTTTTCGTTCTGCGAATGGTATATGATCCTGACCGAATAAGAATCTAAAAAATGAACTCACAGGTACTTTTTTCCAAGTAATAATATTTTTTGACTGTTTTATAAAATTAAACCTAAAAATTCAAAATTAGGCACACATGATTCGGAATGAGTTAGAATTCACAAAAGGTGACTTTAGTGGTACATTTCTTTAGCATTTTCTATAAAAATGATCATGTGTGGGCATATAAAATGTGGGTCTAAATGGTACTTTTTTATTATAATAATACGTTTCGAATGTGCAAGAAGCCACAATACAATGATTCAATAAACATGACAAAGGGAGACTTAATAGTACTATTTCTTTCATCCAATTGGGGTGGCGAAGCGCACCGGGTTTAGTGCTAGTATCATATATATAAAAAAATATAAACAGAGCATAGTTTATTTCCCTTTTGTTATTTTAATAGAATTTAATAATGAATTATGTTGACGTAGTATTTGGTAGTAATATGTCCAAAGCTGATAATTAGGTACTTCTTGCATCTCAATATTATAACTTGTGGTCATAGGCTGTTACCCTACCCTGACTCGCCGTAAGATGCGGGCTCAGATATATGTTATTGCCTTAGGTGACTAAAAATTTCTAGTTCTTAATGGCATAGTTCCCCTAGAACTATAATGAGGTTACACTTTTGGGGCAATAACGGTTACAAATCGTAACCAGCTAAGAAACGTAGGCATAAGTCAGGATAAATGAATAAATAACTTTCAACAGCTTTACTTCCACAAGTCAATAGTATGAGATATAAATTTTTACATATACCAATACTGATCTGGCAATTTCTTACAAATGCTCGTACTTGTACATTCAAATTAGGACAATAAAAATATTCTCTAATAAAGTGTTTTACCGATTCCACCATGAGAAGCTTGGGGTGAATCTTGGCATCGCTCAATGATGTCCGCTGTAAGTTCCTGAGGAACCCAAAACTTCCATGAAAAATCTTCATTAAGTAAAACACCGTCGTATACCTTCACATCCGGCAATTGTTCGGAATTCGCCTATATTGTTTCTATTAATTCTAGGTAGTCGTCAGATTTGAATGCACAAGAATCAAAATCTATAAGATTAGCCATTTCCGTGGAAATTTCTTCCATTTCGTACCGCGATAGGGTATCGGGTACTACGTTTTGTTTCCCCTGCCTATGCTCGATTGAAAAGTCATACGACTGGAAATTGAGACTCCACCTCGCCAATCGACCTGTCAAATCTCTATGTAACATAAACCACTTGAGACTTCTGTGATCCGTGATCACCGTAAATGGCATGAATTCTATGTAGGCCCTAAACTTCTTAATCGCCAAGACAACTGCCAAACATTCTCGTTCAGTAGAAGTAACATCAATGGTAGCATAGTCTGGTATAAATTTGCTATACCAGCCTGTTGCTCCCATGAAGCTCCTCACTTGTTTTGCTGTTTTAGCATATACAAAACGAATAATCGTCTCCACCTTGGCTGGATCCGGTTTCAATTTGCCACCGCCGACAATGTACCCTAGATATTGTAACTCCTTAAAACAGAATTTAGATTTAGCTACATTGATGCTCAAACCTACTTCTGCTAGACAAATACCTACCCGTTTCAACAATTCCAGATGTGATCATCTAGGTAGACAAAAACTCTTTCACGAAGCGCCTCGGGGATCACTTTATTCATTAAACGACATAATCTTTGGGCTGCATTACACAATCCAAAAAGCATGACCGTAAATTGATAAAGTGGTCGTTCGGGTACCGAGAATGCAGTATTCTCTCTACTAAATAATTGTAGTGGTACCTGCCAGCTATGTCCAGGCATAGCTGATTCTTCTCGCCCCTTCGTACGAGAGTAACCGGATGACTTCATGGACTCTCGCTAAGTTCAGTCACCCCGCGGTCAAGCATCATATCCAGCTCAGCATTCATTAAGTTTTGCACAGCCGGGGATAAGATCTTTCACTGGAATTGGATCACGCGTATCTATTGAATGCATTTCCAAATGTGTCTTACCTAGTCCTTTCTTTGTATAGCAGGGGAACATCGATATTGCCAAATATATTTTCTGTCGCTGTTCGGAATTCAACTTATGAGTTATAAAATCTAGTGTATCATCTTCGTCTTCGCACAGATTAATACCGTTAGTTGTTAAACTATTGATATTGGCGAACAATTTGAAAGCCTTCATAAAATCAACTCCCAAGAATAGCTGACGACTCAGAGTAGGAACTAAATAGAAGTTGATGTTATGTGACATACCACGAAACGCAGCTTTCTATAGGGTGTTCGGTTCCATCCGCCATTTTTATACTACTCTTAACATCGTGGATTGTTAGACCGGTCCTTTGTATGAAGTCCATACAATTACGACCTAAGCACGTAACAGTGGCACCGCTATCCCTCGATTTCCTGATCATTTATAACAATCTTAGTATAAGAACGTGAATCACTGCCCTCAAACAACGATGCGTCCGAAATTTCCCGCTTAATGTTTCTACGTCTTTTATACCGCTCGCGCGTATAAAAATTATTTTATTAGAAACTTGACCGAAAATTCTGATATGCAGAGGTTTTAATTCCCTGTGCCGAGGCTCAGGACTTGCTCCTATTTTCGCTTCACTATTTTTCAAAATCTTAATTTGCCCTTTCCCTTCATTAGTTTGTGTAGTTAACTGTCTAACTGGGCCTATAGCTCGGTTGTCCGGATCTCCCCAGTTCGAGTCGGGTTCCGTGTCCGGTTTCCCTGACACCTAGGACATTTCGGGGTTACAACAGTATCCATTCCACACTTAAAACAGAAAATTCTACGTGTAGGCGAAGCACAATCAAAAAAACCGTGGCGAACCTCTTTGTAGTTCCAGCAGGTATATCTACTCGTATTCTGCATCGCGTCCACTTCCGGTATAGGTATAACTTCTTCCTGCTGATCCTCTATTTCACTCACTCTACCATAATTGGGACGCTGTTGGTAGCTCTGTATCTGGCTTGGCAACAAATTTTCCGCCCTTTTTACTTCCCGATCAAAATCTTGCAAATTGTATACTATTATTGTGAACATCAGTTGGGCTAAGGATGGCTTCAAATTTCCCCTCATTATATATATCAGAGATCTTTCGTCACATGGGATCTTTTGTTGATGATTTAGTTTTATTATGGAGTTATAAAAGTCCTCGAATGACTCATAAGGTAACTGCCGGCGAGTATTTGCATCTGCACCTGAAATTCATTTTCGAAACGCTGGTACTGATTCAAAATGGGATTTTCCAATTCTTGCCAAGATAATCTGTGTCCGAGCAGTTATCTGTGTCGCAAAATATCTGTGTCCGAGCAGTTATAATCTCTACGCAGCTCGTCGACACGGAAAATAAACTCCTGGGCATTCATGTATTTGTTATTTCCATCGAATTTTATTCCCCACTTGGACAAATTTACTTGCTGGTGATTTCCAAAACCATTGGACATTGCCCAAGCATAGTTAGGGGTTGGTATCAAATTCTGTTGGGGTTGTGGCTGGTAATTATACCCTTGTTGTTGGTTGTGCTGCTGATTGTAGCCTTGTTGTTGCTGCAAGTAAGCTTGAGGTGAATTAACCGGAGGCTGAGCCATAATGGTGGTGGTTGATTTGACCAAGGCGCCTGATTTACAGCTGGCTGCGGCTGTCTATACGTGACCGATTGTATCTGGATTATTATCTAAATATGATGCTTGTGAGCAAACCGGTGCGACTAAGCTTCTAGTACCTGGAGGTAAAGAACTTGCTTGTGGCACAGAGCTAGATATGATCTCTGGTCCTCTTGCTTGAGCATCCTGAAATGGCATGTTTGTTGGAGTATTTGGTTGATTTGCATTAATTTAATGCATTATTTAGTTTGTCGTCAACTTGTCTCATAAATTGAGCCTGAGAAATTCCAATAGATGCGTTAATAACTTCTTGAATGTTGCCACTCTGGTTTTGTTGATGAGCCATACTTTCGCGCTCTTCGCGGCGAACACTTTGAGCTGTGAGGCTACTATACGGTGTTAGAGTCGTCTGGACTAAGTGAAACATTGTGAGGCAATGCAGGAGCTATGGATGAAGTAGTCGTGGTAAACCCAACTGAAGTGACTGCAAAAATATAAAAAATCAATAAAATAAAAATAAAATAAAAAAAATCAAAATAATAAACTAGAAATTATAAAAAAATTAACGGATACCACGAATACCAAAAATTAATTATTCAAAAATATGTAATATTGTATAAATAAGTGATGGGGTTTAAATCAGCGAGAGTGTGTAGGATTAGAAAAACAAATTGATGATTATTTTTGACATAAATTAAATTTATACTTGTAGTATAACTCAGACTAACGTATTTTGTGTTTCCCTATTGAAACTAATATTAGGAATTTATTAAAATAGAAAGACTTGAGTACTGCGGCTGAAAATTTAAATATTCTTTCATTTCCCTTTTTCAGGACTAGCCAAATGTCTAAAAAAAAATATTTAAATAAAATGTTACTTTCCACCTCCCAGAAGCAGTTAAATTTGTTATTTGGCAATAAACTATTGTCTTTGAGATTAGAAATTTCGCAATTATATATAATCTAAATTAGAATTTATTAACTATAAGGCTTATACCTCTTAAATAAAGTATAAAAAAACGAATGAAATTTAACTGGACTATTGAATCTAAATAACTTATTATTTAACCATATTGTTACATATGGGCAATTCCATGTCATCGTACGTGACATTTGTACGCCTATAGAGTGGAATAGATTTTCCAAAAATAAGATTTTCTGAAAAATAATATGGTCTTTATGTTTTATTCAGAGGGTGCTATATTTTAAAAAAATAATAAGTTCTTTCGAAATATTGTTATCCAAAATATCGTGCGAAATAAGGGTATATGTACGTGACATAAAACGGAAGTAATTTTGAGGTACATGTAGAAATATGCGAACATTTTCGAATCGTGAGAAACGTTATGTTTTCTTTTAATTTCTTACACTAAACGAAATATTTTTCCTTTACAATCCGTCATATTTAAATAAAAACAACCATTGGATGACTGTATAATAAATAAAATTTAATATCGTACGTGACAGATTTTTCTCTTATAATAAAACAATATATATTCTGTAAATAAATGTATACAAAAACTAAAAAAATTAATAGAAAGTATACATTCGGTTTCAATAAACAATTTTAAATAAGCAAATAAACAATCAGAGTCAAATTCATTTCACAATATAGGCTGATGCGGAGCTTAGTTTTGACCGCAATTTTAGCCTAAAACACGGCAATTAAATTAAAAAATTAAATATAGTCAGTTTTACTATTATTTTTGTCAATAAAATGTTGTAATAAGCTCTAAATACTGACACATAGTAATATTTTAGTGTTTTCTCCTATTCAAATCATCTTGAAAAAAAGTTTCAAGGGTTTTTGTATTTTCAGTCGTGGTAGTCATTCTCGTGGAATTGCCCATATACAGTATTAGTTAAGGCTCTATTAATAAAGCTAATTAATGTAATATTTTTGTTTTGAGATTGGGGTTAGCAGATGTTGGCGGCGCTGAATGCCGGACTGAGGCTCGCCGGATGGGGTGGTCCTTACCAACACTGATACCAATTTCCTGAGTAAAAAAATTTCATACCAGCTTTTGGGGATTTAAACAAAAAAAATAAGAGAACCCGAAGTGAGTGGAAAACGAAGAACAAAAATTTGTCAAAAATTATACATCTGTTGGCTGATGGAATGGCAACATTGTTCCCTCCCTCAGGACCCTACTGTCCTTTCCATGGCAACTTATGTTCAGTAGTGTGTTATACACACACACCACTAAATTATTTTCCTCCAATCACTTACCTTTTACTTTTTATTTTTCCATTTTAATTATAATTTAAAAACTTTCAACTTCTTTCATTTACCTTACAAACTTTCATTTTTATTGAAATAATTTCAAATTTAACTTAAGACTAAATTACATTATTATTTAGGGTAAGTTATTTTAAATCAAAAAAGGCAAAATCTTAATAATAAAAAAAATTACAAATAATATATTAGTTTTTTTAGTTTAGTTTCTTTTTAGCAGTTTTAATAGGTGCTTTCAGGTAAGATTTATTTTCTGTATTTATAATATATATATTTTTTTTCTTATTTTAGATCTAACTTCTTCCTCCTTTACTTATTTGCCCAATTTCTGGCCTACAAAAACTATGGGACCCTAGAAAATGAGCTCACTTTTACTGTCCCTACGTGTTCCTTCACAATTATTACAAGGAATTAATAAACCAAAAAAAAAAAAAATTAAAAATTTATATATTTTAAAATGTTTAGAAAAATTTATATATGGGGCATTTCACATCAAGTGAACCAACTTTTGAAATCGATGTCTTCCGATCGGGATGAAATTTGCACCAATGTTAGTTCTATTGGATAGTAATTTGGACACAATTTTTCAACAAGATCGGTCAAGAACTCTCTTATAGGAGGTCAAAATTTGACATTTTGGCCAAACATGTGTTTTTTCTTATCCATATAACTTATTACTTATTGTTCTTAGCAAAATGTGTCCCAAATAGTTTAGATAGCTATTTATGCAATCTTTGGAAAAAAATTAATAAAATATTTTTTTAAAAAATCAAAAACATTTTTGACTTTTTTTTTCAAAATGGGCCCTTTTTATTTTTTTTTTAAGAAAGCTTAGGTCTTTTCCTAAGCGACCTATATGGTCGCTTAGTGGGATGCGAGTGGGATATCTATCAAAAAAAATATTTTGTAACTCAAGATATAACATTTGTGAATTTTTTTTCCAAATTAAAAAACTGTGTTGACTTTTTTTAAAAAATGGACTCATTTTTTAATTTTTTTTTTTTTGCTCAAAAGAAAGCTTAGGTCTTTTCCTAAGCGACCTATATGGTCGCTTAGTGGGATACGAGTGGGATATCTATCAAAAAAATGTTTTGTAACTCAAGACATAAAATTTTTTACTTTTTTTTTGCAAAATCAAAAACTTTTTTGACTTTTTTTCCAAAATGGACCTTTTTTTTATTTATTTTTTTTTTCTCAAAAAAAAACTTAGGTCTTTTCCTTTAAAATCTTTTTGGTCGCTTAGTGGGATGCGAGTGGGATATCTATCAAAATAAATATTTTGTAACTCAAGACAAAGGTTTTTAAATTCATATTTGTGTGTAAGTGTTTCTAAAACCTTAAAAATAAAAACCACCATAACTGGCCGATAACAGCCACTGGAGGGGTGCAATGTGAGGCCGACCGCTATTAATTTTCCACCCCCAAAATTTGTCTGAGTTTTGTATCTTGCGGCTTTTTTAGTTAATCCTATAGGTATTTATATTCGTGATTGATTTTTGGAAGTGGACCTTATATGGGAGCTATGTCAAATTATGGACCGATCACCACGAAATTTGGTCACGTGATTAATGTTTATATAAAAGTTATTTATGTTGCATTTTATGTGTATACCAACATTTTTAGGAGATTTATGCTCGTTAAACTGATTATCGGAAGCAGGCCTTATATGGGAGCTATGACTAATTATGGACGGATCATAATAAAATTTGGTGACATGAATTCCGTATAAATAAAACTTATTTGGAGAAAAACTTGTGTAGATACCTATATAAATTCGGGAGGACATTTGTATGGGGGCTAGGTGAAATAATGGACCGATTTCAGCCAGTTTCAATAGGCTTGGTCCTTGGGCCGAACAAATTATATGTAGCAAATTTTATCGAAATATCTTCGAAATTGCGACCTGTACTCTGCGCATGGACAACCAGCCAGCCAGACGGACGGACGGACATCGTTTAGTCGACTCAGATAGCTATTCTGAGTCGATCGGTATACTTTAAGGTGGGCTAGACTAATATTTTTGGGAGTTACAAGCATCTGCACAAATCCAATATACCCTCGCCACTATGGTGGAGTAGGGTATAAAAAGTGATTTTAATTCCTGAGGTTAACATATTATGGGTATTACAGTATCGAGGCTATGAAATTTTAGTTAGGTATGTTACATACCATCGGAAAAGCTAATGTGTCTAGTTTCTCTGTGTAAGTTTAATTTTTAAGGTTTACACACAAATACGAAAAAAATCAAAATAGTGCATATGCTAAAAATTTAAAAACCTTTGTCTTGAGTTACAAAATATTTATTTTGATAGAAATCCCACTCGCATCCCACTAAGCGACCAAAAAGATTTTAAAGGAAAAGACCTAAGCTTTTTTTGAGAAAAAAAATTAATAAAAAAAGGGTCCATTTTGGAAAAAAAGTCAAAAAAGTTTTTGATTTTGCAAAAAAAAAGTAAAAAATTTTATGTCTTGAGTTACAAAACATTTTTTTGATAGATATCCCACTCGTATCCCACTAAGCGACCATATAGGTCGCTTAGGAAAAGACCTAAGCTTTCTTTTGAGCAAAAATTAAAAAATGGGTCCATTTTTTGAAAAAAAGTCAACAAAGTTTTTGATTTTGCAAAAAAAAAGTCAAAAATGTTATATCTTGAGTTACAAAATATTATTTTTTTGATAGATATCCCACTCGCATCCCACTAAGCGACCATATAGGCCGCTTAGGAAAAGACCTAAGCTTTCTTAAAAAAAAAATAAAAAAAAGGGCCCATTTTGAAAAAAAAGTCAAAAATGTTTTTGATTTTTTTAAAAAAAAGTCAAAAATATTTTATTAATTTTTTAAATTTTTTTTTTTCCAAAGATTGCATAAATAGCTATCTAAACTATTTGGGACACATTTTGCTAAGAACAATAGGTAATAAGTTATATGTATAAGAAAAAACACATGTTTGGCCAAAATGTCAAATTTTGACCTCCTATAACTCAGAGAGTTCTTGACCGATCTTGTTGAAAAATTGTGTGGAAGACATCGATTTCAAAAGTTGGTTCACTTGACGCGAAATGCCCCATATTTTAAAATGTATGTATACGTAATTTTTTTTCTACAGATACCTAATGTTTTTGCTATGCTGACAATGATGATGATGGTTGCTGAGGTGATGGATGAAGGGGCTGACAACTATGCAGATGACGATGATGACTGATGATCAGTGGATGATGGAGGATATCCAGACCAGAAGGATGAAAACTAGGCGGATGATGAGATGGCTAATTGATGACGGGCGATGTTGAAGATGATGAGATGAGGTTGATGATGCTGATGTTTAATGGTGAAATGTGGATTGAATGGATCTTTGGCAGTGGTGGTTGGCGATATGTAACGTTTTTATTAATAATTATTGTTCTTTTCTTTTTATCAATTTACTTTATTTGTTTTTAATTAATTTAGTTTTAGATTTATTTAGTTTTTTTAATTTTATTTAGTTTTAGGTTTATTTTAATTTAGTTTTAGCTTTCGTTTTATATTTAGTTTAAGTTATAGTTTAGCTCTTGGTTTTTTAAATTAAAATTTAGTTTTAGATTTATATTTCAGCTTTGTTTTATTTAATAGATTTAATTTTAGATTTATTTAAGTTTTTGGATTTATTTTAGTTTTATTTAAAGTTTCGTTCTTTTTATTATTTTTTTAGCTTCTTTTTTTATCTTTTATTTCTCTGTCTTTTCAGTAATAAAAAAATCATTCTTAACTATCAACTTTCTTTTGCGTCTTTAATATATTAAATAAATATTCACAAAAACTTATTCACAATTATTTTTATTATTTTGCAATCGGTGAGCCACTTACCAAATCAATCCCACAGCAAAGAGATCGAGCTCAAGTTCAACCGCCCATAACAAACAATCGTTAACTTCAAACAGATTAAATTTTGATTGTTTTTTAGTGCAAATAAGAATTTTTAAAAATTAGCGTGGACGCTTTAAAATTATATTTGTCTAGTGATAACTAAAAAAAAATTGTCATAATTTTGTTAAAAAAAAAGTGTTAATTTCCTTTTGTTTGTTTTAAAAAGAGCACATGAATTCTCAGTGTGAACGGCAGAAATGTCTACATATTCCTAAACGGGGAGAGTAATCAAAACAAAAAAATAAATGACCCCAGTTACAACAAAAATTATTTAACCGCCAAACCAGCTGAGAGAGCACGCTCTTGTTCCCCCGTGATACAATTACACGAACAAAATATTACACTAACAATATCACCAACCAATTTATGTTTAGAACAAAGCATAAAAGAAAATATGAAAAGTTTTAATACAACAACAACTATACCAGTTTTAAAAACACAGACAAACACTGTTAATAAACAAGCTTGTGATCCACTAACAAATAATAGTGAGAGTTTGAATGTTTTTAACACTAAACAAGAGACTAAAATAGTCATATACACTGTGGATTGTTATAGAAAAATCTTTCAATACCTAAATGATAATAAAAATAATTTTTATACCTATCAACTGAAAAGTAGTAAAGGGTTGACAGTTGTCATTAAAGGCATAGACTCCAGTGTTGAGACTGATGATATCAAGGATGCCCTACAAGAATTGGGCTACGAAATAAGAGCTGTAGTTAATATATTCAATAGAGATAAAATTCCTCAGCCAATGTTTAGAGTCGAGTTGGAGCCAGAGAAAAATAAATTGAGGGGAAATGAAACTCACCCAATTTACTCAACACGATACCTGTTAAATCGTAGAATAACCATTGAGGAGCCTCTTAAAAGAAATCGTCCTGTTCAATGTGGCAATTGTCAAGAGTTTGGACATACTAAGAATTATTGTACCTTGCGAACAGTGTGTGTGGCATGCGGAGACCTTCATTCTTCATCACAATGTGTTATCCTAAAGAATGGTCTCAGAAGAAAATGTAGTAACTGTGGTGGCGATCATTCAGCCAACTACCGCGGGTGGCCAGTTTATAAGGAGCTACTGAAAAGATTAAGAGAGAGGCAAAAGCTAATAAGAAGGAAAGCGTCTGAAGTACCAGCCTACAAATTTGAAAACACCTATACACCAGTCAACTCTGAAGTTCCGTTATTGAACAAAAATTCAGCCTCAACTCAATTAAATTTACAATCCACTCAAATTGATCAACCTAAGAATGGAGCAAGTTCTTATGCCAATGTTTTGAGAACGGGTTACCAGCAACCAAGTGTTCCCCAAAATACGGGAGGGTTGGAAGCACTTCTGCAGGCACTTACCCAGAATATTACCTCTCTTAATCAGAATATGACAAACTTTATGTCATCTATGCAAAACACAATACAAGAGCTTTTAAGAACACGGAACCAAATGATACAAATCCTCTTAACAAAAAAATTAGTTATTTAAGGCTATGTTTCTGGAATGCAAACGGTTTAAACCAACACAAATCAGAGGTATCCCATTTCATGCAGAATAAAAACATCGACGTGTTATTGGTTTCGGAAACTCATCTTACCAATAGGTATAACTTTTATATTCCAGGTTATAGATTCTACGGTACAAATCATCCAGATGGTAAGGCACATAGTGATACTGATATTTTAATTAGAAATCGTTTAAAACATTATCCTCTAGCTGAATTCTGAAAAGACTATATGCAGGCAACATCCATTCATCTGGAAAGCTTTGCTGGAGCTTTAAATATAAGCGCAATATATTGCCCACCACGATTTTCAATGACCAAGGAGAAGTTCGAAGAATTCTTTAGTACGCTAGGAGGTCGCTTTCTGGCTTGTGGCGACTATAATGCCAAACACACTTACTGGGGCTCTCGACTAATGAATCCCAGAGGTAGACAGCTTTATAAGGCACTAATTGATCGTAAAAATGGCTTGGATTTTGTGTCCCATGGACAACCAACATACTGGCCTTCAGATCCAAAAAAAAATTGCTGATGTCATAGACTTTGCCATAACAAGGAATATTAATCGAGATTCAATATCTACAGAAATATCATATGATTTATCTTCTGATCACTCCCCAATTATTGTGTCTTATTACGGGAGGACTAATAGTTCAAAATTTCATACTGAAACATATTATTTTAGAACAAATTGGCTAAAATATAAAAAATATATCAGCAGTCATATCCACACAGATCTTTGTATTCAGTGTGAGGAAGATGTAGATAAATGTGTCAATGATAATTGTATCGGCTCTTAATCATTCTAAGAGTAAAATATTTCCTAAGACTAATATGCACATTTCCAATTCAGATATTGAACGACTTCTTTTCGAAAAGAGAAGACTCAGAAGAGAATGGCAACAAAATAGATCACCTGCTGCAAAACAGAGGCTGTCTGCTGCTAGTAAAAATCTGAAAAAAGCCCTTCAATTAGAAGAGGATCGCAGAAATAGAAAATACATTCAAAGTCTAACAAATACCAAACACACAAATTTTTCCCTTTGGAAGGCAACAAAAAATATCAAGCCACCGGTAGAGGAGCAAAGCCCTTTAAGAAAAGCTGATGGCACCTGGGCTCGCAGCACAGAAGAAAAGGCTAAAATATTTGCCGATCACTTAAGTACAGTCTTTCAACCAAACTCGTCAACAACTGTTTTTGAACTTGAAGAGCCACCTGCTTCAACATTATCAAATGATGACATATTAGCCATAGGCCCAGAAGACATTAACGAAGTAATCAAAGATAATATAATATTAAAAAAATCGCCTGGAAATGATTCAGTTACACCTACTATGATTAAAAACCTACCGAGTGTAGCAATAATTGTGTTGTCTATAATATTTAATGCGATCTTTAAATATGGAGTTTTTCCGACAAATTGGAAAACTTCTCAGATAATAATGATACCTAAGCCAGGTAAAGACTTGACCGTACCATCCTCCTATAGACCAATAAGCTTACTTCCGTGCTTATCGAAACTATTCGAGAAAGTGTTCCAAAAGAAAATCATACAATTTTTAAATGAGAAAAATATAATCCCAGTTCATCAATTTGCTTTCCGGGAACACCACGGAACAATCGAACAAGTTAATCGTATAACCGGAGAGATAAGAAAATCCTTTGAATTAAAGAAATATTGTTCAGCTATATTTTTGGATGTCGCTCAAGCCTTCGATAAAGTATGGCACAAAGGCCTGGTATATAAAATAAAATGTTTCCTGCCACCATGTACCCATAAACTATTGGAATCTTATCTATCGGACCGTTTATTTACAGTTAAGTACAACGATTATGTGACAAGAGAATATAGGATTGGAGCAGGAGTACCACAAGGAGGTGTTCTTGGACCTACCTTCTATTTGATTTACACCTCAGATTTGCCTACGAACGATACATTAACTATTTCTACATTTGCTGACGACACTGCAATTATTAGCTCGCATGAAAACCCATATAAAGCATCTAGTATACTAGATAGCTACCTAAGATGTGTGGAAACATGGTTGAGCAAATGGAGAATACGCGTAAATGAGTTAAAAAGCAAACATGTTACGTTCACACTGAGGAGGGGATACTGTCCACCTGTCACACTTAACAATGTAAATATACCTCAGTCCGATTATGTTACATACCTTGGTATTCACTTAGATACAAGACTTACTTGGCGCCGTCATATACAAACCAAGAGACTTCACATGAAGTTAAAAGCATCTAGCCTTCACTGGTTAATCAGTGACCAATCAAAGCTAAGCCTGGACTATAAAGTCACCCTGTATAAAACCATTTTAAAACGAATTTGGACATATGGAATCCAATTGTGGGGAACTGCTAGTAATACCAGTATTGAACTTATTCAGAGGGCCCAATCAAAAATTCTTAGGACCATGACGGGCGCACCATGGTACATAAGAAATGAGAACATCCACAGAGATCTAGAAGTACCATTAGTAAAGGATGAATTCAGAAGAGTCCGTGAGAGATACATCAAAAAGTTACAAAGCCACCCGAACCCGCTTGCTAGACTTCTAGCACAGAGCCAAACGCAGTCGAGGCTTCGTAGAGCTTATTAGCCAATTATGAATTTATGCTCTGTTAGAGAGTAATTAGATTTAATTTTAGTCATAAGATTTGAATACATATTGTTAGGCATCTATTCCAGGCAAAATCGATTGTCAGGAATCTACTTTTCTTGGCGCCTCCACTTTGTTTTTTCCATCCTTCTAGTCTGTTTCCTTTATTTGTTTATCTGTCAAAATCTTTTTCACATTTTTCATCATCTCGCGTTGCCAACCTCTTATCCAACATATACAGGGTACACACGGCAAGTTGTTAAACTATCGATATTGAAGAACAATTTGAAAGCCTTCATAAAATCAATTCCCAAGAATAGCTCACGACTCAGAGTAGGAACTAAATAGAAGTTGATGTCATGTGACATACCACGAAACGCAACTTTGAATTTTACTCGACCGACTATAGGGTGTTCGGTTCCATTCGCCGTTTTTATACTACTCTTAAAATCGTGGATTGTTAGGTCCTTTGTATGAAGTCCGTACAATTACGACCTAACCACGTAACTGTAGCACCGCTATCCCTCGATTTCCTGATCATTTATAACAATCCTAGTATAAAAACGTGAATCACCGCCCTCAAACAACGACTCGGCCGAAATTTCCCGCCTAATGTTTCTACGTCTTTTATAACGCTCGCGCGCATTCTTTATTTTATTTGAAACTTGACCGAAAATTAAAATTTTTGCCTGATTGTACTCACAAATTCTTATATACAGAGATTTTAATTCCCTTCACTGTTTTTTAAAACTTTAATTTGCCCTTTCCCTTCAACATTAGTTGATGCAGTTAACTGTATAACTGGGCCTATATCTCGGTTGTCCGCGTCTTCCCAGTTCGAGACGGGTTCCGTGTCCTGTTTCCCTGACACCTAGGATATTTCGGTGTTACAACATTATCCATTCCACACTTAAAACAGAAAATTCTACGTGTAGGCGAAGGTCAATCTAAAAAAACCGTGGCCAACCTTTTTGTAGTTCCAGCAGGTGTATCTACTCGTGTTCTGCATCGCGTGCACTTCTACCATAATTGGGACGCTGTTGGTACCTCTGTTTCTGGCTTGCCAACAAATTCTCCGCGCTTTTTTCTTCCCGACCAAAATCTTGTATACTTTTATAGGGAACATCAGGGCTAGGGATGGCTTCAAATTTCCCCTCATTATATCTATCAGAGACTTCTCGTCGTATGGAAATTTTTGTTGATGGCGTAGTTTTATCATGAAGTTATAAAAGTCCTCAAATGACTCATGAGGTACCTTGCATCTGCACCTGAAATTCATTTTCGAAACGCTGGTACTGACTCAAAATGGCATTTTCCAACTCTTGCCAAGAATTTATTTGGGACAGTTAGCGGTGGTTCCAGTACCACCGCTAGCAAATGGTGGTGGTTCTATGTCCGAGCAGTTATAATCCCTCCGTAGCTCGTTGTCACGGAAAATAAACTCCTGGGCATTCATGGATTTGTTTGTTCCATCGAATTATATCCCCCACTTGGACAAATTTACTTGCTTGTGGTTTCCAAAACCATTAGACCTTGGCCAAGCATAGTTAGGGGTTGGTATCAAATTCTGTTGTGGTTGTGGCTGGTAATTACACCCTTGTTGTTGGTTGTGCTGCTGATTGTAGTCTTGTTGTTGCTGGTTATTATTGCTTTGTTGCTGTTGAGTGTAACCTTGTTGCTGGTTGTTATAGCATTGCTGTTGCTGATTGTTATAGCCTTGTTGTTGCTGCAAGTAAGCCTGTAGTGAATTAACCGGAGGCTGAGCCATAAAATTTGGTGCTGGCCATAATGGTGGTGGTTGATTTGACCAAGGCGCCTGATTTACAGCTGATTGTGGTTGTGTATACATGACTGATGTCACCTCTCTTCCACCTGGATTATTATATAAATATGATGCTTGTGAGCAAACCGGTGCGACTAAGCTTCTAGTACCTGGAGGAAAAGAATTGGCTTGAGTCATCGGGCAATGTAAAGGCTCTGGTCCTCTTGCATGAGCATCATGAAATGGTACAGTCGGAGCTGGATTTGTTAGAGTATTTTTTTGCTGTTGATTTGCATTCAAGGACATTTTAATTTCATTTAATGCATTACTTAGTTTGTCGTTAACTTGTCTCATAAATTGAGCCTGAGAAATTCCGATAGATGCGTTAATAACTTCTTGAATGTTGCCACTCTGGTTTTGTTGATGAGCCATACTTTCGCGCACTTCGCGGCGAACACTTTGAACTGTGAGGCTACTATACTCTGGCGAAGTAATGGTGGTCATCTGGACTACGTGAAACATCGTGAGGCGATGCTGCAGTTTGGATGAAGTAGTCGTGGTAAACCCAACTGTAGTGACTACATCTATAGTACGAGTTACACCTGCTTCAGTGGTTGCCATGTTACTGCTGGTTGGTAAATTACTAGAAATTTTGCTACCCTGATGAGTTAAAACCATATTCCAAAAAAATACACAACAAAAATAAAATTATTTGGAAAAATGGAAAAATGTATGTTTTTCTCTCGGTAGTAGAAAGAACTGCCACCAAGGATTAAAACAATGATGAAAATCAAAATTAAAATAATAAAAATATCAAAAATAAAATACAAAATACAAAAATAATAAAATAGAAATTATAAAAAAATTAACGCAAAAATAATAAAATATTTCCAGTATTTACGGATACCTCACGAATACCGAAAATTAATTATTCAAAAATATGTAATATTGTATAAATAAGTGATTATTTTTGACATAAATTTATACTTGTGGTATAATTTAGATTAAAGAATACACATATATAATAAAAAATAATTGAAATTTCGTTTAACTTACAAGTAACAAATATATGAATTTGGCTTCCCATATTCTATTTCCTAATAATAGTAAGTTAAATAGATGGAATTTACAATAGACCTTGATAGTAAATATTGTTGATGAGGCCCTTGGCAGGGTAGAAAATGCATTCCAATTTGCCAATTGTCTAAATATTGTAGTATTTATTGATATTCTTTGAATTATTACAGATTAATTATAATAAATGAATTTAAGCCTAATTAAAATTTACTTTCAAATTATATAAAATAATATTTGGAATTTAATAATATAGAACGAATTGAGAACTGCGGCTGAAAATTGAAATATTCTTTCATTTCCCTTTTTCAGGACTAGCCAAAAGTCTAAAAAAACAAAACTATTTAATTAATTTTCATCTCCCAAGAGCAATTAAATAAGCTATTTGACAATAAACTATTTAAGTCTCTGAGATTTAGAAATATTATTGGTACTTATATTCAAGAGTGCATCGCAATTATATTTAATCTAAATTACAATTTAATAAATATAAGGCTTATACCTCTTAAATAAAGTATAAAAAAACGAACGAAATTTAACTAGTCTATTGAATCTAAATAACTTATTATTAACATTATTTAATAGTCAATTAACCATATTGTTACATATACAAGATTGCTAAAAAAACAAACTAATAAAAGTAATAATTTTTGCCAAAAATATGTCGCAACGTTACGGACTCTTGGTTTACGTGAACTGGACTTGCACTTCTTCGGTAAAAACACAAAACTAACAGGTAAGGAAACACTCACTTCGGGCCCCACGTTTGACGCCATTCTGTACTGTCCAGGAGTTGAAAAAGAAAATAAATAAACAGAATCATCTGTTGTGAGGTTGGGGTTACCAGATGTATGTCGGGCTGAGGCTCGCCGGATGGGGTGGTCCTTGCCAACACCAGTAATATTCTCATATACAAAAAAAATATATACCAGCTTTTAGGATGAGAAAAAGAAATATAAAGGAACCCGAAGTGAGTGATGAACGCAAAACATAGAAACACAAACTCATAACAATTTCCTGTCAAAACTAATCATCTTTGTTGCCCTCCACACAGGACCCTACTGTCCTTTCCTGGCAACTTATGTTCAGTAGTTGCCCCTAACTAATCCTTCACACACACCACTAGATAATTTTACCCCAATCACTTACCTTTTACTTTTTATTTTTCCATTCTAATTATAATTTAAAAACTTTCAACTTCTTTCATTTACAGTATAAACTTTCATTTAGATTTAAATATTTAATTCAAATTTAACTTAAGACTAAATTACAATATTAATTAGGGTAAGTTATTTTTAGTAAAAAAAAACACAAAATCTTAATTAATAATAATAAAAAAATACAAATTATATATTAGTTTTTACTTTCTTTTTAGTAGTTTTAATAGGTGGTATCAGGTAAGTATTTATTTTCTGTATTTACAAAAAAACGTATTTATAATATATATTTTTCCTTTTTCTCTTTACAGGTTTTTTTTTTTCATTTTATTTTAGATCTAACTCCTTCTCCTTTACTTATTTGCCCAATTTGTGGCCTACAAAAACTAAGGGACCCTAGAAAATGAGCTCAAAGTTAAGACTCTCTATTTATTAAATTACTCTCTCACATATACGGGTACCTTGTGAATTCAACACCCTTGTGAGAGAATTAAACACATCAAAAGTCTCGAAATTTTAACTATAATTTGTCGAATAAATTAAGTTTAATAGTCGTTAATTCACTAAAACACGTTATTTTATAATTTTTTTCAACAGAAATAGCCCTTTTTCTTTTCCGAAGCATGTCCATTTCGCACAAACTAAAAAATAATTTTTTTTATTAATTTTGACGTTTTATTTTGTTTGTGGTAGATATTAAAATATAGAACAGAGTATTAATTTTTTGTATTAAAAATAGAATAAATTTGAAACAAATAAAAATTTAAAAATTTTTATAGAACTCTGTGTGTCTGGCGAAAATTAAAAAAGCACCAACACATATACATTTTTGTCACTAACACATATTTAGACTTAGGTACTTTTTCACTAACACATGTTTAGAGTTAGGTACTGCTATCAAAGAGTTGGACTACTTGTTATACTTTGCTAATAACCGTAAAAAAAATATCTAGCAAATTTATATATTTTATATATATGTATACGTATTTTTGTATTTTATGTCTACAGATACATGGTGCTTTTTATTGTGCTGACTTTGATGATGATGATTGCTGAGGTGATGGTAACTAACTAAAAGTCGCAGAAAAAGGGGATTCTTGAAGAAAAAGTCGCACAAAAAGGGGATTTTGGCAATAAAAAGGGGCAACACTTTTAAAGGAAAACAAAAGTAAACAAAATTAGATAATAACTTTTTTATTGAATTTTTTAATGATATTAATGTACATATAGACAAATTTATTTTCTTTTTTTTAATTTTTCCAAATTTTTATAATAACGATTTCGCAAAAAAGACTATGTAATAAATAACAAAAACTTTTAATTTTGTTACAAATTATTTGTTGTGATTTGTTGCTTTTTAACATGTTATTTTATACAAATTTATAAATGTTGGTCACAATTTAAAAAAAGCAAATGAAAAAAAATTTGTGAACAACATATATTTAAAAATAAAATTATATATTATTTAAATCACTTTTGGTATTTTCTTTTTTCCGTAACTTTGAAAATTAATAGCCAAAAACAAGTAAGAATGTATACCCTACACTAAGAAATGAGCAAAAACATTTTTCGTTCAAAATTTCAATAATTTATATTCGTGAGCGATTTTCGGAAGTGGGCCTTATATGGGAGCAATGACCAATTATGGACCGATCATCATAAAATTTGGTGACATGAATTCTGTATATATAAAACTTATTTAGAGAAAAACTTGTGTAGATACATATATAAATTATACATTTATGACCGATAAAGTCCAATTTTGGTAGGACATTTGTATGGGGGCTAGGTGAAATAATGAACCGATTTCAGCCAGTTCGTCCTTGGGAAGAAAAAATGATATGGACCAAATTTTATCGAAATATCTTCAAAAATGCGACCTGTACTCTGCGCACAAGGACGGACGGACATCGTTTAATCGACTCAGAAAGTGGTTCTGAGTCGATCGGTATACTTTAAGGTGGGTGTTAGACTAATATTTTTGGGCGTTACAAACATCTGCACAAATCCATTATATATGGTGGTGTAGGGTATAAAAAGGAACACAACAATTATTAAAATTAAAAAAACAGTCCATTAAAAGTAAATAAAAAATTGTACAATATTATTAATTTAGTAACAAATTAAAATCTAGATAAAAATAATGAGATACATTTCAAATAATGACTTTAAAGCATGAATATATACTTATATTAAACTGAGATCACTGTTACACCAGTTTATTTAGAAATACAGAAAATTATATAAAAGTACTTATTTGGTTTAAAAGAAATTCAAATCGTGTTTCAAATTATATATATTTAATATATGTATATTAGTTTTGACCATTTTCATCTTCAAAAAATCGACTTTTATAAAATTTAAATTGTTTGCAGTTTTGATTACTTTTTTAAGTGGTAGTAATAGTACAATTTAAATACATATTTTACAAAATTACTATTACTATACAGTGCACTCGCGGTAACGTGAACTAATTAAAACCAATGGAGTTCATGTTAGTGAAATTGTTCACGTTAGCGATTGTCGAATTTCATGGAAAAAATATAAAATTTTATAATATAAACCTGTGTTATACACGCTTGAACGTGAAATAAAACAAAATTATTGATTAAAATGCATTAGAAAACAAAACCAGATCACGAGAAACTATAAATTGAAACAAAATTACATAGCAAATAAAATGACTCATTCGTTGCCACTAAAAAAAATTAATTTAGAGGATAAAACACATTTTTTTAACAAGGGGATTCTCAAAACTTTAAAAATTGAATTTAATGTATGTATTGAAGTGTTGTCTACATAATTAGAAAACAAATGCAGAGAAAAAAAATTGTTCACGTTATAGAGCTTTCTGAGTTTGTTCACGTTACAGAGTAGTCAATGTAAGCAAAAGCTTGTTCACGTTAGGCCGTGTTCACGTTAGACGGTGTTCACGTTACCGCGAGTGCACTGTATTTACATTTGATTAAATTATTTTTTTTGATAGATTACATCTATATTTCTTTATGAGTTCATCACTCGGAATCCAATCTTCTAGGTCCATATCTAATACATTTTGTGCCGAAAGCATGGACTCGCATGAGTCCACTTTTAATCTCTTGGATAATTTATTTTTCATTAACGTGAGTTTTGAAAATACTCGTTCCGCCGATGCACTACTATGTGGCAGAGTAAATACATATGTTACAAATTCATATAAATTATAATATAAATAATCATTAAACCTGTTTTTTAAACTACCAATTTGATCCCAAAATTCTTCTGGGTTTGTAATTTTAAACATAGTATCATATGTTTTGTTCTAAATTTTTGATTCTAACATTTTTAATTCTTGTATAAATATGTCTGGTTGAGTAATTACATCTTTGTATTCTGAAACTATATCATAGTAATTAATCTCCTTATTTGTGCTTAGAAAGAATGGATCTATATATTCTAAAACTGAAAGTTTTTTATTATTTATATCAATCCTTGTTACTATTTCATTACAAAGCTTTTGGTAAATATCTAAGATATTTGTTTTTATTTCAATGGTACAAATTTTTGATATTTTTTCGATACATAAATCTGCTTCAGCCTCATGTCCAATATATATATATTAGTTATTTCTTTAATATGTAAAACATTCATAAAATCTACCTCTTCGATTTTAAAGTTATTAATAAATTTCTTTTTTTTAAATTTGTATAAATGTCTAATAAAATATCTTTTGTGCTGGATATAAGATAAATTATTTGCGAAGATTCGCTTTGAAAATTTTTATTAAATTTATTAATTTTGTTAAGAATATATACTAAAAATTTTAAATATATTTTGGTAGTAGAGGACAAACCTTGTTGAATTTCTAAAATTTTTTTCAAATTGGAAGCATTTTTCTCTTCGAATTGAGCTTGAATAAAGAAGTGTTGTAAAACTCCCCACCGCTCCAAAATCCTTGCTGCCACATCAAAAAGCATTTATATATATATGAAATATTTTTATATACTTAACCCATTTTTCGACGACCGGTGATTTTAATTACCAGCACTTTTATTGTTCATAACTGACAGATAAAAAGTTTTTTATTCAATATAATTTTATTTATCAATTATTTAGGGTATTATTTATTTATTATATACTCATTTTATTTCCTTACGTAGCATTAACTATTTATATTGCGGCTTTTAGAAATTAGTAAATAAAGGTCATCAAATATATAGAAATAATTTAACCAAGATCCTATAAAATCTAACAACTATGTTTATATTTATAAAATTAAATCTTTACTTTTCTGTTTTGAGCCCTATTCACGATATTTAATGTACACGTATCATCTAAAATTGCATGATGAATATTGTGGTGATTATAGTAACCATTGGCGAAAAACGTATGTCTTTAATGTGGTTTATGAACATGCGTTTACAATGTAAACTTTACATATGTTTTGTCATCAAAAACAGAAGCAACCGAGACAAAATAACGGTTTGGACAATATATGCACAGTTCGATCGATGAGGCGCGCCGCGGCGTTTGATTGGATTTTGGATATTGAATGGCAATATGAAAACTATTGGAGCCAAAGTGTTCCAATTGTGTAAAAGCCATGACAATTGAAGAACGGTGCCATTTTTTGGAAGGCATTCGAGCAAAATATATATAAGCAATAAGCCTATTTGTTTCGGCTTCAATTCGTGGGTGGCTTCATCAGATGGAAATATGATTTGCTGTATGCCTTATCCTAGTTCTCAGGAACTGTATAGCATAGAAATTGAACTCACGGATCTCACGTGGTTTTGAGTTTGCTAAAAAAATGTGCAGCAGCCAAAAATTTTAGTATTTTGACAATGTAATGTAAAACTACCGTATAAGTGTTATAGGCAAAATATTTTTTGGTGGACTATTTTTCTAATGCTGTAGACTGAGCTGTTGTAAATGTCACAGTCTTTTGTGCAGAATTGCAAAAGCTACAGGAAAAATGCAACTGGAATTTCGGTCAGAAATTGCTAGAGTTCTTCTTTGCGAGAATACAGACGTGCAGGAAATGAAAGCAGAGTGGCCAAGAAAAAACCTCACAAAAGACATGCAACACACCATTCTAAAGCATGACTAAGGTTTAAAGAATATGATGCAAGCAATGCCAAAGCCACACTATATTTATTGTGTAAGAAGTGGTACGTGCACTTACATACAAAATATTTTAAAGTTTGCCATAAGTAATTTATATCATTAAAAAAAATGTTTTTTAGGTACCTTTAAGAAATACCATCCTTGCATACATATTCCACCGATGGTGACTATAATTACCACCAATTTTCTAAAAAACTAGAAAACCCACTGACTCCAAAGTTTGGAATTTTCTTAATTAGCATAAAAATAGGTTCAATATAAAATTTTAGGAAAATCGGTCAACGGGAACTTGGTGCGGCGAAAAATGGGTTAAGTTGATTGTTCCAAAAACGTCATATTAAAGCAAAAAGTTCTTTTTTTTGAAAAAAGGGAAAAAAGGGTCAAAAATATTAAAAAGTGTCAGATTTAGTTCATTTTAGTAAAGGGGCACAAAAAGTGTCAGCGGTGCTGAAAAAGGGTCAAATTGCGACTTTAGTCGCTCAACGGTAACGCTGCTGGTGGATGATGTTGAAGATGCTGACAATAGCAGATGTGATGGAGGATGATGACGGATGATCAGACTGAATGATGGAGGATGACCAGACCAGAAGGATGCCGGATGTTGCGGATGAATGATGCGGATGATGAACGGATGGATGACAACCGCTGAAATGTGGTTGAAATTGATAGATGGGAATGGATGGAGTCGAAATTGGCGGTTTTAATTACAATATATTGTCTTTCTTACTTTCTTTTTCAGTTTATAAATCTTTTTATTTTCAGCTTTATTTAGCTCTATTTTATTCTTATTTAGCTTTATTTAGTTTAATATTTAAATTTTATTACTTAGCTTTATTTTATAGTTTTTTATATTTAGTTTTAGCTTGTGTTTTAATTTGATTTTAATTTAGTTTTAGATTTATTTAGTTTTAAATTTATATTTTACTAATTTTATGTTTATTTTAATTTAGTTTTTAAATTTCATTTACAGCCTGGCCCACGATGTCGAATGAATACTTAAACGAACGAAAGTCAGTCACTCACTTTCATTCGAAACAGTGGCCCACTCTCTTACGACTTATCGTTCGCTTTGCTTTACGTTTCAAACGTAATCCAAATATAATTGTGAAACAATCGACAATATATGTATTGAAAACCATTATTTGACACAAAATAAAATAATTAAGCAGTGGTGTAGTGGGTACAGCCCTTGACTAGCAACCGGAAGGTTGTGGGATCAACTCGTGGCTGCGACTTATTTTTTTTTATATTTTTTATTATTGTAAATACATAATTCTATAAATAACTCTCCTAACGAATATAAAAGAGTACTTTTGGGACATCTCGAACAAAAATAAGTAGACTTTTCGTCAAATTCTACTTATTTTTCTACCACAAACCATTATGTATGAGTAAAAATATATGTAATTATGTTAAATTATGCACAAATGTATAATAATAAATAAGTACGCATCCGTTTTGTACTAGATTCTTACACAGACGACAATAAATAAAAAGTGAATGAATTTGACATTTTAGTTCGTACAAATATTAGAAAATGTAAATAGTGAGCCTCAAATTTTGTATTGAGTTGCTTACGTTATCGTTCGTATTTGTTTTCTTTCGAATAAGAATATTAGTGAGCCGCAAAACAGCTGTTTGTCGTTTGAAACGACAACGTTCGACATAGTGGGCCAGGCTGTTAGTTTTAGTTCTATATTCAAATTTAATTTTTCTCGCTTCTGTGGTTTTTATTTTATATTCTTTTCAATATCTAAGTATTTTTTTTTTCTTTTCTTCTTTCTTTTAATTTAATTTTTAGCTTATTGTTTTTTTTCTTTAAATTATTAAAATAAATAAAATTGCTCACCCAAACTTTCTTCACTATTTTTTTTTTCCACGGTGCGCCAACTTACCACATTCCTATCCAATCCAAAAAGAGATCGAGCTCAGGCCAAACCTCTAGCTCATCACCTCGGTTAACTTATGTAAAGATGACGGGGGTGGACGATTTTTCAGCTTTATTTAATTTAAATATGGATTCTTAATAATATTATTTTTTTTATCTGCAACAAGAGAGTAAATTCATGTTTAAATTCACTTAGATTACTTTAAGAATTTTCACTACTATAGTCCGGACAACTCGATAATCCGACAGCCTAAAACTATATATGTCCGGATTATCAAAGTTGCACTTTATTATGAAATACATACATATAAATATTCTTAATCACAGCACAAACTATTTTTAAAAATTACGAAAACCCCTAATTGTCAAATATGCGACATACAACAATAATATAAACACTTGAATAACTATACACGAAGCTGGAAAGAAAGGTCTCTTTGCGAAGATGAAAAGAAGAAACCACGCGTTAATAGGAAATAATTTATATATTTTTACTGATCAAAGAATTCGTTATTTTCAACTTTTAAACATTAAATTTCGTTGTTAGAAGAACAAAAAACAACATACAAGCGAAGGAAAGAAACAAAATTAATTGTTTGAAGTTCCAAGAAACTTTAAAATCCAATGGATTATAATAAATAATATTGTTAATATTTTTACGTACATTTAAACATGCTCGTTTTTTCAAGGTGCCGTGCCAGTCTGCAGACTCAGACAAAAATGTGTGAATTTAACAGGAAATAAAAAAGTACCAAACGAGCCAACTTGTTTTTGTTTTTTTAATTATGCAAATAATAAAATATATAATTAAAAGAATATTAAAAACATAATTATGTAGTTCAGAAGTGTGAGTCTGGGTTTAATTTTTGATTTACAACTTTTATTAAATGCGAGTACATTTTGGGTTTATTTTTAGATCAACAACGTCATTCGCAAAGACGCAAACGTTTTCAAAAAAATTAACAATTCATGAAACACAGACATCTTAATATTAGTGTTGTGATATGCTAATAAACATGTTATTTGTATTTCCACAAAAAAACCAATACTTACTGTGTTAGAGAAAAAGTTATTTCATAATTTCCTGAATCAGTGATGAAATTAGAACAATACTTTTTTTCAAACTTTTATTATCATGATCAAAACATGTATGCACAGAAAGAATCATTGATCAAAATCAATAATTTTTACACTTACTAGGTTAAATTGGAATTTTTCATAAAAATAAAAAACTGGCGGATTTTAATTTAACTTCAGCAAATATTCCATAAGGTCTTAACATAAATTTAGTATATAAATTAATCACCTGAAGTATTTGGGATCAAATCATCGTCGCAGTCAATCAGGATGACTCATTCAGTTTAGAGTTTCCAGTTTGGTTTCAACCGAAACCCAAACCGCAGTTTTTCATGGCCTAAAACCGAAACCGTCAATTATTCTTCGGTTTTTACTTTTAATATAAGCCTTTTAAAATTCAAAATTTAGAAAAGAGAAACAAAAGAAATTATTATTGAAATATACCCTCTTACCTTTTACTCACCAAAGCGTTCCCATCTAGAAAGCTTATTAACTTCTAAACCGATAGAATACTTTTTTGCAAATCTACAATATCGAGCTAAATTGTTATATCAGCATATATGATATTTTTACACTTATTTTAAGGGTATGTTGTAGAAATGCAACGTGAAGCCGTAAAGGGTTAAGAGTTGTCCACACGACTTTAATTCAGTAAAAACTTCTGTAAAAACCGGATTCAGCATTTATTTTCAGAATTGTATTGCTTAGACGATTAACAGTAACAAGGCATCTGAAAAGAAAGATGTGTGTTATTTTTATAAATATTATTAATATTGAAATAATTTAATCTAACTATACAATTTTGAAGAAGACATAAAAAACTAATTTTCATACCCTATATATTGGGAAATATTCATCTGAGTAAGTATATACACACAGCCTCAAATTTTAAGATCACGGAAGTCATTATAGTCCAACCGTAATCTTTTTTCAGAACCGAATCTGTTATTCAGCCCAATTTCCAATTTTTTCCAAAAATACATTTAGGGTAGAAGGGGACCATTAGCCACTTTTTTGACACGTTCTCTTTTAAAAACAATGAAAGATATTCTTAAATTGGTTCTTGTTTCAAATACTTAGATATGTAGGCTTTAGTTTTACTTATATCAGTATTGCCTATTTTCTCCTATTATAAACTTTTTTCAATATTTATACAGTGATTAAATATGATGATATCACCGCATCCTTGCGGTAAATACGCCAAGGATATGGCTGAAGTAGAATAAATCAAACATTTATAAATATATAACCAAACAAAATCATTACATGATTTTTTTTAAATTTGTTCATCACCTTAATTTACATTGTACTGTGTCATATCAAAATCAAATAAAATCAATAACTGATCTGGACGTTCATGAAGGAAGAGTTGGCACAATACTGGACGAACCCACCCCATTAGGCATCTGGCGAATGAGCCCCAATTAAGTTATCAAAATAACTAATTTAATTTTTGTGCACTATTATTGATGTTCTTACAACCAACTAATAACAAAAAATAAAAAAGTTAACACAAAAAATACATGCAACTGTCAAACTTTGAAGGATGGTACATGATCAATAAACGAAAACAAAAGTTGGTAATGTAACAAAATGGATTGCTCTGTTTTCAAGTTAATCGGTGTTGGCAGATGTATTCCTACGGCGAAATTGAAAATAACATTCTAATTTTTTTACACAACAAACACCAGAAAAAAATTCCTCAAATAGTTGTAGTTTTAACAAAGTATAACGCGGTGGTTCGTAGGCGGAATGGGGATCTGTGGATGAACCATCAAAGTCTCACATTTCAAAAAAGTCGCCAAAATTATTATTAATTCTCCCTTTGTGAATTAATACTAATTCAGGATAACATGTCTCTAGTTTCATGTTTATTAAATCATTGTAATGTGGCTTCTAGCTCATTCGAAACATACTATTATAAAAAAGTACCTTTTAGACTAAATTCAGTATTCCCACTCAAAAGTACCTTGAGTATACTAATAATTTTACTAATAATTTTTGTATCCTAAATGTCATAAAGATGGCTTAATGACTTTCTATCTTTACTCAAAAGCATATCAGTAGAATAATTTTATATAATAAAAAGTACCAATAGAGGAAAAAGTACCAATTTTTCACACTTGAAAGTAATTCCTTTTTCTAAGTTCAATATTATATTAGAAAATTCAAAAAGTACTATTTGGACAACGAAAAAATTTAGTTTAGTTCTCCATTTTTGGTATCATAATACAATTGATCACCCTATTCTTGATTATTTCTTTAATGAGAAGCATATTAGCCTACTTTAATGTATAGAAGCTAACTAATTGAATATATTAAAAAAGTACCATTAAAAGAAAAAGTACCAATTACCCTTTATCCTCTTGAACACCCGTTATCTATATTATCAACTGGTTTTGTTTCTATAACACTTAATATTAAATAAATTATCACAAAACCGAACCGAAATCGATCGGTTTTCAATTCGGTTAAAAAATATTTTTCCCAATTTTGACCCATTGTAGGTCCAACGTACTAAGTCTTGTATACATCGTTGCAATGGACTTTGAAATATCTATCATTAGATATCCATATTGTCTATATTTATGACTTAGTAATCGAGATATAGATCAAAAATATGCCAAAAATAGAGGTTGTCTCGGATTTTTTCTCACATCTCTGTTATTTATGGACGGATTTTGCTGATTTTAAATCGGAAACTTCTCGAAAGCATGTCTGACAGAATTATTGAATATTTGGATCCCGAGGATATCTGGGGTCTTCAGAAAATTGATTTCAACAGACAGGCAGACGGACATGGCTTAACCGACTCCGCTATCTATAAGGATCCAGAATATATATACTTTATAGGGTCGGAAAATTATACTGTGGAAATAACAAACGGAATGACAAACTTATATATATCCTTCTCACGAAGATGAATGGTATAAAAATCAAACCAAAAGACAAGTGAAGAAAATTCTTTATTTCTTTTTTGAACCTTGTTTTGTACATTATCTATTAAATAAATATCAAGAGTGTTAACTAAAGTATTTACAACTACTCTTTAACCCTTAGACATACACATAGGTCTGGCCAGACTTTTTATACCCTCCACCACCACAAGTGGTGAAAGAGGGTATATATAAGTTTGTCATTCCGTGTGTAACATTAAAAAACATTCATCTGAGATCCAGCAAAGTATATATATTATTGATCCTTATGAAATTCTAATTCGATTGAGCAATGTCCGTCTGTCTCCTGTCTATCTGCCTGTGTAAAACACTCTCACGTCCAAAATACATAAGCTAAATTAATGAAATGTGTACTAAAATGTTTATAATTTTTCTAAGCAGTTTGGTATTGAAAACCCACAATATTGAATTCGTACAAGTAGGGTTATGGATCAAAATGTTAGACAACCTACAAAAATGTTGATTATTTTCATACTATTTTTGTGACTTTGGGTAAATTCATTGCAGAGAATAAAATTAAATTTTGCACTCATTATTTATATGATAAAAGGACAAATTCTGTTGAAAATGGAAAGAATCGGTCCATAATTTCTCGTAGCCCCTATACAAATTTCTTCTCGAAATATGGTGCTATGGTATATAAATGCCCATAGAATTGCTGTATCCATACAAAATTCAGTACAACTAAGTTTAGTGCAAACAGAAATCGCGAGACCAATTTTTTTTGGATCGGGCACTATTTGACTATAGCCCCCATATAAAGTTTACTTCCGGAAATCATTCAAATACACTTAAATATCTTATATATATCCCATATAAAGACCACTTCCAAAAAACACATTAATTTTCATAAATATCTGAAAAATATCGTTATCGAATTAAAATTTTTCAGAGATCGGTTGTATTAATTCACAAATGATATTACTAGATTGTGTGAATATCGGTTCATATCGGCTATGGAATATTAATAAATATCTTATAAAAGCTTCTATCTGGTTAAAATTTCAAATAAATATTTCCCATATATACGAAAATCGATGTGTTGAATTTTATGAAGATCGGCCGATAATTGGTCATAGCTCCCATATAAGGACCACTTTCAAAAAACACATTAACCTCTATAAATATTTTAAATATATGGATATCGAACTAAAATTGTATACAGATCAATATATTGTATCCAAACATTATACTACTGGGTTTTGTGAATATTGGTCCATATTTGACCAAAGCAACCATATTAGCTCCATTTCCGATAATCACAATAATACCCATAAAAATTTTGTAAATAACGTTGTTGAAATAAAATTCAAGCAAAATAGGCCTAAAATACATAGAAATCACGTTAAAATATTTAATTATATCTTCCAAATAAGTCGCACATCCGAAATATATAAGGCTCTCGTCCGGAAAATTAATTAGAACAGAATAAAAATATACTTTTGAAATTTGACTAAATATATTTCTTTACCCTTTTTTATACTCTTTTACTTCACTTGTAGTGAATAAGGAAGATGTTGAGCCAATCGGTAATGTTATCCAATTATTAAGTATAAAAATTGTTGAATAGTACATTTTATTCCTATTATAAAATTATAGACTCTGTTGGAAATGGTAGTTATTTCAATTATAAATTGCTGAATTAGATAACATTTTTTATACTTTTGAAATAAAATATCTTCTGCGTAAACTAGTTTTTCTAACAATATATAAAATACTACTATATTTTAAATAAACTTTTATTTTGTTTAAAAAAAGTGGTTTTATTGAAGAAAGTACATAATTTGTATATAGTCCAAAATGTGTATTACATCAGGATTCATCTATAATCCATAAAGTGCAACTGTATTTGTAGACTATAAGCGAAAACTACAATATTACATTAACATTCTACCAATCTTCATAATCTAAGTCCCAATAACAAACACTGAATATGAATATTAGAGTGTTTATACCAATGTAATTTCTATAATTTTCATCTAATTTAGGTGGAAGGTATTTAAGATTCGGCATAGCCGATAATAGCACTCTAACTTGTTTGGATTTTGTTTGCAATTTAAACGTCTTTGGGGTATCGCTAGAGACTTTATTTTTCAGGTATCCTCTTAAAATTTTCTTGGCTTTATAACGGTAAAAAGTTGACAAATTAAATAAAATTTGTTCAATATTTTGGTATAGCTTTTAGATTAGAGATTATTTAAGCTGTTTTTATAATTATTTGTTTGAAAAACGATATTTTTTATGTAACACTTGAGGCCAGGCCTCAAGTGTTACTAATGTGAAAAATAAAACTTCTTTAACGAAAACAGTGAGCGAAGGTTAAGTGTAAACGGCAGAAATGCATACGTTACAGTTAATGCAGATGAAAAAAATATAAACAAACAGAAGAATAGATGACAGCTTGTTTTTAACCGACAAGCCTGTTAACCGTGCTCTTTCTTGTTCCCCCGCATTGACAACAACTAATGATTGTCAAACGAAAGAAAATTCAACAGCTTTAAGACTGGAGATACCAGAAAAAAAACTTTTTATTTATCCCTGAAAGTATGCTAGCTATATCAACTTCAGAAACGAAATCCATACCATTAAGCGGCGCTATACCCAAGATAAGTCAACCATTAAATAAAGATAATAAATCCCAAATACAGGTTGGAATGGACCGGTATATTACAATACTAAAACGAGCACGAAGTCCCAAGTCTTCGAAAGTGGCACCCTTGGCTAATTATATAACCTGATATACTAAACAATGAAAACCGTTTTTCTATTCTGCAATGTGAAACAGATGAATCAGTAAACAAAATCAACTCTACAAAACCACCTCCTATTTACTTGAGAGAAAATAATTCGAATTCATAGGTTCAGAGCCTGATCTCATTAATAGGAGAGAACGCTTTTGACGTTATCCCAATCAAGAAAGGCACGATTCATGAAACTCAAATACAGGTCAATAGTGAAAACGATTATAGAAAGGTTGTAAAAGATTTTGAAACTCAAAAGAAAAGTTTTTACACTTATCAGCTTAAATGAAGCAAGGGTCCACAAGTTGTAATAAAGGATTTGTATTATTGAAGCTTAGAAGATAACGGTTTTAAGACAAAAAATATGATAAAGATTAGAAATCGCGAAAAAAAACCCCAACCACTCTTCCGTGTTGAACACATCCCATATATAACCTGAAGTATTTATTACATCGTCAAATTTCGGTAGAAGAACCAAATAAGCGATTTGGCCCCGTCCAATGTATGAATTGCCAAGAATATGGACATACCAAGGTATATTGGAAATTGCCTCCCGTATGTGTTATTTTTCCAGCTCAGCCATTAAATAACATAAACTTAAACTACCCCCCGCTGCAACAGATATATGACAACAAAGAAACATATGCAAATGTACTTAGAAACAACCAAACTCGGACCCAGAGATAAGAGAGCAAACGTCAATCTTCAATTTTACCAGACAAGAATCTACAATAGAAACTCTTGTGCAATCGGTAAATAACTTTATAAACTCAATTAGTAACATGATGCAAGAAATATGTAAGATGCAATCAACACTGATCGCAGGCTGTGCTTAACAGACCATGAACTGTCTAAGAATATGTTTTTGGAACGCTAACGGCATTCGCCACCATGAAAACGAACTCTAGTATTTTCTTAAAAGTCATGAAGTTTATATAATGTTAGTTTCGGAAACCCATTTGATGTCAAGAAGTTTATTTAAGATAAATGGATATGTTTTTTATGGCACTAATGATCCAAGAGATAGAGCATGTGGAGGCTCTGGAATTTTAATTAAAACCCATATCAAACACCATCCAATGAGTGATATTTGTGAAGATTGCCTTCAAGCTACGATAATCTGTATTGATGATTGATACAGAAACTTATTAATTTCGTCGATATATTCACCCCCAAGGTTTTCGATTACTGAAAACAAATATGAACAATTTTACGAATCACTAGGACCCCGATTCCTCGAGTTTTTGTTCATCCTTCTAGTCGTCTCGTCAAAAACCTTTTTGACATCTGTCATCTTTTTTTTTGCGTTGCCAACCTCTTCTCCAACATCTACAGGGTGCACACGACTAGATAAAACAATTTATTTCGAATATCTATAATGGACCCAGTTACATTTGTACCAAAATATAAAACTTTCTTTAGGAAATAGAAATATTATGAAAAAAAAAAAACAGAAAATCCAGAATTAGAGGAAGCGCTTTATACATGGATTTTGCAACAAAGAAAAAATTATATCCCGATTTCATCAGAAATTTAAAAAAACCAAAGACCAAATTATTTTATGTAAAGATGACGGGGATGGACGATTTATCAGCTTTATTTAATTTAAATATGGATTCTTAATAATATTATTTTTGTTTTTGAATAAATATATCTGCAACAAGAGAGTAAATTCATATTTAAATTCACTTAGATTACTTTATGAATTCTCACTACTATAGTCCGGACAACTCGATAATCCGACCGCCTAAAACTATATGTGTCCGGATTATCAAAGTTGCACCTTATTATGAAATACATACATATAAATATTCTTAATCACTGCACAAACTATTTTTAAAAATTACGAAAACCCCTAATTGTCAAATATGCGACATACAGCAATAATATAAACACTTGAATAACTATACACGAAGCTGGAAAGAAAGGTCTCTTTGCGAAGATGAATAGAAGAAAACACGCGTTAATAGTAAATAATTTATACATTTTACAAAAAACAACATACAAGCGAAGGAAAGAAACAAAATTAATTGTTTGAAGTTCCAAGAAACTTTAAAATCCAATGGATTATAATAACTAATATTGTTGATATTTTTACGTACATTTAAAGATGCTCGTTTTTTCAAGGTGCCAGTCTGCAGACTCGTACGGATCAAATAGAAACTTGACATCATAGACAAAAATGTGTGAATTTAACAGGAAATAAAAAAGTACCAAATTATGCAAATAATAAAATATATAATTAAAAGAATATTAAAACCATAATTATGTAGTTCAGAAGTGTGAGTCTGGGTTTAATTTTTGATTTACAACTTTTATTAAATGCGAGTACATTTTGGGTTTATTTTTAGATCAACAACGTCATTCGCAAAGACGCAAACGTTTTCAAAAAAATTAACAATTCATGAAACACAGACATCTTAATATTAGTGTTGTGATATGCTAATAAACATGTTATTTGTATTTCCACAAAAAAACCAATACTTACTGTGTTAGAGAAAAAGTTATTTCATAATTTCCTGAATCAGTGATGAAATTAGAACAATACTTTTTTTAATCTGGTTCAATTTAAATAAAACAATTTCAAACTTTTATTATCATGATCAAAACATGTATGCACAGAAAGAATCATTGATCAAAATCAATAATTTTTACACTTACTAGGTTAAATTGGAATTTTTCATAAAAATAAAAAACTGGCGGATTTTAATTTAACTTCAGCAAATATTCCATAAGGTCTTAACATAAATTTAGTTTATAAATTAATCACCTGAAGTATTTGGGATCAAATCATCGTCGCAGTCAATCAGGATGACACATTCAGTTTAGAGTTTCCAGTTTGGTTTTAACCGAAACCCAAACCGCAGTTTTTCATGGCCTAAAACCGAAACCGTCAATTATTCTTCGGTTTTTACTTTTAATATATAAGCCTTTTAAAATTCAAAATTTAGAAAAGAGAAACAAAATTTTTATCCAATTTCTCTAAAAACAGATCGGTAAAAATATCTCAAGATTTCTTTAAATCTCTTAAATTGTATTTCAATAATTTCTGCATATGATATAGCAGGCTACATTTCGCAGGCTAGGCAAGGAAAATTCAGGATAACATGTCTCTAGTTTCATGTTTATTGATTCATTGTTATGTGGATTCTAGCTCATTTGAAACGTATTATTATAATAAAAATCCTACCATTTAGACCGATATTTTGTATTCTCACTCGACATCATGATTTTGGGTCCATTATTATAGAAAATGCTAAAGAAATGTACCACTAAAGTCACCTTTTGTGTATTCAAACTCATTCAGAATCATGTGTACCTAATTTTTAATTTTAAGGTTTATTATTATAAAATAGTCAAAAAGTATTATTAGTTGGAAAAAAGTACCTGTGAGTTCCTTTTTTTAGATTCTACCTGGGTCAGGATCAGGATGTTTAATTTTCATTATTATAGAAATTTAAAAAAATACCATTCGAAGAACGAAAAAATACTAATCATTTTTGTATCCTCAATGTCATATAGATGGCTTAAAGGAGGGTCACACGGCATGTATTCCATATGTATTGGGACATGTATTCGATACATATGGAATTGCATGTGTATGTCAAAATTCACGTTATATTCATTAGATTCATAATATTTGTTAAATTCATAATTTCCACGTTCACACGTACATGTGTAATTACATGTGACATAACCTCTATTAGTTTATATATTTGTTGTTTTTAACTATATATCTATTTACAACATTTTTAAATCACAATAAATATATTCAATGCAATATAACTTATTTTGTTAAGATTTTTCTCTACACTTTTTTGTTTTGTATTTTATATTTTGTTGTATTTCAAAATTCAAAAAGTACTATTTGGAGAACGAAAAAATACTCCTCAGTTTGGTTTAGTTCTCCATTTTTGGTATCATAATGCAATTGAGCACCATATTTCTTTACTGAGAAGCATATTATCCAACTTTAATTTATATAAGCTAATTAATTTAATATATTAAAAAGGTACCAATTTTCTTTATCCTCTTGAACACCTGTCAAGTTTGAACTTTAAATTTTGTATAGGATTTCCTATATTATCAACTGATTTTCTTTCGGTTTTGAAATTCTTCGGTTTTTTGGAAACTCTAATTCAGTTAACAACCGACTGAATAAGTGACTGTCGCCACCAACCGTTAAAAAAAAACTAAAACAAATTGAATCTCTTCGAACTTGTTGTGCTCTTTTCGCAATACATCCAAATAATTAAATCTTTTGCAATTAATAATAGAGGAGGAATCGAATCAAATGATGTGCTATTGATTTAAAAATGGGAACACCTTCACTTTGGGGGTTTTCTATGCTTTTTTGTTGTTGAGTAAAAGAAATGTTTATTATATTTAAGTATGTATATTACCCTACACGATTATCAATAGGCATCAGGCAAGCAAATTACAGTGTATCGCAATTTTGCTTACGCATTTTTAAGAGGAATTTGTTTTTCATTCACACATAAAATTATAAAAAAAAAACAGATAAAAATTATATATTTTTTTCCAGTTTTTCCAAAAAGTTTTAATTTTTGTTTAGTTGTTGTTTGATTTTATTATTTTGCATTAAAATTAGCACGTCACAAAAGTATTTTGCATTTTTTGAATTCTGGATCATTTTTTTATTTTTTTTATTTTTCTTGTAATTTATTATACCATTCACCATGAGCGGCAAGGGTACATATAAGTTTGTCATTCCGTTTGGAATTTCTACATTTTTCATTTGCGACCCCACAAAGTATATGTATTCTGGATCGTTATATATAGCGAAGTCGATATAGCCATGTCCGTCTGTATGTTGAAATCAACTTTCCGTATCCCCCAAATAACATACAAACATAATTGATACATCAATATATCGGGAATTCTTCCGACTCGGTCGATATTTAAAATCGAGAAAATCGGCCCACAAATGGGATGGATTACTAAGTCATTAATATACACAATATGAATATCTAATGATAGATATTTCAAAGTCCATTGCAACGATTTATTTAAGGCTATAGTAATTTGGACCTACAATGGGTAAAAATCGGGAAAATTACTTTTAACCCGAATTTTTTTTTTACCACAAAAAATTTGTATTTATAATTTTTTCACAAATTAATTAAAAAAATTTTTTTTTTTAAATTTGGAATAAAATGTAAAAAAAAACAATTTCGAAAAAAAATTAAAAACTATTTTGAAAAAAAATATTTAAAATTTTTATTTTAAAGTATAATTTGGTGTATACGATTCGGGACAGCCGAATATAGCTCTCTTACTTGTTTTTTATTGTCTTTGAAAATTTACAGTTTTAATGGATCTGTGTTCAAGAATTGTTCAAAAATTAGTCTTATGGTCGTGAAAGAGTTAATGAAATTTGATCAAAATACAAAAGTAAATAAGAAATTAGTGAATTGTTTTCGACAATCGCACAATTCCCAAAAACTTTTAGAAATACCAAAATTGGGGCTATTAGAACCCTTTGCACAATATTAAAGAACATATTGGGACATACAAAACAGGTCTTAATTTTTTGAAAGCAGCAAATGTTGTCTAAAGTTGAAATTTACATAAAAAATAGGTCTAGTTCGGAAGGCTCTTTATCTCCCAATAATACGAATTTTGATATTATTTTGCTTTTATAATATTTCCCGTAATATTATCTTTCAGAAAAATATAAATACATTATTTATCTTTTTCTTATTTTCTGTATAATTTAAAATTAATGTAAGTACTTTTCCGAAAAAGGCGAAAAAATGTCTTTTTATTTTGTTTTAGGTTTTAATGCACATAACTAAAGGTTTTTAAACAATTCTTTCTTAGGATTATTAAATTTGTTGTTAATTCAAAAAAAGATATTTGAAGAAAATCGGGAAAGAATTGAATCCGTTATTAGCAACAAGCAGACCAACAACTCGTGCATATTTATAAAATTCTTTCAAATCGGATCGCAAACTAAACTTTGACATCATTTTTAATTTTTGATATACCCGAGGTGCCCTCCTTTATAGCCTTAGGAAATTTAATTAAAATCTGGCAATTCATTTAGAAGTTACAGATTTATTTCCACTTTTTTTTCAGTTCCCCTGCAAGATATAGCTAATTACTACGAGTTATGTATTTTTATAAAATATTAGGGGATATTTGATTTATCTTTTGTGAGTAAAATGAAAAGTTGTGGACAGATTTTAATCATTTAGGGCTTGTTTGTATATGTGTTAAGAGCGTATATGCATTTTCCAATTTATAATGCCGTTTTAAAAACAGAAAATGTTCTAAAAAATTATTTTTTTCTTGCGAAGATTAAAAACATGTTACGCCTTACTTAAAGGTAATTTAATTTCGGAATTTAGTTTTTGCAGTTTATTCAATAAACCGTTTATGAGTTAAGCGAATATATCTTGTGCAACCTCCTCCATTTTCGAAATAACGGTCTATCTAAAAAACGGCTAGCACCACTAAATTCAGCATACACTCTTGACAGAAAAAAAGTGTAAATTTCGTGCACAGTGTTATAAGAGATAAATAGCACACGTCACTATGTTTTATCATGGGGTGTAAGAATATATTACAATCTTTGATTTTAGACAAACCACAACAAATTTGCAAGCCTTTTAAAATTTTGTATTTTTGAGGTACCCTACAAAATGCCGCTCCTGAGGGACTTTAGGCCACGTCACACGGTGGCTTAGAACTTAATTTCATCGGTCATAAGTACAATTTTGTGTTAACACAGTTTTCCAAAATTTTTTTATCATTACTCGGAAACTTTTATCGATAATTGGCTGCATTTTTGTGTTATGTTGGTAGGATAATAGTCTTTAATAACCGTACCGTTTATTCCTGTTGTGTTATTAAATTTATTCTCAGGTAAGTCAAATTTTAATTTGATTGGAATAGACCTTTTGAGGGTTAAAAGAGCTTAAACAAATTTTACTACCAGCAGAAATGCGAAATTGCTCTAATCCCATATATACCTGTTTGGACCTGTCTGTAAAACACTTTTTCCATTTGAATGAAATTACTCCCAAAATTTTTTCTATTTTTACGCAAAGTACAGGTCGCAATTTTTAATATATTTCTATAAAATTTGGTACATACATTTATTTCGGCCCGAGGACTATTGGAATTGGCTGAAATCGGTCCAATATTTCACCTAGCACCCATACAAATGTCCTCCCGAAATTGGACTTATCGGTCGTAAATGGTTGATTTATATAGGTATCTACAGAAATTTCACTCCAAATAAGTTTTATATATATTGAATTCATGTTACCTAATTGTATGACAATCGGTCCATAATAGTCATAGCTCTTATATAAGGATCTCTTCCGAAAATCATTAACGAAAATTCTAAATGCTATAAAAAATTTAAAGTTCAACTTTAGCTTTAAATTTCTTAATAATTAATTTATTCGTCTAAAATATCTCTATCGGTTTAAAAGTTACAAAAGTTAATAAGTTAATATTTACTACTTAAATATTTACGGTCTAATTCATAATAACTTAAAACAACTTTATAAGTCGTTAATAAGAAAAAAATCAAAAAACTGTATTCATAAACGTTTAATAGTCTTATAAGTCTGTTATAAACCATTCATAAATTTGAAATATTTATTGTAGCTTCGACACTACTATAAACCTACTTTAAGGTATTCTTTTTACATTTTATCTGCAAAAAAGAGAATTTTAAAGATATTTTTTTATAAGTTTGCAATAATATACGATACTATTGCAATTGACAAAATATCTTCCAATATAACAATATATGATTTTGTTCCAAATTCCGGAATTAAAATTATGTGTTTCCTTGTAGAAATTCATAAAATTTTGTTAAAAATTAACAAAATGACAATAAAAATAAATTAATAAAACAATTCATAAAACAATGATGTTTATTTTATCACAGAATATTCGTCATTCGAATACTTTTAATAATAATTGAAATAAAATATATAAAAACGTTTGTTTATTAATACATTTTAGCTTAATATGAATTTACTAGAATCAGATATACATTTTTTATCTAAAAATTACTTTTTATCTTCAAAAATGTATTAATACTAAAAACAAACAATTAAAAAAAGAGAATTAACGAATATTTTATTCTAATTGCAAGCAACACTAACAACGAAAAAGGGGAAATAACTGAGAAGCATTGCCAGATTAGACAAAAAACAGTACATTACTTATTGTGGCTTTAACAAACGTTTATGAATAAAATACCTTTATTAAAGGTTTATAAAGCTAAAGTGTTTGTTAACAAATTTGTGTTTTAAATCTACAATAAGGTTTTATTATGAATTAGACCGTCACTATTTAAATAGAGTTTAAAGTATCATCCGCTTAAAATTTTATTTATTATCTAATTATTATGTTTTGTTTTTATATTGCCGAAAATTTTGTTTCCTCATGTGTATTACAATATTTTGATTGTTTTTCCATTATGATGCGATTCATGTTGTGCTGATACTGAAAACTTTATAATTATATTTGTACCAATAATATGTCAAGCAGCGCCACAAGTGAGAGAACTGTTTGCAGTACCTCACTAAACCAAGTGAGAGAGCTCGCTCTTGTTCCCCCGCTCTACCATCAAATAATAATAACAATATAACATCACCAATCGAAAATTGTGTAGAAAATAACATAAAAGAAAACATAAATAAAACCACCGCTCAAACAACAACAATGCTCATACTCAAAACAACAACTAGCAAGCATACACAAGCTTCAAATATACCTCAAGAAATAAAATCTGGTGAGAGTTCTAAAGTGTTTAACCCTCTAATAAGCGTAAGTAGCAATAATGGTACATCGAGGGGTGCTATACCAAAAATTGTAGGCGAGAAGGTTAAGCCAAAAACACCAGGTATGCTTAGATATTTAAGTATAAATAAAAGAAATTTAAGCCCTCAAAAAGTGGAGAGTTCATTAAAGAAGCAAAAGATGAGCGACAATCCCTTGTTAAAAAATCGTTATGTGCTCTTAAGTGAAGATGAAAATAACAATCAGGACCGTAATGATAATTCTAGCCGAAAATCATTTAAACCACCTCCAATATTCCTTCATGAACCCAGTTCGAATGATTTAGTGAAAACACTTATTGACCTAATTGGTAAAAATAATTTCCACATTGTTCCCATAAGAAGAGAAACTAAAATTGTTATATACACTGAGGACGATTACAGAAAAGTCTCTCAATGTCTAAACAATAAGAAAAAAAATGTTTACACCTATCAGCTGAAAAGCAGTAAAGGCTTGATAGGTATAGAGTTCAGTGTAGAGCCTAACGAAATCAAGGAGTCCTTGGAAGAATTAGGCCATAATATACGAATTGTGATCAATATCTTCAATAGAGATAAAATTTCCCAACCATTATTCAGAGTTGAGTTGAAGCCTGATGATAGGAAATTAAAAGGGAATGAAATTCATCCAATATACTCCCTACGGTATTTGTTGAATCGCAGGGTAACAGTGTAGGAACCCATTAAACGCAATAATCCAGTACAATGCGAAAATTGTCAGGAATTTGGGCACACAAAGAACTTTAGCACTTTACGAACTGTATGTGTAGCATGCGGAGACCTGCATTATTCAAATGAATGTGATATTATAAAGAAAGGTCTCAATAGAAAATACGGAAACTGTGGAGGCGATCATTCTGCTAATCATCGCGGATGTCCAGTTTACAAAGCATTGTTGATGTTTCCTTGAAATATTTCTCGAAAATATCGGGGTTAAAAAAAATAAAAATACAAAAATAGATTTTTGGGGTTTAAATTAAAAAATGGGGTTTTATTAAGTTATTTCTTCGGGGTTTATATTTTTTCTCAGTACGTACCGTACGCTCGGGGTTTACAAGAGTAAGTGAAGTAATTACAAAAATTGAGAGTAAAAATTAATTGAAAAAGCGCCAAAGAATAAAAACATAGAACGGCCAATAAACAATAACTGGCGTTCTACACTGTGCGCATAAACAGTTGAAAAGATTAAGAGATAAAAAGAAGGGATTAAGAGGCGAAATAGTTGAACCAGTGAATCTAAACTGCAGTTCTTATCCGGCAATTTCTGGAGCTCCCACTCCAAATAAAAATAATAAAGATGCTCTAGTTCAGTCTGGAACAGTCTCCTATGCCAGTATTCTAAAGTCTGAAAATAGACAACCTATTGTCCCCCGAAATTCGGAAGGGTTAGAAAATTTATTAAATACTCTTGCAAGTAACATAACCTCACTTAACCAAAACATGTCTAATTTCATGACATCCATGCAAAATACCATACAAGAGCTTTTAAGAGCCCGGAACCAAATAATACAAATACTCTTAACAAGAAAATAAGTTTTTTAAAAATTTGCAAATGGCTTGAACCAGCACAAAGCTGAGGTGTCACACTTTATAAACGAAAACAATATAGATGTATTGTTAATCTCGGAGACTCATTTAACAAATAGATATAATTTTAATATTCCAGGTTTTTAATTTCATCTCACGAATCATCCTGAGGGTAAGGCACACGGTGGTACTGGCATTTTAATTAGAAATAGGATAAAATATTATGCCCTAGAAAAATTCTCCAAAAACTATTTGCAAGCAACATCCATTCGCTTAGAATATGGAGTTGGAGATTTAACTCTAAGCTCAATATATTGCCCCCCACGATTTTCTGTGACTAAGGAACATTTTGAAGAATTTTTTAATACACTAGGAGATTGTTTCCTGGCTTGTGGCGACTACAACGCTAAGCATACATATTGGGGTTCCAGATTAATGAATCCAAAAGGCAGACAACTGTATATGACTCTAGTTGATCGTAAAAATTACCTAGATTTTATATCACCTGGTCAGTCCACTTATTGCCCTTCTTATCCAAGAAAAATCCCTGATTCTAATAGATTTTGCCATATCAAAGAATTTAAATAGAAAGTCTATTACTGGAGAAATATCATATGAACTATCTTCTGACCATTCTCCCGTTATACTAAACTATTACGGACAATATCAATCGTCTCATACCTCATTATTCAAGACTGATTGGTTGAAATATAGAAAATACATCAGCAGCCATATCCACACTGAATACAACGTACAGTGTGATGAAGATATCAACGATTGTGTCAGAGACTTCAAGTCTCTAATCTTTTCGGCCTCTAAGTGCCGCATTCCTCCTAAACCTAAAATGTGTATTTCTAATGCAGAAATTAATAGACTTCTCCTCGAAAAGAGGAGATGTAGAAGAGATTGGCAACACAACAAATCTCCTGCTGCTAAGCAGAGGCTGTCCACTGCAAGTAAGAAACTAAAACGAGCCCTTCAGGCTGAAGAGGATCGCAGAAATCGATAATATATTGAAAGTTTAACCAGTACTAAGCACACAAACTTCTCCCTTTGGAAGGCAGCTAAGAACATTAAGCCACCGGTAGAGGGCCAAAGTCCGATAAGAAAATCTGACGGTACCTGGGCACGTAGTGCAAAGGATAAAGCCGTAGTTTTCGCTGAACATTTAAGTAATGTTTTCCAACCAAACCCCCCAACAAATAGTTTTGTATTGGGGGATTTACCCATTCGCATAGAAACGGACTCCAGGTTATGATTTAATTACACCTTCCATGATTGGAAACCTACCAGATGTGGCGATTATTTTGCTCACATTATTATTCAATGCGATCTTGTCTCTAGGAGTTTTTCCGAATAATTGCAAAATCTCCCAAATTATAATGATACCCAAGGAAAGGATTTGACATTGGCATCATCCTACAGACCTATTACTTTATTGCCTTGTTTGTCTAAACTATTTGAGAGAATAATCCAAGGGAAAATTCTGGCATTATTAAATAGCCAAAACATTATCCCAGATCATCAATTCGGATTCCGTAAGCAACACGGAACAATTGAGCAAGTTAACCGCCTAACTGGAGAGATACGAAAATCTTTCGAACTAAAAAAGTACTGTTCGGCAGTATTTCTAGATGTTGCACAGTCTTTTGACAAGGTTTGGCATAAAGGTCTAATACACTAGATTAAACGCCTACTGCCTTTTAGTACACACAAAATACTAGAGTCTTACCTATCGGATCGCTTGTTTAGGATAAAATACGGCAATTATGTGACAAGCGACTATGCGATCAATGCTGGTGTGCCCCAGGGAAGTATTCTAGGACCAACTATTTACCTATTATACACCTCTGATTTGCCCGAGTCCGAAGAATTAACCATTTCCACCTTTGCAGACGACACTGCAATTCTTAGTTCTCATGTGGACTTAAATGTAGCATCTAGAAACCTTGATAATTATCTCAGGCACGTAGAGACGTGGTTAAGAAATTGGATAATACAAGTAAATGAAATCAAAAGCAAGCACATAACGTTTTCACTTGGGAGAGGAAGTTGTCCACCAGTGACCCTGAACGGTGTGAACATCCCTCAGTCTGATCACGTTACATACCTTTGCATTGATTTAGATAGACGTCTCACTTGGCGTCGGCACATAGAAGCCAAGCGGCTCCACATGAAACTAAAAGCTTGTAACTTGCACTGGCTAATCCACCATCAATCGAAATAAAGCCTTAACTGCAAAGTCATCCTATATAAGACAGTCTTAAAACCAATCTGGACATACGGAATCCAACTATGAGGAACAGCAAGTAATACTAGTATAGATCTCATACAGAGGGCACAATCCAAAATTCTTAGAACCATGACGGGAGCTCCATGGTACATAAGAAATGAGAACATCCACAGAGACTTAGATGTGCCATTGGTCAATGACGAATTTAGAAAAACTCGAGAAGCTTATTTGTTAAAATTACATCACCATCCGAACCCGCTCGCAAGACTACTTACAGTAACTCAAGACAGATCAAGACTGCGTAGAGCTGATTTACCACTTATCTAATATACAAAATATGATTCTCCACTGAGAGAACAATAATTGTTTAGTTATAAGATTTAATTACTTATTGTAAGGCCTATTTATTATAATAAACGTCAAAAAAAATTTTGTAAGTTTAGTTGTTAATAGGTGGTAAATTGGTTATTATTACCGGAAGAATTACCCAAACAACTTTTATTAAAAATTAATGCAACATTGCAGCACTAGTTCTTGAGGCGTACAAGTACATTATATGATGCTCCTAAATCTGCACATATGTTTATCTGGCCCCTGCAGACTTCAATTGTCGATTTTTTAGAAATCCATATTGTGCCATAGATTTTTTAATAGATTTTGGCATGAGGAAAAAAAGTTCCACTACGACATATCAAAAAAATAATTTTCGAGACGCCCATATTTAATTTTTTTTTTTACTTTTTATAAACTTTTATTTTTAAGGGGTTTTCAGTAGTAAATAACTGTTCTTCAAAAGGAAAAACCTCAAGAAATTTTTTTTTTTTAACTGCTACCGTCATCGTTCAGAGCGCACCATTTCACCTTGGACAGGTAATATTTAAAACAAATTAAAAAAAAACTTCTCGGGACAATGCTTATGTTTTCAGACCAATACATTTGACATATGCACTACCGACATGCGTATACGATACCACTGACTTGACGTATCTCAAGCTTATTGGCGTCTTTCTGAACAGATTATAAATTAATCTGGTATCTTATGAGGTTGATAATATTCCCAGTAAGTAGATAAGAAAATATCTCAAATGGGGTATCTAAGCGAAGTATTTCTGGAGGTAACATATCAGATCCATGAAAACGTAGTTGACCATGTAGTCTTAGCCCTGCGAACATGACTAAACAACATTGGAGATGCTTCAGTGGTAGTCGTGGGATGGGCGGTAACAAAACCTAAATCTTTTACTGTACTAATGCACTGACTGGTGGTGGATTCAGTTAGTAGACTGTCAGTGTGCTCAACAGAATTTATCATATATTTAGTCAGGTAATTTCTCTAATTCCTCATCAGAGCTTTCATCATCGTCATCAGAAAAGTCAAGGGCATCTTCACTATTTTCTCATTCTGATAGAATATTTTCCAGGCACTCTTTTGCTAGATTATGCAATTTATGAATTATTTGGATACGGAAGATTAAACATTCACATTGGGAAAATAATACATCTCAACACGCAATGTTGCATATATGCAACAAACCAATATCATTACAAAACGAAACCATATTGGTTTTGCAAAAAACTTACAAAAATTATTATTGAAATATACCCTCACACAAATTTCAATAACCAAATAATAGTATTTCTTCAATAAATAATTTTTCGGAAATGAATTCAAAGAGTGCAAAACAGATTTGTACGCGTGCGAAACTTAAATGAAATAAATACCAAAGTGTTCCCATCTAGAAAGCTTATTTTGCAAAAAAAATAACAGAAATTATTATCTTACCTTTTACTCACACAAATTTCGATAACCAAATATCAGTATTTCTTCAATAAATAATTTTTCGGAAATGAATTCAAAGAGTACAAAACAGATTTGTACGCATGCGCAACTTGAATGAAATAAATATCAAAGTGTTCCCATCTAGAAAGCTTATTAGCTTCTAAACCGATAGAATGCTTTGTTGCAAATCTACAATATCGAGCTTAATTGTTATATCAGCATATATGATATTTTTACACTTATCTTAAGGGTATGTTGCAGAAATGCAACGTGGAGTCTTAAAGGGTTAAGAGTTGTCCACACGACTTTAATTCAGTAAAAACTTATGTAAAAAAAAACGGATTCAGCATTTATTTTCAGAATTTTATTGCTTAGAGGATTAACAGTAACAAGGCATCTGAAAAGAAAGATGTGTGTTATTTTTATAAATATTATTAATATTGAAATAATTTAATCTAAGTACACAATTTTGAAGAAGACATAAAAAACTAATTTTCATACCCTATATATTGGGAAATATTCATCTGAGACCAAGCTAAGCCTCAAATTTTAAGATCACGAAAGTCATTATAGTCCAACCGTAATCTTTTTTTCAGAACCGAATCTGTTATTCAGCCCAATTTTCAATTTTTTCCAAAAATACATTTAGGGTAGAAGGGGACCATCAGCCACTTTTTTGACACGTTCTCTTTTAAAAACAATGAAAGATATTCTTAAATTGGGTCTTGTTTCAAATACTTAGATATGTAGGCTTTAGTTTTACTTATATCAGTATTGCCTATTTTCTCCTATTATAAACTTTTTTTCAATATTTATACAGTGATTAAATATGATGATATCACCGCATCCTTGCGGTAAATACGCCAAGGATATGGCTGAAGTAGAATAAATCAAACATTTATAAATATATAACCAAACAAAATCATTATATGATTTTTTTACAATTTGTTCATCACTTTAATTTACATTGTACTGTGTCATATCAACATCAAATAAATATCTTGTAACTGATCTGGACGTTCATCAGGCAACTGGCGAATGAGCCCCAATTAAGTTATCAAAATAACTAATTTAATTTTTGTGCACTATTATTGATGTTCTAACAACCCACTAATAAAAAAAATAAAAAAGTTAACACAAGATTATAATATGTAACATGCAACTGTCAAACTTTGAGGAATGGTATATGATCTATAAACGAAAACAAAAGTTGGTAATGTAACAAAATGGATTGCTCTGTTTTCAAGTTAATCGGTGTTGGCAGATGTGTTCCTACGGCGAAATTGAAAATAACACTCTAATTTTTTTACACTTTTACACGACAAACACAATAAAAAATTCCACAAATAGTTGTAGTTTTAACAAAGTATAACGCGGTGGTTCGTAGGCGGAATGGGGATCTGTGGGTGAACCCTCAAAGTCTCACATTTCAAAAAAGTCGCCAAAATTATTATTAATTCTTCCTTTGTGAATTAATACTAATTCAGGATAACATGTCTCTAGTTTCATGTTTATTAAATCATTGTAATGTGGCTTCTAGCTCATTCGAAACATACTATTATAAAAAAGTAAATTTTACAGAGATCGGTAGTATTAATTCATAAATGATATTACTAGATTGTGTGAATATCGGTTCATATCGGCTATGGTCAAATAGCTCCCATATAAGGTCCATTTCCGAAAATTACTTAAATATTAATAAATATCATATAAAAGCTTCTATCTGGTTAAAATTTCGAATAAATATTTCCCATATATACGAAAATCGATGTGTTGAATTTTATGTAGATCGGCCGATAATTGGTCATAGCTCCCATATAAGTACCACTTCCAACAAACACATTAACCTCTATAAATATTTTAAATATATGGATATCGAACTAAAATTGTATACAGATCGATATATTGTATCCAAACATTGTACTACTGGGTTTTGTAAATATCGGTCCATATTTGACCATAGCACCCATTTTAGCTCCATTTCCGATAATCACAATAATACCCATAAAAATCTTGTAAATAACGTTGTTTTTAGATTTGAGATTATTTATTCAAGCAAAATTGGCCTAAAATACATAGAAATCACGTTAAAATATTTAATTATATCTTCCAAATAAGTCGCACATCCGAAATATATAAGGCTCTCATCCGGAAAATTCATTAGAACAGAACAAAAATATACTTTTGAAATTTGACTAAATATATTTGTTTACCCTTTTTTCACTCTTTTACTGCACTTGTAGTGAATAAGGAAGATGTTGAGCCAATCGGTAATGTTAACCAATTATTAAGTATAAAAATTGTTGAATAGTACATTTTATTCCTATTATAAAATTATAGACTCTGTTGGAAATGGTAGGAATATGTAGTTATTTCAATTATAAATTGCTGAATTAGATAACATTTTTTATACTTTATATTTTAAATAAACTTTTATTTTGTTTAAAAAAGTGGTTTTATTGAAGAAAGTATTACATTAACATTCTACCAATCTTCATAATCTAAGTCCCAATAACAAACACTGAATATGGATATTAGAGTGTTTATACCAATGTAATTTCTATAATTTTCATCTAATTTAACCCTCCACGTATTTAAGATTCGGCATAGCCGAATATAGCAATCTAACTTGTTTGGATTTTGTTTGCAATTTAAACGTCTTTGGGGTCGCTAGAGACTTGATTTTTCAGTTATCCTCTTAAAATTTTCTTGGCTTTATAATGGTAAAAAGTTGACAAATTAAATAAAATTTGTTTAATATTTTTGTATAGCTTTTAGATTTGAGATTATTTAAGCTGTTTTTATAATTATTTGTTTGAAAAACGATATTTTTTATGTAATAATACTGATATTAATATGGGGTCTGGCCAGGTCTCAAGTGTTACTAATGTGAAAAATAAAACATGTGTATCACGGAGGGTTAATGAGTCTCTTTAACGAAAACAGTGAGCGAAGGTTAAGTTTAAACGGCAGAAATGCATACGTTACAGTTAATGCAGATGAAAAAAATATAAACAAACAGAAGAATAGATGATGAGCTGGTGGTTGACGAAGGGATCGATCTCTTTGCGGTTGGATCGATTTGGAATGTGGTAAGGTGGCGCACGGTTCGAATTAAAATAATTGTGACAAGTTTTTTTTTAATATTTATTTAATAAAATAAAGACCAACAATAAAAGTGGATAGTTAAGAAAGTGAAAGAAAAAAAAGCTTACTTACTAAAAAGACAGAAAAGAAATTAAAATTGCACGAACTAAAAACAAACCCTCTAAATAAAAGTAAATCCAAAATTGGAATCTAAAAGTAAAGCTAAATGAATATCGTGAAATGATGGCTATTGCCGAATTTAGAAAAACTCGAGAAGCTTATTTGTTAAAATTACATCACCATCCGAACCCGCTCGCAAGACTACTTACAGTAACTCAAGACAGATCAAGGCTGCGTAGAGCTGATTTACCACTTATCTAATATACAAAATATGATTCTCCACTGAGAGAACAATAATTGTTTAGTTATAAGATTTAATTACTTATTGTAAGGCCTAGATATTATAATAAACGTCAAAAAAAATTTTGTAAGTTTAGTTGTTAATAGGTGGAAAATTGGTTATTATTACCGGAAGAATTACCCAAACAACTTTTATTATTATTTTAAGTAGAAATTTGTAACCGGTTATGGCCAATAGGCTAGGTTATTGAAAATAAATAAATAAAAAAAAAAAAAAAAAATTAAGTTAGTATATTTTTGAAAAAATTTTGCAGAAATGCAACATTGCAGCACTAGTTCTTGAGGCGTACAAGTACATTATATGATGCTCCTAAATCTGCACATATGTTTATCTGGCCCCTGCAGACTTCAATTATCGATTTAGAAATCCATATTGTGCCATAGATTTTTTAATAGATTTTGGCATGAGGAAAAAAAGTTCCACTACGACATATCAAAAAAATCATTTTCGAGACGCCCATATTTAATTTTTTTTTTTACTTTTTATAAACTTTTATTTTTAAAGGTTTTTCAGTAGGTAATAAATAACTGTTCTTCAAAAGGAAAAACCTCAAGAAATTTTTTTTTTTTTTTAAACTGCTACCGTCATCGTTCAGAGCGCACCATTTCACCTTGGACAGGTAATATTTAAAACAAATTAAAAAAAACTTCCTATTGTCGTTCACATCGTTGACATTGTCTCTTGTCTCGGGACAATGCTTATGTTTTCAGACCAATACATTTGACATATGCACTACCGACATGCGTATACGATACCACTGACTTGACGTATCTCCTGACTGGAGCATTTTACAAGCTTATTGGCGTCTTTCTGAACAGATTATAAATTAATCTGGTATCTTATGAGGTTGATAATATTCCCAGTAAGTAGATAAGAAAATATCTCAAATGGGGTATCTAAGCGAACTATTTCTGGAGGTAACATATCAGATCCATGAAAACGTAGTTGACCATCATTCAAACTTAGGCTTTTCGTTTTCCATGTAGTCTTTGCCCTGCGAACATGACTAAACAACATTGGAGATGCTTCAGTGGTAGTCCTGGGATGGGCCTAAACCTAAATCTTTTACTGTACTAATGCACTGACTGGTGGTGGATTCAGTTAGTAGACTGTCAGTGTGCTCAACAGAATTTATCATATATTTAGTCAGGTAATTCCTCTAATTCCTCATCAGAGCTTTCATCATCGTCATCAGAAAAGTCAAGGGCATCTTCACTATTTTCTCATTCTTCTTTAATTTTCCAGGCACTCTGTTGTTAGATTATGCAATTTATGAATTATTTGGATACGGAAGATTAAACATTCACATTGGTAAAATAATACATCTCAACACGCAATGTTGCACATATGCAACAAACCAATATCATTACAAAACGAAACCATATTGGTTTTGCAAAAAACTTACAAAAATTATTGTTGAAATATACCCTCACACAAATTTCAATAACCAAATATCAGTATTTCTTCAATAAATTATTTTTCGGAAATGAATTCAAAGAGTGCAAAACAGATTTGTACGGGTGCGAAACTTAAATGAAATAAATACCAAAGTGTTCCCATCTAGAAAGCTTATTTTGCAAAAAAATAACAGAAATTATTATCTTACCTTTTACTCACACAAATTTCGATAACCAAATATCAGTATTTCTTCAATAAATAATTTTTCGGAAATGAATTCAAAGAGTACTGAACACAGTAGTGTTGCAATATTGTTACAATTACCTTATTGGCTGGGTACTTGGTTATGCAATACTGGTTTTAAAGCTTTTCTTATAGTTGGGATGTGTGATGAGCTCCAAATGTGAGAATCTATAAGAAAAGGGTTAATTATAATTACTCGAGTTGAGGTAATTATAATTGTAGGGTTGAGGATATAAGAAAAAAAAGGGGTTAATTGTTTCTTTAACACTGGTTCCTTTGGCATCAAGAACTTACCTTTTCTTTAGGGTTTTCTTTAAGAAAGAATGAGTTTTCAGTGTGTAAATTCAGTTTATAAATTCAATTTATTTAAATATTTTGGGGGTTTAGATTATAACACAACGGCTTGTTGGTTGGTTCGCATCTCAAAATATAATAATCTTAAAGTTTTAGTAAAAACGAAATTTAAGTTAATCGTGAGATTTTAACGAAACTCTAATTTATCTTTTACAGCGAAAAATTCAATTTTAGTGTTGCCATATGATTGGCTATGTTTTTAAAACTTACACCGCGAAAAACTTATATTAATTGTTTTATATAATTAATATAAAAATTATAATTTAAAAAATGCAATTAATTATAATTTGAGTGTCCAAATTCGTTTGGACATGGCGCCGGCCTCGGCACTAGGCAACCTTTGCTGGGGTTTCTTGGGCGCATAACACATGGGCCAACGAATATATAGCCTCAATAATTAATTTGGTATCTGGCATTGCTGTTGAAGATGATGGTGCTGTTGACGTTTTGGCTGTGCGACTATGTTGCTGTTGATTTGGCCGATGACTTGGTTGACTACTGCTTGGTTGACTACGGCTTGGTTGACTACGACCTTGTTGTTGATGACCTTGTTGTTGGCGCTGTACACGTCGCTGGCGTGGATGCAACAACGTATGATGGAAACTGTCGCATTTCTTACAGGTGTCCATTGATGGACAGGCCCTCAAATCGTGGCTTTTTGCCAAGCAATTAAGGCAGTAGCGGTAGCGTTCAACTACATCTTCCCTCTTCCTTGGGCTCATGGTCAAGAATTTACGGCAGAATCGCAGCGCGTGAAATCGGTTGCACAACGCACATTTATAGATGTCTGGATCACGCCTCCTGGCACTGTTGCTCGCTTGACTTCGACGGTTTGGAGTTGGACGTGTGGTTTCGAGCCTTCGGCTGATCCTAGAGATAAAAACACTATTATTAGGTAAAATTTTAAATGGGTATGGGTATATGAAGGTGATAGTGTAGTTATGAGTAGATAGTATTAGGAGCTACAAATGAGAAATGTGACTATGTGTAGTGATATATGTGTTGGTTTTAATTCTAAGAGATATGATTATGTAATATGAATTAATTGTATCTACAATAATTGTTAGGGATTTATTCAGAACTAGATTTAAATATTCATGAGTTTAGTTGTAGCATAATGATTTAAGATTTTCGGTTTCCTTTGCGAAAGGGAGAAGGCACAGTTTAACAATAGGGCGAGTAATCATTCCTGTTGCTATTCGTACGTTAGCTGTACGTATATTGTTATCAGACCCTGGGAATGTTTCCTCAATCCTTCCTAAACGCCATTCGTGGGGTGGTAATAAATCATCTATTACAACTACTAGGTCACCAACATGAATGTTTGGAGCAGCGTTCTTCCATTTATAGCGCTTATGTAGAGACTTCAGGTAGTCTTCTTTCCATCGTATGGAACATTGATGGTGAATTGCCTTCAATTTTTCCCATCGATTTATAAGAGACATATCTTGAAAGCTTTGTTCTGGGAACGCTATTATGGGAGCGCCTCTTAAAAAGTGACCGGGAGTCAATGCTGTCAGATCTGTGGGATCTTCAGATATCGCAGATATGGGACGAGAGTTAAGTACTCCTTCAATTCGAGCTAAAACAGTAGCTAATTCTTCATAACTGAATTTATGTGGCCCCGCAACTCGTTTAAAGTGAAATTTAAAGCTTTTTACGGCGGCTTCCCATAAGCCGCCCATGTGTGGAGCGTGCGGTGGTATAAATTTCCACTCGAACCCGTGAGTGATATATTTCTGAGCTATGTCGTGAGCTGCCTGTTCAACGAAAGCTGAAAATTCGAGTTCAAGTGCTCTACTGCAACCGAGAAAATTTCTGCCATTATCTGTTACTACTCTTTGGGGTAGGCCTCGCCTCCCAACGAAACGACTAAATGCGGCCTGAAATGCAACAGAGGAAAGATCTGAGCAGGGTTCTAGATGTATGGCTTTCGTGCTGAAACAAACAAAAACACTGACGTAACCTTTAACATAGGGTGATTTTCTTAACGATGATGTCTTCAATTCAAACGGGCCAGCAAAATCAATACCTGTTATTTGAAAGGGTAGAGACAGGTTACATCTCTCCGGAGGTAAGGGTGCCATTATTTGTGAACATGGCTGCTGTTTGTACACTACACAAGATTTGCAGTTACGTATTATCTTTTTAATACGCGGTTTCAGCCTGAATATAAAAAATTCAGTTTGTACTGCTCTGTACATTTGACTGCATTCAGCGTGACATAGAAATTGGTGTAGATGGCTTAGATATAATTGGCAAAATCGAGAATTACCAGGTAAAATGATTGGGTAGCGTTCTGAATAAGGAAGAGATGATTGAGATAATCTCCCATTTACTCTCATAATTGAATTTGGATCCAGAAATGGGTTTAAACTTTTGAGGGAACTTTTGTTAGAAATAGACTTAGAGTTCTCTAGACAACTATATTCTTCTGGATAAAAACTTTTTTGGGCTAAAATAATTAATCTAGATTTTGCGAATTTCATTTCATTTTGAGACAAATGATCATGAGCGTTACTATTTGCATTTGGTTCTCGCTTTTTCAGAGATTGGTTAAAGAATCTAAAAATGTAACAAATAACACGTAAAGCTTTGGAGTATGATGAATATTTCTCTAAAATATCATCTTTTTCAACTTCCGTGTGTAGGGATTGAGATTCTGTACATTTTGGGATAGAGTGAAGAGGATTTCTTTTTGGCCATGCAGCAGAGGGATTAGTTAACCATGGAGGTCCATGCCACCAGAGGGAATTCTGAGCAAGTTCCTGCGGTTTGCAACCACGTGTTCCCAGATCAGCTGGATTGTCGTGTGATGGCACGTGTCGCCATAATGCATCTGGAGCAAGGAGATTTATTTGAGAAATTCTGTTGGCCACGTACGTTTCCCATGTTGAGGGGGGTTTAGAAAGCCATCCGAGGACTATGGATGAATCAGTCCATAAATATATCTCTTTAGCATTAAAATTCAATGTAGAGTTAACGTACTTAAGGAGTTTTGCTAAGAGTAGGGCTCCGTTAAGTTCAAGTCTAGGAAGACAAACTGTCTGAATTGGAGCAACTTTACTTTTGGCTACTAATAAATTCACAAAGGTTGTGTGGGTTTGAGTTTGACATCTTACATATAACGCTGCACAATATGCTGATTGTGATGCATCTGAAAACCCGTGAATTTGAATAGTATCGGAAGGGGTATATTGTAGCCAACGGGGTATAGAGATAGTTTCTACCATTTTGAGATCTTGTACTAGATTGTTCCAATTTTGAACGCAATCATGAGAAACTTCTTCGTCCCAATGTAGTTTTTCCAACCACAATTGTTGCATCAAAATTTTTGCTCTGATGACTATTGGAGCCAGCCATCCTGCAGGGTCAAACAGTTTTGCAATTGCCGAGAGAATTTGGCGTTTTGTGATCTTTGATGTTTGATTGATTTCAGCAAACTTATAAGTGAAAGTGTCATTGAGCGCATTCCATTTAATACCGAGAGTCTTAGTAGCACTCGTCTCATGGAATCGAAGAAAATCTAGATCATAAAGATCTTCCCTTGGGATGTTTGAGAGAAGTTTTGGATCATTTGCGGTAATCTTTTTCAATGGGAAACCCGCTAAGTTTAATGCTTCTTTAAGCTGAGTTTGGGCAATCAGAGTTTCTTCTATTGTGTAGCCGCCAGACAGAATATCATCTACGTATGTTTCTGTGCGAAGAATATACGATGCTTTAGGGTATTGAGATTCTACATCTGAAGCGAGTTGTAGAAGGGTACGAATTGCGAGAAAAGGTGCACAGTTTACACCAAATGTAACTGTTTTTAATTCAAAATCTTTAATAGGGCTATCTGGTTGAGTTTGGAACAAAATCTTCTGATAGGGTCTATCATCTGGGTGTACGAGTATTTGGCGATACATTTTTTGTATATCGCCACTAAATACAAAACGATATTTTCTCCAGTTAAGTATTATTGTGATTAAATCACTTTGAAGGATGGGACCCGTGTACAGAACATCGTTAAGTGATAGCTGGGACTTAGTTTTTCTTGAAGCGTTGAATACTACCCTAACTTTGGTGGTTTTGTGCTCTGGTCGCACCACAGCGTGATGGGGTAAATAATATGAATAGTATTTACCATGAGACACAATTTCTTGGGAACTAGATTGTTCCATATGATCTAGAGCTAAATATTCTTCTAAAACTGCATTGTACTGTGTGTGTAATTCAGGATCTTTTGACAATGTTTTTTCCATTCTGGAATATTGTGCAAGGGCTACAAATCGGGAAGATCCTAGGAAGATTTCTTTGGGAAATTCTGTCCTGAACGGTAATCTAACTATATACCTACCGTCTGTATGACGAGTGGTTGTGTGGACATAGAAATTTTCACAGAATTCATCATCAGTTGAGTTTGTGTATACTGATGGAATTTCTTCATCTTCCCAAAACTTTTTTAAAAGTGTATTAAGTTCGCTTTCATACGTGCTAACTTCAGTTGTAAAGGCTTGAATGGGTTCAATTTTTATGGGACCACTAAGTACCCATCCGAAAATTGTGTTATATGCCGATGTTTTGCCACAAATGTTCCTTTTTATGCCATTAAGATTAATAAAGTGTTCGTAGTCGTTGCCTAGAATTAAATCTATCTGGGATGATTTATTAAAAGTGGGATCGGCTAGATCTAATTCTTTTAGTTCTTGTGCGTTAGGGATTTCAAACGAATACGCTGGGAGTTGTTTGGTTACGTTAGGCAAGACAATAGCTTTTATTGGGATTCTCGTATTTGATCTTCTGGCATATAGTATGAGCTCACATTCTTTACTTGCTATTTGTTTATGACCACCAATACCCGCAATTTCAAAGTGAGATTTTTGGTAAGGGAGCTGGAGACGATTTCTAATTCTTTCAGCTATGAAAGTTCGTTGGGAACCGGGGTCGATTAAAGCTCTTATAGTGAATAGCTCGCCTCTACATTCTATTTGCATTATTGCAGTCCGTAATAGAATGTTCTCGTTGCTCGTAGAGCAATTGGCTTGAATATGTTTCGAGGTACTGGGCTGCTCACTTTGTGTCTCGATTTTAGTACTATTTGGGTACGAGTTTTGCGAATTAGTGGTTTTATTTGAAGCACTTTGAGAAATTTCTATATTTTTTGAGATATTTTGGGCTCCTTTAGACATGTGCAGAAGAGTGTGGTGGGATTTTTTGCAATAGAGACATGTGCGTTTGCTTTTACAATTTGCTTTAATATGGTTTTGTCCTAAACAATTATTGCAATATCTGTTTTTGAATACAAAATCCACTCTCTCTTGCACCGTGAATGAACGAAATTGTGGACATGTTCTGAGCGTATGCCCTTCGTTACACAATTTGCAAGACGAGTTTAAGTCTTCTTGGGACACAAATGTTTGTATTTTTGGAGATTTAGAAAGAGACATGCTATCTTTTGAGTTTCTTATGCTTATAAGGCGTTCAACAGCTTCGTATCTATCTACGAGAAACTGTGACATTTGGGACCATTTTGGAAGCTCACGGGGGGATATAAGCGATTGTTCCCATAAAGATAGAGTTAGGTCTGGAAGTTTTGTGGATACTAGTCGAATGAGAATTGGATCCCAACTTTCCACTGCAACTCCAAGCGTTCTAAGGGTTGCTAAGGAGTCATTAACGGACGATTGAATCTTCCTAATGGATTCACTGTCTTCATTAGTGGCAGGGGGAATGTCGAATAGTATTTTGATTTGATTATCTACGAGAACGCGCTTATTCTCGTAGCGGGATTTCAATGCATTCCATGCCAGTTCGAAATTGTTATGGGATAGGGGATATCTTTTTACTATGTCACCCGCTTCACCTCTTGTTTTGTTGCGAAGGTGATACAACTTTGTGACGGGAGTGAGCTTTGAGTGATTAATGTACACTGCCGTGAACATATCACGAAACGAGGGCCACTGTTCGTAACTACCTTTGAATATTTCTGTGTCACAGGGAGGTAGTTTTATACAATCACTTGAGTAATCAGGTAGTATGTTTTGCATTAAAGCTTGAGATGGAACAGAATACCTGGTTGTTGACTGAAAACCTGGCATATTTGAGGCTTCCATTCGCGAAACTTTAATTAAGTCCATAATTTGGGACGAACAGTGATAATATGATTTTGCGCAAGCATCATATTCGCTTTTTGCTTGGCTTTTAATTTCGGGGTCAATTGAGTAATTTTGAGATAACATTACCTCTTGGTATGAAGTATCTAATCTAGCCCATCTTGTTTCTAAATCCTTGAGTTTGACTTCTAGAATGGATTCAGTTTGTTCTTCTACTTCGGCTTTATTGAGTATGTCGCAAAATTGGAGTAAATGTTCACAATCGAATAGAAAACGATCATTAGGGGAAAGTCCCGATAAATTATTGGAAGTAGATGATGTATTGGTTGATGTCATATTGCAAAGTGAAATGAGATTAGGTTTGTAGAAAATGAATGGTATTTAATTACTTTTTTGGTGAGTAAGGTAGTGTAAGACACAATATTAAATGCAAATTTTAGATTAATAAGGCAATTTTTAGGTATAGGGTTAAAAAACTGTAGCACTATTTAGTGAGAAGTGCAATACAGTACTCAGTTTGTTGTAGTATAGGTAAACTTATAAGTGTACTAGATATTGTTTATCTAGTTCCAAACTGAGTATATTAAATTGCCAAATTTAGAAAATTCATTTTTTGTAGTGATTTAGAGGTTAAAGGTGACTAGATACCTGTTATCTAGTGAAACAACACATACGAAAGTGAATATATACGTTTTAAATTTGCATTTATTTCCCAAATGTAACTCAATTTAAAAAAGTTTACCAATTTCTCATTTCATGTAGAGACTCGAATAATTAAAATTACTTTGCAATAGCTAAATTGTTCCTTTATGGGTTAATTGACTAGCGTTAAGCCAGATTAAACAAAAAAAATTTGTTCTCTTATCAAGAATGATTTGCAAAATTTCAAATGCTGATAAAAAGTTTTGATTCGTTAATTTTCGAAATTTGTATCAAAGAGATCGATAGTTTGCGGAATATACGAATTATTTTCTTGGAAAATCAATTGAAAATTTTGATTTAGTAAAAACTTCTATAAATTAAATTATAAACGTTTTATTTTAAGAATTCCTTTTTCTTTTGATGTTTAAACAGTGTTGATCGAAATATATTTTGTAATTAAAATTTTAATTTCTATAAAAAAAATTTTTATTTCAGAGATATGTTTGTGTTCTTAGCAAAATGAGCAAATAATTTGTATAGAAAACCTTTCAACAGAATGTAAAATTCTTGCTGAAATTTAGAGAATTTTATGTAAATCTTAAATTTTGTTGAATCTTTGAAGTTTGTTTTAAAAATGTTTAATTTTAGCGATAAATATTCTTAAATTTGATAATAAGAATAGATATTGTGAATACTTTTCAACAGAATATAAATTCTCGTTGAAAAAATTGTTTAAATGTTTGTTGAATTTTTTACTTTTTGTTGAAATTTTTCTTTTTTAAAAAAAAATTTTAATTTTATCGTTACTATTGTAAACAGGATAGTAATCAAATAGATTTTGTGTGAATTTATTTTTAAATAAATAAAATATCGCAATGGGAACACTAACAATAATTATGTATACTGCAATGTTATTATTTATGCACATAAATGTAAGTGTTAGAGATAGACAATTTTTAAATTGCACTGTTGTGAGATCACAAATTTGTATATTATATTTTTTATTTTTGAAATATCAAAATTTGACTGCGTAAACCCATTGAATATTTCCACTTTTGGGACAAATCTGTTTTTTTTTTTTTACTGTGGATTAATTCTAAAAATTTTTATTTAATTGGTTTATTAGTTTGGGTGTGATTGCGACACAGACTAACATACATATAATTCAATAATATTAATGATTTTTATTTCAAATAATATTTGCAAATGTTTTAGAATTTTATTTCAGTTTTGTTTGCGGACAATTAAAGTATAACGTATTAAACTTTCCTTCCCTGGGTTGCTTTGTGTAGTATGTTTTATGTTCTTTTTTCCTTTCTTTTCAGCTCAAAATTTGTATGAAAAAATTTAGTATTTTCTCTTTGTTATTTATCTTAAAGCACTTCAACAAAATTATTTTCTCTTTTATTTGGAATGGACTGTAAAGTTTAAGAGTGAAAGAATGATAATAATTTTGTGCAATTCCTTTTACTTTTTTAAAATTCACAACACAACTAATTCTTTATTTTGTTTTAGTTCAATAAGAAATATATGTTTTAAGAGCACTTTTTAGAATTGATGTGGTTCACTTTAATAAAAGAGATTTACTTACTTATTGAACGATAAAGAGACTTGTTTAAATTTGGTGCTTGGAACTCTCTTTAAAAATGATGTTTTAAAGTTGCATACAAATTTGGTGGTTGAAACTCTCTTTAAAGATGATATTTTCAAGTTGCTTTTAAACTGTATGGTGTTTTAGTTATTCTCTTTTTTCTTTATTTTTGCACACTTGTACTTTACACATTTTTTTTTTGATTTTAAATTCTTAACTTTTTCTTGAATTCGCAATATGTATGTATGTTTGGGTATTTATATATTTACATACATATAATAATTTTGTGATTTTGTATGTACGTTTTGGTATTTATATATGTTTGTATATAATGAAATATATAAATATTATTGAATAAGGGGAAATTTAACGGTTTCTTTTCATTATATATAAACTGATGTTTTCTGATTTTAATTTTATTTTTAAACGGTTTTGAAAAAAGATATGGTTTCAGGTGGCTAATTATGAATTTAAAACTGTTTGCAGGGGAAAATTTTGTGTTTGTAGGGGAAACATAAGGGGTTTGTGTTTTTTGAAATAAATTAACGATCCCGTTACTTCTTTTTTGATTTATTATACATACATATATGTATGTACATAAATATGTACGCAAATTTGAAGTTTCTTATTAAATGTTTCGCTAAATTTTATGGTTAAATTATTTTAGCAATAACACTGTTTTTTTTTTCGTTAGTTTTATATTTTAACGATTTTAAAATTACCACGGTTTATGTTATTGTTATTGTTTTTTTTTTTTTTTTTTTGTCTTTTTGTACGAATTATGTTGATTTGGTACTCACTCTTTACATGTTCTTTTTGTACTGATGTGCTTTTGTTATAATTTTGCTGATTTACCTCATTTTCCTTTAGTTGATGTTTCTTGATGCCTTTTACGGGGAGAGGACCATGAACACAGTAGTGTTGCAATATTGTTACAATTACCTTATTGGCTGGGTACTTGGTTATGCAATACTGGTTTTAAAGCTTTTCTTATAGTTGGGATGTGTGATGAGCTCCAAATGTGAGAATCTATAAGAAAAGGGTTAATTATAATTACTCGAGTTGAGGTAATTATAATTGTAGGGTTGAGGATATAAGAAAAAAAAGGGGTTAATTGTTTCTTTAACACTGGTTCCTTTGGCATCAAGAACTTACCTTTTCTTTAGGGTTTTCTTTAAGAAAGAATGAGTTTTCAGTGTGTAAATTCAGTTTATAAATTCAATTTATTTAAATATTTTGGGGGTTTAGATTATAACACAACGGCTTGTTGGTTGGTTCGCATCTCAAAATATAATAATCTTAAAGTTTTAGTAAAAACGAAATTTAAGTTAATCGTGAGATTTTAACGAAACTCTAATTTATCTTTTACAGCGAAAAATTCAATATTAGTGTTGCCATATGATTGGCTATGTTTTTAAAACTTACACCGCGAAAAACTTATATTAATTGTTTTATATAATTAATATAAAAATTATAATTTAAAAAATGCAATTAATTATAATTTGAGTGTCCAAATTCGTTTGGACAAGTACAAAACAGATTTGTACGCATGCGCAACTTGAATGAAATAAATACCAAAGTGTTCCCATCTAGAAAGCTTATTAGCTTCTAAACCGATAGAATGCTTTGTTGCAAATCTACAATATCGAGCTAAATTGTTATATCAGCATATATGATATTTTTACACTTATCTTAAGGGTATGTTGCAGAAATGCAACGTGGAGTCTTAAAGGGTTAAGAGTTGTCCACACGACTTTAATTCAGTAAAAACTTATGTAAAAAAAAACGGATTCAGCATTTATTTTCAGAATTTTATTGCTTAGACGATTAACAGTAACAAGGCATCTGAAAAGAAAGATGTGTGTTATTTTTATAAATATTATTAATATTGAAATAATTTAATCTAACTACACAATTTTGAAGAAGACATAAAAAACTAATTTTCATACCCTATATATTGGGAAATATTCATCTGAGACCAAGCTAAGCCTCAAATTTTAAGATCACGAAAGTCATTATAGTCCAACCGTAATCTTTTTTTCAGAACCGAATCTGTTATTCAGCCCAATTTTAAATTTTTTCCAAAAATACATTTAGGGTAGAAGGGGACCATCAGCCACTTTTTTGACACGTTCTCTTTTAAAAACAATGAAAGATATTCTTAAATTGGGTCTTGTTTCAAATACTTAGATATGTAGGTGTTTCGTGAGAGTTTTCACAAAATAGACCGATTTTAAAATATAATTAAAACTTTTTAAAAAATTCGAAAAAATTATAAAATTGGTGTTGTTGATGGAATGTTTAAGTAACAAGTGAAGTTTATTTTTTCAAAATGAAAGATGTGTTTTTGTATAACAGTTTTAAAATTAAATTACCCAAGCCTTATGGAAGGCCAAGGGTGCAAAAAACTACTATTTTTTACAAAAAATATAATGATTAGGGTCTTACTAATTCATTGTTTTTTAATCATTTTTATTAAATTCAGTTAAATTCATTTTTCTTATCATTTTAATTTAATGGCTAAACATGCCGGGCCCATTGAAGGACTTCAGTCTTCAATCAATCGGAAGCATAGCTAGCTTGTGGATTGGACGTTTGATGACTCCATTCCTAGTCCTCACTTCCGCTACCCGAATCTTGCCGTCTTGGCCTGGAAAAACGGCTACTACTCGGCCCGTCAGCCACTGCATTGCTGGCAGATTGTCGTCGTGTACGACGACGATTTTGTCGACGGCGACGTCGGGCATCTCCTCGCACCACCGAGTCCGCGCCTGAAGGCCTAGGACGTAGTCTCTCACCCAGGATCTCCAAAACGTCTGCTTGAGTGCGGAAATACGCTGCCATCTCTTCAAGCTTGGCCGACTCGTCTATTTCCAATCCGCTGGGCAGCGTTCGTAGGCTCTCTCCGATTAATAGATGAGCTGGTGTCAGGGCCTCCCCGTCGTTGGGATCGCTGCTGATGGGGCAAATTGGGCGCGAGTTGAAAACGGCCTCGATTTCGGCTAGCAACGTTGCTAGTTCTTCGGCCGTCAAGAGCGCGCTGCCAACGGTTTTCATCATCAAGTTCTTGGCTGACTTGACCGCTGCTTCCCTGGGAGGTATAAAGATGAACTCCATCCCTCTGTTGAACTCTGCCTGTTGCAACATTTCTCCTCTGGCCTCTCGTAGCTCCCGGCTGGCTCCGACGAAGTTGGTTGCGTTGTCGCTCTATATTTTGGCCGGCATCCCTCTCCTGGCGATGAACCTTTTGAGACATAAAATAAACGAATCGGAAGATAAATCACTAACTAGTTCTAAATGAACTGCCTTTGAGGTGAAACATATAAATACAGCGATATACATTTTTACGGGTGGACGGCCACGAATTTTCAAAGACACATTCATTGGACCGCAAAAATCTACGCCACATATTTTAAATGGTCGTAAAGCTCTCACCCTGTCAGCAGGCAAATTTCCCATTATTTGATTCAACAGTTTCGGTTTATGCATGAAACAATGGATACATCTGCGAACAACTCGACTGCATTCTTCTTTGGCATTTATTAGCCAGATTTTATCTCGAAGAAGAGCAACTAATGCTTTTGCTCCAGCGTGGCAGTTTTCGAAATGTAAGTGTCGCAGGTAAATCGCCACAAAATGACATTTTTTAGGCATCAATAAGGGAAATTTCGCATCGTACGAAATTGCTGCATTCAGCAATCGCCCGCCTACCCTGATAAGTGAAAATTTTAGATTCCCTTCTTCAAATTCATGAATAAATGGATTTAATCTCTGCAAGTTTGATTGCAGGACTTTTGAATTGAGAAGATTTTTAATTTCATTGGAATACTCGTATTTCTGAATAATTTCAATTATTTTCAAAAAAGATAAATTCATTTCAATTGCTGTTGGGTTATTATTTACAGTATTTAATTTTCCTTTCCGGCAGTATTGGATAAATCGCAACACATATGAAAACACTCGAATCAACTTTAGATAGGATGAATGTTTGCTAACCAACTCTATAATAGAGTTCGGTTCTTCAACAGCAAGAAATACGTTTAATTTTCTTTTCTCTAATGACATTTGTTCAGCATTCAACATAAAATGTTGATTTTCTGGCCACTGGTCACTTTCGTTAAGTAAAAACGCCGGGCCCTTGAACCAATTGGAGTCATTGAGATCATCAACATTACAACCCCTAGAAACAATATCAGCAGGATTGTCTCGTGAAGGAACATGTCGCCATATGATTTGGTCTGACAATTCCTGAATCTCTGCAACACGATTCGATACGAAAGTTGCTAGGGTTGATGGATGTGTCTTAATCCAATGAAGTGTTATTTCGGAATCTGTCCAGAACGTAACATTTTCAGATCTACACGACATCATGGTTTTTACTTTAGCCCATACTTTGGCTAATAAATGTGCTGCACTTAACTCAAGTCGTGGTAGCGACTTACTTTTCAAAGGAGCGACTTTAGATTTTGCCGTTAGTAGACGACATGAAATATTATTAGCCACTCTACTTCGAACGTAAATGCAGCAGCCGTATGCTCTTATTGAAGCATCTGCAAATCCATGAATTTCGCAATTAGAATGCGAAGCAGTTAACACATGACGGGGAACTTCAATAATATTAATTCTGGATAAATTTGTTTTAAAATTCTCCCAGGATGTATGAAGATTCATCGGAATCGATTCATCCCAATCCAATTTCTGTAACCAAAGTTCCTGAAGTAGGACCTTGGCTTTAATTACAAGAGGGCACAAAAGTCCGAGCGGATCGAATAATCTGGCAGAAACAGATAAGATGTTTCGTTTTGTTGCCTTCAGTGAATGAAATGAATCATCCAACTGATATTTAAAGATATCGCTTTTCGGAAGCCAATAAGTGCCCAACGCTTTTGTAATATTTTCGGTATCATGTAAAGATTTCTGAATTAAAATGGAATCAGGTTTCGATTCGTAGTTGGAAACCCATTTGGTTAAATTAAATCCAGCTGATTTTAATATTTCAGTAACTTGATTCCGTATTGTGTCGAGTTCTTCAATTGAATCTGCACCAGTTAGCAAATCATCGACGTAGAAGTCTCTACGGACAATTTTAGATCCAATCGGTAGCGAGTTTTTAAATTAATTGTATCAGGCACCGTATTGCCAAAAATGGTGCCGATGACGTGCCATAAGTAACCGTATTCAGTTTATAAATTTCAAGGTTATGTGATTCACTTTCACGCCAAAGAATCAATTGGAATTTTCTATCTGCCTCATCAATCAAAACTGCATATTTATGCAAACGAAACCGAATTAATGTAGAATACAACTCTTCTTGAACTGAGGGGCCCAATCATTAAAAGATCGTTAAGGGAGAGATGTGTAGTAGTTCTACATGAAGCGTCGAAAACCACTCGAAGTTTCGTTGATATGATCTGTGGTCGCAATACACACTGATGTGGTATAAAATAATATGGCGAATTTGGTATTTTATTATCTGTAATAGTCATGTGTCCTAGCTCAATGTACTCTTTCATAAAATTATTGTACATCTCTTTCATTTTAACATCTTTTGATAGTCGACGTTCGAGCTACAGAAAACGTCTTTTCACTACGTCGAACGAGCAACCCAAATTTCTTGGATCACCTTTGAAAGGAAGCGACACTTCAAATTTACCGGATGGCAATTGTTTAACAGACTCAATAAATTTTTCTTCGCACTGTTGATGTTCTATAGGTATAACATTTATTTCCTTAGGAATTTCTTCTAATTCCCAAAATCTCTGGACAATTCTATCAAGAGATGTCTCAGTTTCATCAATGTTATACGTACTTATGTGGCACGATTCATTGGTGGAAGTCTTACAATTTTTGTATTTACCGGACACAACCCAACCCAGAAGTGTTTTCTGAACAGTTGGGATGTCGGGACTTCTTCTTATTTGACCAATGCATAACAATTCAAAGAAAATCTCAGCGCCGATCAACATATCAATTTTCTGAGGTTTGAAAAAGTATGGATCAGCAAGTTCAATATTATCAGGAATATTCCAACCAGAAGTAGAAATTACCTTATCTGGCTGATAACCGGAAATCGATCGAAGAACCCAAAAGTCCGAAGAAAATTCATGAGAATTTACTCGAGATTTCACAGTTGCCTGAATCTTAAATTTGGCTGCAGAATTAGTTTTCCCTACGCCTACAAGACTGAGATTGTTTTCTTCCTTCTTTAATTGCAATCGCTGCGAAAGTTCTTCAGTTACAAAATTAATCTGAGAACCAGAGTGTGGAACAACCAATAATGCCCTAGCAAATACATATTGCCCGGATCTGTCCTTTATTTTCACCAAAGCCGTAGCCAAGATAACATTATCTCTATTAGACGATGAGATATTGACAGATGCACTAGGAGGCTGGTCTGGACTGGAACTTGCCATATCTAAACTCTGAACATTTGTGACAGCATATTGATGTAAAAGAGTGTGATGCGAGCGATTGCAAACTCGACATTTCGATGCTTTGCACCTTGTTACTGTGTGATCTTTTCTCAAGCAATTTATGCAGGCCGGAACACCTTTCACAAAGTCAAAACGTTGTTGAACTGGGATGGCAGAAAAGGAGGGACAATTTGAAACATAATGTTCAACTGACCTGCAGAAAATACATTTAATGTTATCCTGCTGTGCATTAGCTTGGCACGAAAATGAATTTCCTTTTCTTCCCGAGTTATTTTCATTCTTCTTTTGTGTAGTTTTATTACTTTGAGGCCGCGAACCGGAAGCTTCTTCAGCCGAAATATGTTGATATCTCTTATTCAGGGCCTCTTCGCAATCTTTCCAAAGGGGCAACTTCTCATAATTAAGTTGTTCTTCCCATTTAGTTCGAGTGATTGGGTCGACTTTTGCCATAACCAGGTGAATTATTGTCGCATTTGTGATTGCCTTGTCATCACCAATTGATAATAGCGAATCGTAAACTGCAGAAACAGTGTCAATCATGCTCCTCAAAGCTGATGACGAAGGCTTCGTTATTTCTTGCAAGTGAAACAATTGTCTAATATTATCATAAAAAATAAGACAAGGATTATCGTAAACCCGTTTCAAACTTGCCAAAGCTTTGAAGTAGTTCTGTTCAGTAACTTGGTAAGCCTTTACAGTACCTAGAGCCTCATCAGAGAGACATGAAATCAAATGATTGAATTTTTCTATTTCAGTAAGCGACATATCATGATCAACCAAGCTCTCAAACAAACTAATGAAATTTTTGTATTCTGAGTACTTGCCGCTAAATTTCGGCAATTTCATTTTTGGAAGGCTGCTATGGTGAGTGGAACAACCAATAGTGGTATCAAGCATACTTTGTTTTCTACTTGGAGTTAAATATCCAAGAAGTAAACATTTAGTCGACACCCATAAATCTTCTACGGCAGATCTATCTTCATTTTCAGGATCCAATATATCAATCTCGGATTGATAAGTCATTGCTTGTTCAATATATCCAGACGACATTCTAATTCAATTGGATTGAAAGAAATGGTTTTTTCCCTTATAGATCGCTGAACCCGATCAATGTTGTTTAAAACTGTATTTTTCTGTTGGTATAAAGCTTCCAGTCTACTGGGCTTACCATTTCTCTTACTAGCTTGCATTTTTATACTTTTAATTTAACTTTATTCGCAAATAAGTTTTACAAGTATGTATATGGAAGGATCTCAAGAAAATTTAATTGTTTATTTTAAAGTAAATAACAATTTTCGAGATCTAAAACGATTAAACGACTTCCAACTATAATTTCGATAAAATTTTAATTTCAGTAAAATTGTATAAAATAAGTTTTGATTTATGAAATTACTTTTAAATTCAATTATATTACAATTTAATTTTCGATAAAATTGTTTGCTAGGTATTACGTACAAACAAATTAGTATTTGCAAAAACAAACAATGAATTCTTTCAATAATAGCAAGAATTCAATAATAAATTAATTTACAATGACCTCAAAATCAATATTTTCTCAAGTGTAAAGTTTTTTACTAAAATATTTTTCAATCTTATTTGTAATCAGTAATTACTTTGAACTCAATCCTCAAGCTTTCTTATAGATAATCATAAATATTACGATTTTATAATTAAAAGGGATAAATTTATTTATCTAATTATATATTATTTAATTTTCATAAACTTTTTTCACTTTATTGTTTGTTTGTTTGTTTTTCTTATGTTGCCTTCTCTACTATTTACATGTGTTGATCTACGTCACGAACAAGGCGAATTCATACAAGGTGGTGGCAGTTCTACAAAAACAACAATTGGTCTTAACAAATGTCAAAAAACAAAAATTAAAAATTAAACAAATATGTGTTAAAACTTAATATAGTGTAGATAATTGAATAGTGAGGGCTTTACTAATATATGTAAAAAATAAATATTTTGTTAATAAGCTTAGAATATGTAGATATTTAATAATAAACACAAGCTTTGACAACTGTTAGAACCAAAAAGCGAAAAAAAAAGTTATCAGCTGATTGACTGACTCCACCTTGTATAAATTCGCCTTGGTCACGAACATGTGTAACAGTGGAGCCAAGTCTCAATATTACAACAGATGTGTACAATAATACCAAGTTATGATCAATCACAATAATTGTAATTAGTAGGTTACAAAAAGGAACAACTCTGTTAATTAACGAATGTTGGTAATAAACAAACAGCACAATAATAAATTAAAGTGAAAGTAAAAATTGGAAAATGGTAAGTATTAGTTACTAATTATTATTAAATTCTATTTTCCAGGAAAATTAAATAAATTTAAAGCAAGGAGAGCAGAGTGTAGATATAAGAGAAAAATTAAGAGAAAACCGATCGAGATCAAGTGATTTATGAATTTAATAATGAAGTTTTCTGCAATTTTCTTTGTGACAATAAATTTATCAAAAATATTTAATTGTGTTTTATTTAATGTTTCACTTCTCAGGGCGAATAATTTAATAAATTGGTAAGAAAAAATAATCGTTGTGTGGAATAAACTTGCGGATATTTAATATACTTCGTATTTATACGTGAGTCTCACACAAATTATTTATTCTTAAATACCTGGTTGTTGTTTTGTTGTTGGTTTGAACTTCCCTTTTCTTTTATACACAAGCAGCAGTTGCAATGCATTTGAAGACTCCTTTAGATTTAGGGGGTGAAAGGTAAAGTTGATTTTTATGGTAAATTGTTTATTAGTATTATTATTAACCGTGTGTTTTACTAACGATCGCGGTTAATTCAACAATAATTATTAATTTTATTTACTTTTTCAATACTTGAAAATATTTGTTAAAAGCACAAGCACTGTGTTCTTTTAAATTGTTCACAACCGAAAAATGTCTGGTTTTTATTTACGAAAATGTTTACAATTTTAGTATTAATGAAAATGTTTAAATCTTTTATTTTTTTAAATCAGTCCCTGCTCGGGCGCCAAAATGTTTCGTGAGAGTTTTCACAAAATAGACCGATTTTAAAATTGAATTAAAACTTTTTAAAAAATTCGAAAACGAAAAAAGATATAAAATTGGTGTTGTTGATTTAAGGTTTAAATAACAAGTGAAGTTTATTTTTTCAAAATGAAAGATGTGTTTTTGTATAACAGTTTTAAAATTAAATTACCCAAGCCTTATAGAAGGCCAAGGGTGCAAAAAACTACTATTTTTTACAAAAACTATAATGATTAGGGTCTTACTAATTCATTGTTTTTTAATAATTTTTATTAAATTCAGTTAAATTCATTTTTCTTATCATTTTAATTTAATGGCTAAACAGTAGGCTTTAGTTTTACTTATTTCAGTATTGCCTATTTTCTCCTATTATAAACTTTTTTTCAATATTTATACAGTGATTAAATATGATGATACCACCGCATCCTTGCAGAAGTAGAATAAATCAAACATTTATAAATATATAACCAAACAAAATCATTATATGATTTTTTTACAATTTGTTCATCACTTTAATTTACATTGTACTGTGTATATCAACATCAAATAAATATCTTGTAACTGATCTGGACGTTCATCAGGCAACTGGCGAATGAGCCCCAATTAAGTTATCAAAATAATTATTGTCCCTTTTTGTGCACTATTATTGATGTTCTAACCCACTAATAAAAAAAATTAAAAAGTTAACACAAGAAATACTTATAATATGTAACATGCAACTGTCAAACTTTGAGGAATGGTATATGATCTATAAACGAAAACAAAAGTTGGTAATGTAACAAAATGGATTGCTCTGTTTTCAAGTTAATCGGTGTTGGCAGATGTGTTCCTACTGCGAAATTGAAAATAACACTCTAATTTTTTTAAACTTTTACACGACAAACACAATAAAAAATTCCACAAATAGTTGTAGTTTTAACAAAGTATAACGCGGTGGTTCGTAGGCGGAATGGGGATCTGTGGGTGAACCATCAAAGTCTCACATTTCAAAAAAGTCGCCAAAATTATTATTAATTCTCCCTTTGTGAATTAATACTAATTCAGGATAACATGTCTCTAGTTTCATGTTTATTAAATCATTGTAATGTGGCTTCTAGCTCATTCGAAACATACTATTATAAAAAAGTAAATTTTACAGAGATCGGTAGTATTAATTCATAAATGATATTACTAGATTGTGTGAATATCGGTTCATATCGGCTATGGTCAAATAGCTCCCATATAAGGTCCATTTCCGAAAATTACTTAAATATTAATAAATATCATATAAAAGCTTCTATCTGGTTAAAATTTCAAAAAAATATTTCCCATATATACGAAAATCGATGTGTTGAATTTTATGTAGATCGGCCGATAATTGGTCATAGCTCCCATATAAGTACCACTTCCAACAAACACATTAACCTCTATAAATATTTTAAATATATGGATATCGAACTAAAATTGTATACAGATCGATATATTGTATCCAAACATTGTACTACTGGGTTTTGTAAATATCGGTCCATATTTGACCATAGCACCCATATTAGCTCCATTTCCGATAATCACAATAATACCCATAAAAATCTTGTAAATAACGTTGTTGAAATAAAATTCAAGCAAAATTGGCCTAAAATACATAGAAATCACGTTAAAATATTTAATTATATCTTCCAAATAAGTCGCACATCCGAAATATATAAGGCTCTCATCCGGAAAATTCATTAGAACAGAACAAAAATATACTTTTGAAATTTGACTAAATATATTTGTTTACCCTTTTTTCACTCTTTTACTGCACTTGTAGTGAATAAGGAAGATGTTGAGCCAATCGGTAATGTTAACCAATTATTAAGTATAAAAATTGTTGAATAGTACATTTTATTCCTATTATAAAATTATAGACTCTGTTGGAAATGGTAGGAATATGTAGTTATTTCAATTATAAATTGCTGAATTAGATAACATTTTTTATACTTTATATTTTAAATAAACTTTTATTTTGTTTAAAAAAGTGGTTTTATTGAAGAAAGTACATAATTTGTATATAGTCCAAAATGTGTATTACATCAGGATTCATCTATAATCCATAAAGTACAACTGTATTTGTAGACTATAAGCGAAAACTACAGTATTACATTAACATTCTACCAATCTTCATAATCTATCCATCATCATCAATTGCCATCTCCAACATCTATCATCCGCAATAACCATCTTCTTTCATCATACACCAGAGACACATCCGCAATCATCATCATCCAGAGTCACATCACCATATTCAGCATTAAGTAACCAGGTATTGTGTAAATAGATAAAAACAAAAAAAGGGACACGTAGGGCCATGAAAAGTGACCTCATATATTATAAATACCTAAATATCTACTTACTTGGAATTACCTGTATTAAATCTACTAAAAAGAAAATTAACTTGTATATATTGAATTAAGTATACTTTTTTTTTGATTTAATGTGACTTACTCCAATTTTAATGTAATTGAATTTTTGGATTAAACACTAATTAAGAATTGTAAATAAAGACAATAATTTTATAATGTTTATATGAAAATTTTCAAGTTTTATGTCATTAATATGATTGAATAATTCGAAATTAAGCGGCGGTAAGTAGGGGAAATCTAGTTTACAGTTATGGTTTGGGACGTCAAGAAGAGGCCGTCATGGCGAGGGTCAAACCTCGAGTGGGAGGGACAATACATTTGTGTATAGGTATCACCAGTAGGGAGATGCAGCAATTACTTCGAGCCCCTAATTAGAAAATACATACATAGCTGGTATGGTTTTGTGTAAGTGTGTGTGTCCATGGTACAGATTGCCGGAAAGAACCACCCCCATCCGGCGAGCTTCAGCCGAGCATACGCGGGCATACCAGCGCCGCTGGCAATCTGGCCACTCTTTGTTTTGTTTTCCTTTGTACCCAAGATAAGTCAACCATTAAATAAAGATAATAAATCCAAAATACAGGTTGGAATGGACCGGTATATTACAATATTAAAACGAGCACGAAGTCCCAAGTCATCGAAAGTGGCACCCTTGGCTAATTATATAACCTGATATACTAAACAATGAAAACCGTTTTTCTATTCTGCAATGTGAAACAGATGAATCAGTAAACAAAATCAACTCTACAAAACCACCTCCTATTTACTTGAGAGAAAATAATTCGAATTCATTAGTTCAGAGCCTGATCTCATTAATACGTTATCCAAATCAAGAAAGGCACGATTCACGAAACTCAAATACAGGTCAATAGTGAAAACGATTATAGAAAGGTTGTAACAGATTTTGAAACTTAAAAGAAAAGTTTTTACACTTATCAGCTGAAAGGAAGCAAGGGTCTACAAGTTGTAATAAAGTGTTTGACTGTAATGTTGAACCACTTGTAATAAAGCAAAGCTTAGAAGAAAAGGTTTTAACAAAAAAAGTATGAAAAATATTAGAAATCGCGAAAAAAAACCCCAACCACTCTTCCGTGTTGAACTTGAACCCGGTGTCATAAACCTGAACAAAATGAAACACATCCCATATATAACCTGAAGTATTTATTACATCGTCAAATTTCGGTAGAAGAACCAAATAAGCGATTTGGCCCCGTCCAATGTATGAATTGCCAAGAATATGGACATACCAAGGTATATTGGAAATTGCCTCCCGTATGTGTTATTTTTCCAGCTCAGCCATTAAATAACATAAACTTAAACTACCCCCCGCTGCAACAGATATATGACAACAAAGAAACATATGCAAATGTACTTAGAAACAACCAAACTCGGACCCAGAGATAAGAGAGCAAACGTCAATCTTCAATTTTACCAGACAAGAATCTACAATAGAAACTCTTGTGCAATCGGTAAATAACTTTATAAACTCAATTAGTAACATGATGCAAGAAATATGTAAGATGCAATTAACACTGATCGCAGGCTGTGCTTAACAGACCATGAACTGTCTAAGAATATGTTTTTGGAACGCTAACGGCATTCGCCACCATGAAAACGAACTCTAGTATTTTCTTAAAAGTCATGAAGTTTATATAATGTTAGTTTCGGAAACCCATTTGATGTCAAGAAGTTTATTTAAGATAAATGGATATGTTTTTTATGGCACTAATGATCCAAGAGATAGAGCATGTGGAGGCTCTGGAATTTTAATTAAAACCCATATCAAACACCATCCAATGAGTGATATTTGTGAAGATTGCCTTCAAGCTACGATAATCTGTATTGATGATTGATACAGAAACTTATTAATTTCGTCGATATATTCACCCCCAAGGTTTTCGATTACTGAAAACAAATATGAACAATTTTACGAATCACTAGGATCCCGATTCCTGGCAGCTGGCGATTATAATGATAAGCATACTCACTAGGGATCTATACTTATAACCCCGAAAGGTTGCGCTTTGTTTAATACAATTTCTAAATTGAATTTGAATGTGCTGTCCAGCGGAGAACCAACATACTGGCCTACTAACCCAAGCAAAATACCCGATGTCATTGATTTTGCAGTTACAAAAAATTTATCAATGGAACTAATTCATGTTAAATCTTCACTAGAATTATCCTCGGATCATTCACCCACCTTCCTTACTCTATTGAACCCCCGAGAAATAGTATCCCCAACTGGTCACTCTGCAATATCAAGCACGTAAATAAATTGGTTGAAATATAGAAAATATATTATCAAACATTTTGAAAATAACTTAAAACTTGTTGTTGAACATGCCACTCAAATACCCCAACAAATAAGATACAATAGGCTCTATTCTGCACACATTGAACAGTTATTAGCTGAAAAAAGAAGAGTGGCAACTCTACAGATCCCCAAAACTTAAAACGGAGCTTAGAAAATGTCGTAAACGCCTCAGTATGCTTATTCATAAACGCAAAACTGATTCAATTAATAAATATCTAGAGAACGTAGATGCCACCCAGTACTCAAATTACTCTCTATGGGGAGCTACCTCTTCTACGTAATTCAAGTGGAGGCTGGGCGAGAAACGATGCTGAAAAAGGAAACCTGTTTGTTAGTCATCTAAAGAACGTATTTTCCCCGAATGAGTCAAACGACATAATAGAGTTACCACCTACTTTACCCAATATTACTTGTAGTGAATGGTTTACTCTTAAACTGAAAACTCATGACAAAATTAATTTAAATGAATTTTTCATTTACTAGTATATGTATTTCCATTCGAAAATGAATATATGTAAATAACATTAGAAATACAATTTTAATCCAAAAAAAAAAAAAAAATGGTAATTTAAATTTTGTTTATAATCTACATATTTTTCTATATTTAATAATTTTAAATTGATAAATACATGTACAGAGCTATTGTTGTAGAAATGTTTTTTGTTCGTAAAGCTTTTTGGTATTTACAAATGTTGATCAGCAGTAACGCCAGGACAGTCTCTAGCAACACGTTCTTAAGAAATGTAAAGTTGTAACTTTAACTTTAAAGTAACAAAATTCTTCCAATTTTAAAATTTTATAAAAAGTGCTTAATTATTGCAAAATTTAACACCAGCATTGTTCTGAAACCTTGCTCAAAAGTGGACACAGACCCACGAGGTCTCTCCAAGGCTTCTGAAGATCACACTGGAAAGGTAATTATATAAAACCAGAGATAACAGTGGCATGTAAAACTGACCCTCACTCTCAAATCTGACTACAAATATACCAATCGTATGAAGAAGAATCCAGACTTGGTCAATCTGAGAATAAGCAATACACCAATGTTTATATTGGAAGACACCATCAGCAGGTTTAAGACCGCGAAATCCAACTTTATACTACGTAATTCTGTTCGTAACACTAGTATTCAACACCTTATAGTCACCATTTAATAGCCAAAACCTAGAGCTCACATTTAGTGTAACATATATACATTAAACGAGATTACATCATAATAGGCTAATAACTCTAATTAAAGATAAAAATTAAGAAAACTTTAACTTTAAAGTAACAAAATTCTTCCAATTTTAAAATTTTATAAAAAGTGCTTAATTATTGCAAAATTTAACACCAGCATTGTTCTGAAACCTTGCTCCCACGTTTCAAACATCGATTTTGAATTTTAAGAATTTTTCATAGTTTCCTACGTTGTCATCCAAATTATGTCAAAACCTATGATCAAATGATGGTCAATAATTACAAATTTCTAATAACTAAAATTTTCAAAAACATTTTTTTTAAATTTTGCAACAAACATATAAAACTTCAACAGTTTTCAACAAACATTTTCTAAAATGTTTAACAAAAACTAATACATACATCCATATATAACAACAATATAATTTAAAAACTAAATCCGATATAATTAAAATTTCAACGAATTGCAACAAGTTAATAATGAAAAAGTACTAAATTTTAAAAATTAAAGAGTTAACAAGAAATTTGCAACCATAAGTTATATAGTTAAAACTATGCAATTTCAAATTAAATATCAAAACCAAAATACTTTCTACAAATTTATATATAAATTTCATAAGAATATCAAAAACTTTTTAAAATTATAAATAGTCTTAAATTACATACTATAGCGATATATTTTGATCTTTTTCCATTCTCAATTTGATATCAAATTCACTTCAATTCTTTTTTTACAATTTATTTAAATGGTACGAAACCAAAAACAAAACATCAACAAAATATGTTAATAATTTGTTTTGGTACAAAACTAAATGATCATTATTATTTCTGAATTTTGCAATTAAGTTTTTTTTATTACCTCAAAATGATCATTACGTTTTTACACAAACTTCAACTTAATAATTACCTTAACTGTTTGCTAAAAATGTTTCAAAGGTTTTTTAAATCTACCTAAATACAATCATACGTAAATTAAATTACTCGAAATAAATTGTATGATATCTTAAGGCATAGGGTGATCATTAATAGAAACAAATTTTATACCACGTAACCAAAAATAATATTGGGGAATATCTACATATTTTGCAGCAATTAAGTAATTTACAGCTTCAACTCAACATGCTCATCGCACTCTTGAAGGCCTTCCAGAGTAACGACAACATACATGGTTGGTGAGTCCACAAATTTATAAACCTCCCTAATATCATTTTGTTATGTCTGAGCAGCAATAAAGATAATTATTAAATTTAATACTTCATTAGTATGATCGAAACAAATTTGGTTGTAAATCATATTGATGAGAGTAGTTTTCAAACCTCTTGTATGTTTACTAATTACAGCTTATTATATAAATATCATTATTAATGATCCATACTTACATTTTTACATTAGTATATTTTGGTTACATTTTTATATATTTTTTTTGTTTTGCTTTGAAATTTTGTTTTTACAAAATACACATAATAATAGTTACTTTCATTAAATAACTTAGTCCGCATGAAGATTTAGAATAATATTAATGCTCTCACAGTTTTATATATAGTATTTTGGTAAATTAAATATCATTAGATCATAATTTTGTTTACTTTACATAAATTCTAATAATTTATATAATATTATCAGTTTCGATAATCGATCGATTTAGGTTTTTTTCTCTTATTAAAAATTTAAAATTAAACATGTTAATTATAATTCTAATTATAAAATGAATAAATTGTGAATTTGACAGAATTTCTGGCTAAATTAAATCCGAGTGTTTTCTTAGGTTGATAATAAGTTAGGTGTGTAACTATGTGGGGTCGTGAAAAACATCAGAGTCATTAGGACATAGATATTGGGAGGGTTTTGAGACTTGCCTATCAATAGCATCTGATAGTGCTTTCAATCTGGGTATTGTTGATAAAATATGTCCTTTTTGTTTACTAGATTTTGGTATTGACAAAATCAATAATAAGATGTTCCTCGAGCTACCCCAAATTGCATTAAGAATAATCCTATTTATTTTTAATGCTATATTACGCCTTGAATATTATCCACCAGGATGGAAGGTTCTTTAGTTACAATGATACCTAAGCCGGGAAAAGATCACACTAAATTAGAATCATATAGACCCATTAGCCTATTGTCAAATATATCAAAGCTATTCGAAAAACTCTTAATGCACAAGTTAAAACCGATAGTGAATCATTTTGATTATATTCCAACTCATCAATTTGGATTTCGAGAAAAACATAACACCATAGAACAAACTCACAGGCTGGTAGATATCATATCTAAGACATTTGAAGAAAAAAAAATATTGTTCTGCGCTTTTCATCGATGTTTTGCAAGCCTTCGACAAAGTTTGGCACGAATAATTATTGATTAAAATAAAACAATATTTACCAGTAAATACACATAAGCTTCTAGAAAGTTATTTAAGTCATCAAAAGTTCGCTCTTAAAGATGTAGACTTCATAAGTTCACCACAGCCTATTGAAGCAGGCGTACCACAAGGAAGTATACTGGGTCCCTCCCTATATTTCCTATATACTTGTGATATGCCAACTAACAGTCGAACCCACATATCATAATTTGCTGACGACACAGCTACTATTCTAGCCATTCATGAAAACCACCAAAAAGCATCTGTACTTTTACAAGACCATATACGCGACAAAGAAAGGTGGTTAAAATAATGGAGAATAAAAATAAACGAGCAAAAATGTATACATCTTACTTTTACATTGTGTAGAGAATCGTGCACTCCAATTTTAATAAATAATCATATAATACCTCAACAAACTGAAGTTAAATATCTAGGTCTGCATCTAGACCAAAGTCATACCTGGAGAAAGCATATAGATACGAAATTGACTCAAATGAAGTTAAAATTACTTACTACAAATTTACTGGCTAATTGGTAAGAACTCGATATTGAGTTTAGATTTTTGTACAGCTCAATAATAAAACCCGTATGGTGCTGTGGAATTTAATTATGGGGCACGGCCTCAACTTCTAATATTGATAAAATTCAAAGATTCCAAAATAAAATATTAAAAATGATAACAGCAGCGCCCTGGTATGTGAGAAATATTAACATTTATAAGGACCTAGGTGTCTTCCTGGTGAAAAATGAAAAAAAAAAAAACAAGCGGACTCATATTTGAAAAACAAGAAGGAATCCAACGGACCTGCGCTGATGATAGGATATAAAAATTAAACATAATTTTTCGTCAAACTGTGGAGGGATATAAATAAAAATTATTTAGATTTAAGATTTGATCAACTTTGAACAACACATTATTTTGTGAAGATACAATAAATAAAAATACGAAAATAAAAAAAATAGTTTTTAAGGTAAATGACGTCCAAAATACACAAAATTATTTCATTTCACTAAAATGTCAATCTTCAAGTCCTATGGTTTCCACCGATATCAAAAACTTATACCAAAAGCTTATATTTACTCTTCCGAAGCTCCACAAACCTTGCCCACTTTCAAAAATTTTAACGTTTTTTCATATCTTGCATCAAGCCGGTTGTGCATCGTACCGATAATGATTTGCCCATTCTTCGTTATTGCAGCACAATAGAGAAGTATACACTCAAACATAAGTACTTTTTTTAACAAAAATTTTGTTTTACAGTAAAAAACGAAAATTTTTAAGGTACAAAGTGATTTTTGTGAGCTATTTAGAGTGCCTAGATATTAGGGTATTCAATTAATCGGGTTCCTAATTTAATCGGTTAATCGAGCAAATAATTAATCGGGGTTTAGATTTAATCGGTTAATAATCGGTTACATTTAAATTATTCGATTAACCGAATAATTTATAATTTTATTTTTAATTGAAAATAAAACCATGCATTTTGTGTACTTATTTAAGCATTTCAACAAAAAATATGGTATTTGAGATCCTTTTTATATACACATGTGAGTTTTTTTAGGAAGTGAAATGTTCTGAAATATCTTTTAAGAGAGTAATATAATTTATGAAAATGTATTAACTTAAAGGCAAAGTATGAATCTTACTCGTAAATTATCAGAATATTCAATTTTATGAAAGAGTTGCTTACCTAAAACAAAATTAATCGGTTAACCGATTAACGGCTAATCGATTGAATACCCTACTAGATATGTTCAGAATGCATTGATATGTTCAGCTTAACCGTAGCTACAACTTTGCTAAATATTGTTAGTGAAAAATTATGAGTGCCTGGAAGTTATTATAAAAAAGGGAAAAAAAATGTATTCCTATATTTTTGCAAAATAGTGCACGAAAAATCAATTTTTTTGAGGAAAAATGCTAATAAATTTTGTTTGGCGGACTCTTAACTATATTATTTCCATATAAAGTTAAGCAGTATCACCAAGTCTGAATAAGCAGTTGGTCAAAAACTGATGACACCATTTATTGAGGGCCCACTGATTTGCATCATCTTTGGGGCTCATAAAAAAATTGGTCACCAAAATGGACAAACTGAGTATAGGGTTTTACTACCATTTGGTAGTAGAGTCGTATGTGAACCAGAGATGTGCATGAATACCATTCAAAAGACATATTTTTTATTTTGCAAAAATGAATACTGAGTTATCACTATACATAAACTAAACGAAAAGTGTCATTGCATGATTCCCCACAGCAAGTGTTTTGTTACAAAATGCATTTAATTGCTTGCATATTCTGTAAACTCCATTACCATTCACAAAAGCAATGAATCAATATGAGTGTTATGAATATAAGAAGAGCTTTCTGAGTTAATATACACTTTCCTATATGAGTGTAATAATACGGTAAACACCATTTTCAATAGTTTTTATTATTTCGGAGTTTATTGTATCAAAATAAGACGATATTGAGTTCTTGAACCACGCGCGAATAGTTATTTAAAACAAATTAATGCACTGATTTTGTACTATTTGAATACTTTGCATACAAATCAAAACACAGTAATAATTTTTGAGTTGTTATTGCTAACGGCATTTAAAAAATGATTGAGAAAATGGCAATCAATTGTGAGACCGAAAACACTGCAAGCAATATAATTTGCACATGTTGATTGAAAACACAACAAATGCAGTGATTTCATTCATATAGAGAAAAGCGAATCAACTCATGATGTGAACTGTAGTGGTCGTGTGTTTTTCAAAAAAAAAAAGATCAAGATTATTATATTATTAATTATTCAGGCTCAAGTTTGTTAAACTTCGATAAAATGACACTTTTATTAAATTATTTTAAATTAACTTTTTATTTATTTAGCTTTTTCCTTTTTCGCAGCCTCCTTTCTAGTCTTTTTTGCCAAAAATTTCATTACAACTTTAAATTAATTTTTAGAAACTCGATTCTGATTGGCCAATCATAACTTGAGGAACTTCGTTAAGTAGGAGTTTAGAATCTCTACGCTTATTGGTCAATCAATACGTTGCCACTGTTATTAGAAAGTTTTACGGAGTTATTACTTTTATTAACGTTGCCACTGATAATAAAAGAGTTCACAAAGTATGTTTTGCCGTTTGCTTAAAGAAATATAAACGAACAACTATTAAGCTGTACTTTCATTTGTTAGCCATGACTTTATTCTTGAAACTTCTATAACACCATCATATGGTAGTTGAGTTAATTGACAATTTTCGATATCTCTAATCATATAACGGTCATGTGGTAAAACCTTATGAATTACGTACGGACCGCAGTATTTTGGGATTATCTTTTTATTCGTTCCACAAGAAGTATCTATGTTACGAATTACAACATAATCATCCTTACAATATTTCTTTGCCGGTTTGCTATGCTGTTGAAAATGTAGCTGAGAGTATTTTTGTGATTTTTTTATAGCATCTAAAGCGGAGGACCGAATCACATTCAAATTGCATTCTCTTTTTGCGTCAACCTTTTTCTCAAGAAATTCTGTGAGTTCATCAACAACTCCTCCTCTTTGTATGAGTTACTGGGAGCTTCTTTGGTAGTAGAATGGATCGTATTATTAATGCTCTATTCTCTTTGCCTAACATAGTTGACCAATTAGCATGATAAATAGGTTCGGATATTTTACTCAATATGGCTCTTATTATTCTATTTACGCGCTCCACTTGCCAATTAGCTTGTGAAGAAGCGGTGGCAATTTTTATATGTGTTATGTTATTCTTCAATAAATATTCACTAAATTCAAGGGAAGTGCAACAAGTGAAGTGACATATCTCTCAAGAACCAATCTAATGACATTCAGTTGCATTTCAGATGTCACAAATAGTTGAAAACCTCATCTTTGCCTATTCTAAAAACTAACCCATCTTTTAATTCGAAACCTTTTACCGACTCCTTTTCCAATTTCCTCTTCAATTCAATCATCTTTCCATCACGATTTTGAGCTACTTGTACATAGAATTCTATTTTCTCGCAATCTAGTGCCGCGACCAATTCATATTTCCTATGTTCTGACCTATATTCCACAGCAGCAGCATAAGCATCAAGCACACATCCAGCTCCAGCGGTCTGCAAGTGGCTAAGGGCATCAACATGTCCCATATTAACACCACCTTGATGCTGTATTGTATAATTACAATCTTCCAACTTAAGAGCCCAACGCGCGATTTTCGCATTCAATTGTCTACAGCCTAACGTGAGTGTCAAGGAGTTACAATCTGTAACAATCTTAAACGGGATACCCTGCAGATAAACTCTGAAACGGCGTAAGGCATATATAATGGCCAACGTTTCTAATTCAAAACTATAATACCGTACCTCAGCAGCGGTGGTTGCTCTAGAGAAAAACATAACAGGATGAAACTTTCCATCCAGTTGACGTTGCAAAAATACAGCACCGAATCCAGATGAACTTGCGTCACAATGTAGTTCAGTCTGTTTATTTGGGTCATAAATCGCAAGAACAGGGCCAGACGATAAAATAGCCTTCAATGAGTCGAAAGCCCTATAACAATCATCAGTTGGCACATATTCACCATCCAATGTCAGCTGTCTTAAGACTTTTGTAATTTTTGCATGATTCGGCACAAATTTCCGAATATAAAAAAAGAAGCCTAAACATGTCCTCATTTCTGAAATGGGTAAGCCCTAACAGCGTTAAGATGAGTCTCGCCAGGTCGTATTCCCTCAGGACTCACACATAACCCAAATAATCAATTTTCTTATAACCAAATTTACATTTGGTTGCACGAAGACTTAGACCTCTCTTTTTCATTCTCCGTAACACTTTAGAAACTAATTCTAGATGTGTACTAAAATCTGGAGTGGCAATTAGAATATCGTCCATGTAAACGATTATAAAACCTTCATCAACCAAATCCCTAAATATATTATATATGTACTGCTGATATAGATCAAGAGTGGTGAAATATTTTTTCCCGCCAAGGTATTCTATATAGTCCTCTATAAGAGGCAAGGAAAAATTGTCTCTGACTGTTAATCTATTTAACCTTTAACTGTCGAGGTGAAATTTTGGGACATAGTTAATGACGTGGTGGTAAATTTTACCCCTCTTAATTTTACTAAAAAATATTTTTTATAATATTTTGCTCTTGAAAAATTAGCTACTAAATTTTTAATTACAAAAAATAAAGGAAACAAAACTGGTACTTTACTTCACAAAACTTTTTTTAGTATAACAAAAACTATACTAACAAGTTAGACTGCTATATTCGGCTATGCCGAATCTTAAATACCCTCCACCTAAATTAGATGAAATTTATAGAAATTATATTGGTATAAACACTTTAATATCCATGTTCAGTGTTTGTTATTGGGACTTAGATTATGAAGATTGGTAGAATGTTAATGTAATATTGTAGTTTTCGCTTATAGTCTACAAATACAGTTGCACTTTATGGATTATAGATGAATCCTGATGTAATACACATTTTGGACTATATACAAATTATGTACTTTCTTCAATAAAACCACTTTTTTTAAACAAAATAAAAGTTTATTTAAAATATAGTAGTATTTTGTATATTGTTAGAATAACTAGTTTACGCAGAAGATATTTTATTTCAAAAGTATAAAAAATGTTATCTAATTCAGCAATTTATAATTGAAATAATTACATATTCCTATCATTTCCAACAGAGTCTATAATTTTATAATAGAAATTAAATGTAATATTCACCAATTTATATACTTAATAATTGGTTAACATTACCGATTGACTCAACATCTTCCTTATTCACTACAAGTGAAGTAAAAGAGTATAAAAAGGGGTAAACAAATATATTTAGTCAAATTTCAAAAGTATATTTTTGTTCTGATCTAATGAATTTTCCGGGTGAGAGCCTTATATATTTCGGATGTACGACTTATTTGGAAGATATAATTAAATATTTTAACGTGATTTCTATGTATTTTAGGCCTATTTTGCTTAAATTTTATTTCAACAACGTTATTTACAAAATTTTTATGGGTATTATTGTGATTATCGGAAATGGAGCTAATATGGTTGCTTTGGTCAAATATGGACCAATATTCACAAAACCCAGTAGTATAATGTTTGGATACAATATATTGATCTGTATACAATTTTAGTTCGATATCCATATATTTAAAATATTTATAGAGGTTAATGTGTTTTTTGAAAGTGGTCCTTATATGGGAGCTATGACCAATTATCGGCCGATCTTCATAAAATTCAACACATCGATTTTCGTATATATGGGATATATTTATTTGAAATTTTAACCAGATATTTATTAATATTTAAGTAATTTTCGGAAATGGACCTTATATGGGAGCTATTTGACCATAACCGATATTCACACAATCTAGTAATATCATTAGTGAATTAATACTACCAATCTCTGTAAAATTTTAATTTGATAACGATATTTTTCTGATATTTATGAAAATCAATGTGTTTTTTGGAAGTGGTCTTTTTATGGGAGCTATAACCAATTATGGGCCGATCTTCATGAAATTCCCTACAGTGATTTTCATGTGCATGGTGTCGTGTGCACCCTGTAGTAGGGCAAAATTTAAAAAGAAGAGGACAAAAAGAAAGTTGGCAACGCGGGGATGTAAACAATTTGACAGCTGGAAAATATTAACAAAAACAAAGAACTACACTGCAAATGGCTGAAATGAAAATAATATATTGGGAACCATATTGGCAACCGAGGTTTCTTGGTCCCTAAAAGCAAAAATGCCGGTCCTTTTTCATTTTTCCCTGCCTTAGAAGAAGGTGGAGCCCGTGGTTGTCAGCAACAGCAAAAGTAAAATCTTAATTTAAATTGAATATTTTTCTTTTTTTTATTCATTTAATAACATACAAATTTAAAAACTAAACTTATAATAAAACTAAAAACTGAATAAAGTTGAACTTAAAAATAAATCATAAAACTAAATCAGCCAACGCTGAGCCACGCCATCGCCAGCTCCATCCATCGTGGGACTACTTCGGCAGATCCACACCATCAGTCCTGTGGTGCCCAGGTATTAAGGTTTTCGACCTAGTAAGTTTACCTCTTACCCGAACGACAGGACGAACAGAACGAGTCCTTTTAAATAATTTTTCTATATAAAAGAATAAAATAAAAAAAAATTTAGTAAACAAAAAAAAAAAGAGTGGAAATATATAAGATATATATTCGTTTATAGGCATACCTTTCGCGAGTTGCTCGAAGCCAGTCCGCTGGATGTAATTGGTCCAAGCGTGCGCGAGAAAGATAGGATTGAGCTCAGGCCTAATTAAGAATAATCCCGCGGTAGATTTGTACTCATAGGTTGCCGGAAACCAATATATACTGAGAAAAGAAAAAAAAAAAAAAAACAAATTATTTAAAAGGTAATTATAACATATTTTGTTACTTACCTAAAAAAAAAAAAAAAAGAACCCGAACAGACTATAAAACGGACGGACATAAAACCATCCTGCAACACCTGTCGTCGTGAAACTTCCATCAGTCCAGCTAGCTATCGATCGTGAACCTGAAAAAAAAGGGGAAACTTGATTTAGAAGGAGAATAAAAAAAAAAGAAAACTCAAAATTAAATTTAAAAGAATAAAATTTTCTAAAAGAATATTTATGAATTGTCTTATGAAATTTGGTTAAATCTTAAAAACTAAATTTGCTTAAAACTAAATTTGCTTAAAACTAAATTTGCTAAAAACTAAATTTGCTTAAAACTAAATTTGCTAAAAACTAAATTTGCTTAAAACTAAATTTGCTAAAAACTAAATTTGCTTAAAACTAAATTTGCTAAAAACTAAATTTGCTAAAAACTAAATGTTGTTAAAATCCTAAATCTAAAATCCTAAAACTAAAGTTTGCTAAGAAAGAAAACTAAATTTGCTAAAACTTAAATCCTCTGTTAAATCTCTTATTTTAAATAAATGAACCTTTTATAATGTTTAAATGAATTTATAAAGTTTTGTCATTATTATGATGTGGTAAATTTTTAATAATCGGCGGTAAGTAGGGTGTCTAAATGTTTGCAGGGAAGAACTGGGACGTCGAGGAAGATGACGTCATGGCGAGGATGAATCCTCGAGAGGGAGGGTCATAATTTGTGTATAGGTATGACCGTAGGGAGATGCAGGACTACTTTTGGCCCTTTTTTTTTAGTAAATACCCCAAATGCTGGTATGAATTTTGTGTCAGTTTGTGTTCCTGGTCCAGATTGCCGGCAAGAACCACCCCATCCGGCGAGCTTTAGCCGCGCAATACGCGGGCATACCAGCGCCGCTAGCAATCTGGCCACTCAGTCCCTTTTTGTTGATTTTGTTTTCTGTTCGTTTTATTTTAAACAAACAGCTGACCACCACACCACTACATAAATGGCGCCCAACGTGGGGCCCGAAGTAGGTCCATAGACCAAGTCTACGTAGGCCGGTAAGGTTAAAAAGAGTCCCTAGCTGTAGCTACGTAGGCGGACGGGATAATGTATTGACATTTTTAATTTTTTTCTTTTAGTTTCAATAGGTATGAATCTCTAATTGCGCATGATACCTATTGTTCTCACAGATGTAAGTCCCGGTCTCGAGGACTAAAGAGTCCCGGCCGCGTTGCGACATCTAGTGTGGGCAATAGGGTCATGCGGAATTCTGGATTCATTCGTTGCTATCCCTTCCTAACGACTTGAGGCTTAGAGATAATAGACACAGTTTATTCTCTAAATGCTCAAGTTGGAAGGAAGGATGGCGACAACATCCCGTTAGATTACAATAACCCTAAACTAGTTGTCTTAATGTAAAAATACTTACGTTTTAGTTCTGCAGGAGGTCTAGGAAGGTAGTCCTTGAATACTAGGAGAACGTAACCCTGGTCAAGTTGCACCTCATTAGTACGCACTGTAGAAAGACAGTTAGTTCTTGTTCATCCTTTTGTTGTTTTGTTATTTGTTAGTACTCTGCATATCCTGAAACCAGAATAGGAAAAAGAATTAGGTCATATCTATACACAAAGCAGCAATGTAAATTGCGAAATCTTACCTGCAAACTTTTATTTACCCGAAAATGCCGCCCGCATACAAGTTATTTGAGTTTTTAAATTTTGAGTTTGCTTTCATTTTTTTTTGAGTTTTTTTGGTTTGAAAGATCGAAAATTTTTTAGTTTATATTTTCTTTTGTAACTTACGCTGCAAAAAAATTCTGTGCTACGAATTTCGTATTTATATATATTTACAATACCTTGTGTTTTAAATAAGTGTGAATTTTGTTTTTTTTAAATGGTTCTAACCCGTCGCGCGAGTCGGTTAGGACAACAAACCAACGCTATGGCGACGACAAGTAATGTAACTTGTAGTACCGATACCCCTAACACCTCATCTGTCGTGACATTTACGAATCCAACCACAACCACAGCCAGTACAGCAAATCCTGTCGCCAGCACCCAAGCATTTCATGACCTTTCGATCAGCTCCGAGGGTGCTAACCAGACGGTAGTGTCTCCAACCTTTCTGAGTGAGACCGCGCAAAATATAAGGAGAGAAGTTCGAGAGAGCAGAGCAGGCCAAGGAACTGATAGTCCAATACAAGTCAGCGATATTCAGAACATTGTGAGTGCCTCGGTTGGTTTACACCAAATACAATATATGAAAGAGGTCGATAACAAAATACAGAAAGCGTTGGACGATATGAAGCAGCTTATATTGTCGTTACCAATGGCTAACCCCGCTCCAATGCCAACAATGTTGTCCCCTATTAACCATGGAGTACCCCAAACCGAGCCACCAAGAACTTCTTTGGAGGCACAGCCTTCGGTTTATGGTCAATTAGCAACGCCACCTGGCCAGCCAACCTTTCAACAACCACCACCTTTGATTCCAGCTCCAAATTATGTGCCCGTCGGTCCGGCAGCTCCCAGAGTAGTGGAGGCTAGTATCCAGCCGCCTCCGGTGCAAACACAATATGAGCAGCAACAGTTGCTACTTCAGCAGCAAAATCCATTGCCGCTTATCCAGCAGCCGGCGGCTTGTTATAGTCAAGTGCAACAACTTTTGCCGCAGGCAAACCCACAGACATATAGTCAGCAGCCAGCGCAACGACTTAACCAGTCACAACCAGTATTGCAACCACAAAACCAGTTACCATATGTTCAACCGCCAGCATCCGCTTATAATCAGCAGCAGCAATTATGGCAGCAGCCGCAGCCAGGTCCACAGGCTAATTTGCGGTGTCAGAGTGATTCTCAAACTAGGTATCCACAGGATACTTGGTCCTGGCCCGCCGCTCTACAACGGCCACAGCAACCGCCTCTAAACTACAACTTGGCAATGTCCATGCCAAGACCTCAAGAGTACTTGGACAAGTTTAAATTAGCTAAATGGGGCGTAAAGTTCGACGGTACGAATAGGACGATGAATGTTCAAGAATTTATATTTAGAGTTGGAGCTCTGAGAAGAGATTATAGTTGTTCCGATGATGAGATTCTGCGCACTTTCCATCTCCTTTTAGAAGGTCCCGCATTAGACTGGTATTGGGACTACCGGAAAATGGTCCATATTAATACCTGGGAGGAGCTGGAAAAAGCACTGTTGGCCCAATACCGCCGGTTCGAGCAAGAGCATGAGGTTCAAATGAAAATCCTGAACCGCCGGCAGCTGCCGCAGGAAGCTTTCGACGATTTTTATAACGCGGTCATCAAGCTCCGAAACCAGCAACAGCACCCATATGCGGAGGAGCAGTAGGTGGAGATCATGCGTGGTAATTTAAAACCATCATTGGCTCAAATGATGTTTTCAATTCGTCTTAAAACGTTGTCCGAGTTTTGTCGCGAAGTAAGGCGAGCAGAAAATTTGATAGCCAACCAAAGGCAACTATACCAGCGAGCTAATGTCACGCATCGTGTAAATGAACTGGTTTGTGAGGACGAGGATTTGTCTCTGATAGATTTGGAGGTTGATGGTATTCGGTCTACAAGTCACTATACCTGCTGGAATTGCAAGGTCGTCGGTCATAGTTTTGTCGACTGTCCCGAGCCCATTAATAGACAGTTTTGTTTCCGGTGTGGAAAGGATAATGTGGTGGCCCCTAAATGTCCCAAGTGTCAGGGAAACAGGTTCCGGAACCCGTCTCAAACTGGGGAGACGAGGTCGACCCAGATTTAGGCCAAGTACAGGTTAAGGAAAAACAACAACAACAGCAACCACAATTAAGAATATTAAAGAATCCAAATAGGTCGGAGTTTGAGTTCAAATCTGAGCCTCGGCTTCGAGAACTCAAGCCCCTACATATTCGGATTCAAGAGTACAATGAAGCAAAAGGTAGAATATTCGGTCGATTGACAGGTAAAATTAGAAAAGCCCGTGAGCGCTATAGGGCAAGAAAAAGAATACGTCATGAAATCTCGTCGGCTTCACTTTACGAGGGTGAAGACTCACGTCTGTATACGCGGTTAAGTATAGGAGGCCAGGAGATAATCGGTCTACTCGATAGCGTGTCTCGGAAAGAACTGCGTGCAATTCGTGGCAAAAGCCGGTCTGAATGTACATGATTTCAGTACCATTATTAAAACCGCGGATGGCACGAGTCATCCAATTGTAGGTCGAGTTAGGGCTGAAGTTAGGTTTCGTGAGGCGGTAAATGTTATCACATTCTATTTAGTGCCTACTCTGAATCGAGAGCTCTTCTTGGGGGTCGATTTTATGAAGGCTTTTAAAATGTTTGCCAGTCTCGAGAGTCTTACGACTAATGGAGTTAGTCTCTGCGAAGAGGCTGATAGTACCCTAGATGTCGTGACTCATAAGCTGACCCCGGATCAGCGACAAAGATTAGATTTCGTCAGATCAATGTTCCCCTGCTACAGTAAAAAGGGCTTAGGAAAAACAAATTTGGAAATGCATACGATAGATACTCGAGATGCAATTCCAGTTAAAGATCGTCACTATCCTGTCTCCCCGGCAGTGCAGAAGTTGATGTACGCGGAGCTCGATAGGATGCTTGACCTCGGTGTGATTGAGCTTAGTGAAAGTCCATGGAGTCATCCGGTTACTCTGGTCCGCAGGGGCGAGAAAAACCGGCTGTGCCTGGACGCACGTAAGCTCAATGCACTGACAGTCAAGGATGCCTATCCATTCCCGCACATCGAAGGTTTGCTCAGTCGTTTGGGAGACACGATATACATCTCTAGCGTCGACCTAAAAGACGCGTTCTGGCAGATACCACTAGAATCGTCCAGTAAAGAGAAAACCGCATTCACGGTGCCAGGACGACCACTCTACCATTTTACGGTCATGCCTTTTGGGTTGGGCAATGCGGCCCAAAGGTTATGCCGTTTAATGGATAAAGTGATCCCCGCAGCACTTCGTGATAGGGTTTTCGTCTATCTGGACGATCTTTTGATTGTATCTCCAGAATTCGAGACACATCTGGAATTGTTGAAACGTGTATCTATCTGTTTAGCAAACGCAGGTCTGACCATCAATGTGGCGAAGTCTAAATTTTGTTTTAAGGAGTTGAGATATCTAGGATATATAGTTGGAGGTGGCAAACTGAAACCTGATCCGTCCAAAGTAGAAACCATTACTCGTTTTGCTTACCCCAAGACAGCAAGACAGGTGCGGAGCTTCATGGGAGCAACAGGCTGGTATAGGAAATTTATACCAGACTATGCTACCATTGCAGCCCCAATCTTTGAAACGCTGAAGAAGGGTAAACAATTCAAGTTTTCGGAGGAAGCCAAGCTCGCGTTTCATCGTCTCAAGGAAGCTCTAGTTTCGAGTCCACTCCTTAATCATCCTGCCTTCAACAAACATTTCTTCGTTCAGTGTGATGCGTCTGACGTAGGTATTGGTGCCGTACTTTTCCAGAAGGATGATTCCGATGGAGAGCACCCAATAGCCTACTTTTCGCACAAACTAACGTCAGCGCAGAAAAACTATTCTGTAACTGAACGAGAATGTTTAGCTGTAGTCTTGGCGATTAAGAAGTTTAGGCCCTACATAGAGTTGATGCCTTTTACCGTCATTACGGACCATAGTAGTCTGAAGTGGCTCATGAGTCATAAAGATTTGACAGGTCGTTTAGCTAGATGGAGTCTACATCTGCAATCGTACGATTTTACTATTGAACACAGGCAGGGGAAGCAAAATGTAGTACCCGATACCCTCTCTCGCTATGATATGGACGAAATCTCGTTAAACGTACCTAAACTCATTGACCTAACTTCAGTTTCTTTTCGGTCCGAAGATTATTTAAGTCTGATAGAAACGGTCAAGAAAAATGCCGATCAATTGCCGGATTTAAAGGTCGTCGATGGTTTTGTTTACAAACGTACTAAGCCTTACGACGGTATAGCTACGAATGAAGATTTCGCGTGGAAGTTATGGGTACCGTTAGATCTGACAGAGGACATCATTAAAGCATGTCATGATTCTCCACAAGCGTCGCATGGAGGCGTCGGTAAGACTCTGTATAGAGTGAAGGAGTATTTGTATTGGCCCAATCAAAATGTTCAAGTAAGAAATTTTGTTAGAATGTGTCAAATCTGCAAGGAATCGAAACCCGCGAATTCTACGCTCAGACCACCGATGGGTTCCGAAGTACAGTCAGAACGACCTTTCCAACGCATTTTCATAGATTTTCTTGGTCCGTACCCGCGGTCGAAAAACGGAAACGTATATATTTTTATCGTTTTAGATCATTTAACTAAGTTTGTTTTTTTGAAGGCCTTGCCTAAAGCCAGCACCAAGAATGTGGTGAAATTTTTAATCACGGAGGTTTTCCATAAATTTGGAACCCCGGAAACAATCGTTTCGGACAATGGAAAGCAGTTCGTGAGTAAAGAATTTGCGGATATGATAGGGAATTTCGGTGTCAGGCATGTTAGAACTGCAACTCACTCGCCGCAAGCTAATGCATCCGAGCGGGTTAACCAATCTATCTTGGCAGCCGTAAGGTCGTATCTACAGGAAGACCATACAGAATGGGACAAGCATTTGTCCGAAATTGAGTTTTCCTTAAGGTCTTCCGTGCAGTCGTCCATAGGAGTTACGCCTTATTTCGCCTTATTCGGAATGAATATGATTGGCCATGGTAGTGTATACCAGTTGGCACGAAAACTTAGAATCTTAAACGATCCCGAAACTAACGTCATTCCGAATGCGGATAGATTGGATTTGATACGGCAGAGAATTCGCGAAAATCTACATAAAGCCTACGCTCGCAACGAAAAATCGTATAACACGCGGTGTCGTCCAGTCAAATTCATACCCGGTCAAGAAGTCTACCGACGTAACTTCCAGCAGAGCGATTTTAAAAACAATTTCAACGCCAAATTCGCCCGAAAATTTCTAAAATGCCGAATCGTCCGACCAGTCGGTAACAGTTTATATGAGGTCGAAGATTTTCAGGGGAAATCGTTGGGGGTTTTTCACGCCAAAGATTTGAAGCAATAGCTTCAATATCTTTGGTGGTTCTAGTCCTAACATTTCTTCCTGAATATCTACCGGTTGCCAGCGTCTGCTAGTCACCTAATATGTGCCTAAATGGGTACCTATTTTCTAATACGTGTTGTCGAGTCTTCATATTAATCTGTCTTTTACTTATTTGCAGTGAATTTCTGTCTCGCATAGTTGTTGATATATCCTGAGCAGTACTGAGTTCTGTACATATCTTTCATTTATATCGAAGTCCAGTGAGATCCATAGCTACTTTGGAATGAATAATTATTTGTTTGGATCGACTTAAGCCAACGTTTCTAAGCTGATTACATGTGTAACCGGTCATTACCCTATTAGTAGGTGCAACCCCATCAAAGCCTTCCGGTACTGTGCCATCAAAAGCATAAGGGTTATTAGTCACCTAGGGCAATAACACAATTCTGAGTCCGATCTTACGGCGAGCCGATACCAAAGGAAACAATGGGACAATACATATTGGAAGACCAACATGTAGTTGCTCATTCCGTAAGCAGATTGTCACTGGCTGAGATATAAATGATTGGTAGTACAGAATCGTCAGTTTTGTCCAGGATATCATCAGTAACTATACTAAACACAATTCATTTGAAGTCAGTAGTAATAACAAGTAGTTTAGGGCCTTGTTTCATAGTTTTTCTAAACTTTATTTTATTATTACTACCGAATTCTGCTCTAATTATAAAAGGATATGTTTCGTATGGAGACCGACTTAGACTACCTAAACTAGCTGTCCAGTTTTCCTAATATACTTTCTAATATTAACTACTTTTATAAATATTCACTCACCCGAATTATCTGCTTCATTATCTGTTCTCATGTATCTTCTCTATTGTTGTTGTTATAGTTGTTGCCACCTGAAGAAAAGTTCGAAAGACTTTAGTAGGGATTCAAATAGTAAAAAATTTAAGTTTTAAATATTTCATTACAAATACTTGCCAATTCCCATGAATTCCACTGAATTTGGCTTCTAAATATTGTTTTCGTTCCTTCAGTTCGTCCTTCTCAGGGACACTTGAAGTCTTAATAACCTGTAGGGAAACGAAACTTTAGTTTTTATTATTTTAAAGTTAGCAATAAAATTTTCTAAAAGAATATTTATGAATTGTCTTATGAAAATGTTTATTAGGATTCTCTTTTAGAAAATTTTATAACCTAACACTCTTATTTCTATTAGTGTAGAATTTTAGTTTAAAATGAAAATGTCAATTGGCACTTCTCGCCAAAGATCTAAGGCATCAGCCCGAAATCTTTGGTGGTTTTGGTCCTTGACCTGACCTTTCAATAGGATCTCGGTCTTCCACTTCACTTTCCTCAGGTGTTGAATTAGTGTTCTGTAAAGAAAGTGGAAGTACTAATTTAGTTTTTGGTTAATGTAGTTACAAAGTCCCGCCAAAGTCTCTAGGATTTACTCTACGAGCTTTGGTGGACTTAGTCCTTGTATTACAATGGATAATAAGTAGCATTATTTTATTTTCTTTTTATACTTACGAATCAAAATCAAAGGCCAGTTTGAAGTTCAAGAACCTCTAGAAGTTTAATCTGAAAGTATAAAGAATTCATTAGTAAAATTATATAAAGAAAGAAAAAAAAAAAAACACAAAAAACTATTAAAAATAAAAAAAAAATAAAATTATAAAAAAAAAAAAACATGAATTACAAAAAAAAAAAAAACTGAACCTTTTAGTTTTTAAATAGTTTCAAAATTTTCATTATTTATCACTTATTTTTAGATTTTTAATTTTCATTAGTTTTTTTAGATCACAGCACACTTTTTGCGAACACCCGTTTTCCTTATTTAATTCACTCTTTTCCACAATAGTTTTCTTTACATTTTTACCTAAATCTCACAATAGTTGATATAAACAAGTTTTTTTTTTACTCGCTTTAATACTTTCCTTTTCATCAATTTCTTTTAGTAATTTTTCAAAAATTTTCGTTTAATTTTAACTTTTTTTCACTTTCACTGAAATTTTGCACACCACTGTAAAAATTTTTGAGTTTCAATTAATTAACAACACCATAGCCCAGTTCAATAGTTTTATTTCTTGGTTTTGTTTCAAAAACTCACAATTTTATCCGCGCACTTTTAGTACTCACTGTATTTTCCAAATTTTATTTTTTTATCACAATAACACATTACACTCACTTAAAACACTTTTATTTAATTTTTTTCACACACACTTTTCACACTCACTGTAGTTTCCAAAAATTCCTAATAGCACTTTTACTAAAAAAAAAAACACTTTATTCTAAATTTTACACTTAAAATTCATTTTTACTTACCTTGCACATGTCCAACTCCAGAAATTACTTCAGCACCTACCCAATAGCTAACTGTAGCCACATTCCTGACAAACAAACAAAAAATGCATTAAGAATTTTTGTTGGCCTTGAATGAATTAAATAAATTTCTACTTACCAATATTCCACCAGAATCTGCAGCATCCTCCGTCTTTTCCTGAAAAGAAAATATAAAAAAAAATTAAATTAGTAGTTTGGCATAAATTTGTATTAAAATTTCTAAATAAAATTAAATAAATTCAAAAATAAAAATTTCATTAAAAAGTACTTACCATTGTTGATCACCGCCATTGAAAATATTAGTAAATGCGTATTTTTGCATTCCTTCTCCTCCCCTTCCATTTCATTCAAACAGCTGTGTAGTAAAATTAGAGTACGTCGCCGCACGACCAGTTTTAACGGCGGTACAGAGTCGCACTTTTGGTTGTGAATGGAATAAGGGTTGCCATGTTGCAAATTTTTGTTAGGAGTAAAAAATGCCCAAAATTCCAAAATTTTTTTTTTAAAATTAGGGATATTCATAATTTCAGGGCGCAAATTTTTCCACCCCATTCTGTATCCATAAATGGATTACAGAATGGTACGGTTTGTCGTGTGCACCCTGTAGTAGGGCAAAATTTAAAAAGAAGAGGACAAAAAGAAAGTTGGCAACGCGGGGATGTAAACAATTTGACAGCTGGAAAATATTAACAAAAACAAAGAACTACACTGCAAATGGCTGAAATGAAAATAATATATTGGGAACCATATTGGCAACCGAGGTTTCTTGGCCCCTAAAAGCAAAAATGCCGGTCCTTTTTCATTTTCCCTGCCTTAGAAGAAGGTGGAGCCCGTGGTTGTCAGCAACAGCAAAAGTAAAATCTTAATTTAAATTGAATATTTTTCTTTTTTTTTATTCATTTAATAACATACAAATTTAAAAACTAAACTTAAAATAAAACTAAAAACTGAATAAAGTTGAACTTAAAAATAAATCATAAAACTAAATCAGCCAACGCTGAGCCACGCCATCGCCAGCTCCATCCATCGTGGGACTACTTCGGCAGATCCACACCATCAGTCCTGTGGTGCCCAGGTATTAAGGTTTTCGACCTAGTAAGTTTACCTCTTACCCGAACGACAGGACGAACAGAACGAGTCCTTTTAAATAATTTTTCTATATAAAAGAATAAAATAAAAAAAATTTAGTAAACAAAAAAAAAAAAGAGTGGAAATATATAAGATATATATTCGTTTATAGGCATACCTTTCGCGAGTTGCTCGAAGCCAGTCCGCTGGATGTAATTGGTCCAAGCGTGCGCGAGAAAGATAGGATTGAGCTCAGGCCTAATTAAGAATAATCCCGCGGTAGATTTGTACTCATAGGTTGCCGGAAACCAATATATACTGAGAAAAGAAAAAAAAAAAAAAAACAAATTATTTAAAAGGTAATTATAACATATTTTGTTACTTACCTAAAAAAAAAAAAAGAACCCGAACAGACTATAAAACGGACGGACATAAAACCATCCTGCAACACCTGTCGTCGTGAAACTTCCATCAGTCCAGCTAGCTATCGATCGTGAACCTGAAAAAAAAGGGGAAACTTGATTTAGAAGGAGAATAAAAAAAAAAGAAAACTCAAAATTAAATTTAAAAGAATAAAATTTTCTAAAAGAATATTTATGAATTGTCTTATGAAATTTGGTTAAATCTTAAAAACTAAATTTGCTTAAAACTAAATTTGCTTAAAACTAAATTTGCTAAAAACTAAATTTGCTTAAAACTAAATTTGCTAAAAACTAAATTTGCTTAAAACTAAATTTGCTAAAAACTAAATTTGCTTAAAACTAAATTTGCTAAAAACTAAATTTGCTAAAAACTAAATGTTGTTAAAATCCTAAATCTAAAATCCTAAAACTAAAGTTTGCTAAGAAAGAAAACTAAATTTGCTAAAACTTAAATCCTCTGTTAAATCTCTTATTTTAAATAAATGAACCTTTTATAATGTTTAAATGAATTTATAAAGTTTTGTCATTATTATGATGTGGTAAATTTTTAATAATCGGCGGTAAGTAGGGTGTCTAAATGTTTGCAGGGAAGAACTGGGACGTCGAGGAAGATGACGTCATGGCGAGGATGAATCCTCGAGAGGGAGGGTCATAATTTGTGTATAGGTATGACCGTAGGGAGATGCAGGACTACTTTTGGCCCTTTTTTTTTAGTAAATACCCCAAATGCTGGTATGAATTTTGTGTCAGTGTGTGTTCCTGGTCCAGATTGCCGGCAAGAACCACCCCATCCGGCGAGCTTTAGCCGCGCAATACGCGGGCATACCAGCGCCGCTAGCAATCTGGCCACTCAGTCCCTTTTTGTTGATTTTGTTTTCTGTTCGTTTTATTTTAAACAAACAGCTGACCACCACACCACTACATAAATGGCGCCCAACGTGGGGCCCGAAGTAGGTCCATAGACCAAGTCTACGTAGGCCGGTAAGGTTAAAAAGAGTCCCTAGCTGTAGCTACGTAGGCGGACGGGATAATGTATTGACATTTTTAATTTTTTTCTTTTAGTTTCAATAGGTATGAATCTCTAATTGCGCATGATACCTATTGTTCTCACAGATGTAAGTCCCGGTCTCGAGGACTAAAGAGTCCCGGCCGCGTTGCGACATCTAGTGTGGGCAATAGGGTCATGCGGAATTCTGGATTCATTCGTTGCTATCCCTTCCTAACGACTTGAGGCTTAGAGATAATAGACACAGTTTATTCTCTAAATGCTCAAGTTGGAAGGAAGGATGGCGACAACATCCCGTTAGATTACAATAACCCTAAACTAGTTGTCTTAATGTAAAAATACTTACGTTTTAGTTCTGCAGGAGGTCTAGGAAGGTAGTCCTTGAATACTAGGAGAACGTAACCCTGGTCAAGTTGCACCTCATTAGTACGCACTGTAGAAAGACAGTTAGTTCTTGTTCATCCTTTTGTTGTTTTGTTATTTGTTAGTACTCTGCATATCCTGAAACCAGAATAGGAAAAAGAATTAGGTCATATCTATACACAAAGCAGCAATGTAAATTGCGAAATCTTACCTGCAAACTTTTATTTACCCGAAAATGCCGCCCGCATACAAGTTATTTGAGTTTTTAAATTTTGAGTTTGCTTTCATTTTTTTTTGAGTTTTTTTGGTTTGAAAGATCGAAAATTTTTTAGTTTATATTTTCTTTTGTAACTTACGCTGCAAAAAAATTCTGTGCTACGAATTTCGTATTTATATATATTTACAATACCTTGTGTTTTAAATAAGTGTGAATTTTGTTTTTTTTAAATGGTTCTAACCCGTCGCGCGAGTCGGTTAGGACAACAAACCAACGCTATGGCGACGACAAGTAATGTAACTTGTAGTACCGATACCCCTAACACCTCATCTGTCGTGACATTTACGAATCCAACCACAACCACAGCCAGTACAGCAAATCCTGTCGCCAGCACCCAAGCATTTCATGACCTTTCGATCAGCTCCGAGGGTGCTAACCAGACGGTAGTGTCTCCAACCTTTCTGAGTGAGACCGCGCAAAATATAAGGAGAGAAGTTCGAGAGAGCAGAGCAGGCCAAGGAACTGATAGTCCAATACAAGTCAGCGATATTCAGAACATTGTGAGTGCCTCGGTTGGTTTACACCAAATACAATATATGAAAGAGGTCGATAACAAAATACAGAAAGCGTTGGACGATATGAAGCAGCTTATATTGTCGTTACCAATGGCTAACCCCGCTCCAATGCCAACAATGTTGTCCCCTATTAACCATGGAGTACCCCAAACCGAGCCACCAAGAACTTCTTTGGAGGCACAGCCTTCGGTTTATGGTCAATTAGCAACGCCACCTGGCCAGCCAACCTTTCAACAACCACCACCTTTGATTCCAGCTCCAAATTATGTGCCCGTCGGTCCGGCAGCTCCCAGAGTAGTGGAGGCTAGTATCCAGCCGCCTCCGGTGCAAACACAATATGAGCAGCAACAGTTGCTACTTCAGCAGCAAAATCCATTGCCGCTTATCCAGCAGCCGGCGGCTTGTTATAGTCAAGTGCAACAACTTTTGCCGCAGGCAAACCCACAGACATATAGTCAGCAGCCAGCGCAACGACTTAACCAGTCACAACCAGTATTGCAACCACAAAACCAGTTACCATATGTTCAACCGCCAGCATCCGCTTATAATCAGCAGCAGCAATTATGGCAGCAGCCGCAGCCAGGTCCACAGGCTAATTTGCGGTGTCAGAGTGATTCTCAAACTAGGTATCCACAGGATACTTGGTCCTGGCCCGCCGCTCTACAACGGCCACAGCAACCGCCTCTAAACTACAACTTGGCAATGTCCATGCCAAGACCTCAAGAGTACTTGGACAAGTTTAAATTAGCTAAATGGGGCGTAAAGTTCGACGGTACGAATAGGACGATGAATGTTCAAGAATTTATATTTAGAGTTGGAGCTCTGAGAAGAGATTATAGTTGTTCCGATGATGAGATTCTGCGCACTTTCCATCTCCTTTTAGAAGGTCCCGCATTAGACTGGTATTGGGACTACCGGAAAATGGTCCATATTAATACCTGGGAGGAGCTGGAAAAAGCACTGTTGGCCCAATACCGCCGGTTCGAGCAAGAGCATGAGGTTCAAATGAAAATCCTGAACCGCCGGCAGCTGCCGCAGGAAGCTTTCGACGATTTTTATAACGCGGTCATCAAGCTCCGAAACCAGCAACAGCACCCATATGCGGAGGAGCAGTAGGTGGAGATCATGCGTGGTAATTTAAAACCATCATTGGCTCAAATGATGTTTTCAATTCGTCTTAAAACGTTGTCCGAGTTTTGTCGCGAAGTAAGGCGAGCAGAAAATTTGATAGCCAACCAAAGGCAACTATACCAGCGAGCTAATGTCACGCATCGTGTAAATGAACTGGTTTGTGAGGACGAGGATTTGTCTCTGATAGATTTGGAGGTTGATGGTATTCGGTCTACAAGTCACTATACCTGCTGGAATTGCAAGGTCGTCGGTCATAGTTTTGTCGACTGTCCCGAGCCCATTAATAGACAGTTTTGTTTCCGGTGTGGAAAGGATAATGTGGTGGCCCCTAAATGTCCCAAGTGTCAGGGAAACAGGTTCCGGAACCCGTCTCAAACTGGGGAGACGAGGTCGACCCAGATTTAGGCCAAGTACAGGTTAAGGAAAAACAACAACAACAGCAACCACAATTAAGAATATTAAAGAATCCAAATAGGTCGGAGTTTGAGTTCAAATCTGAGCCTCGGCTTCGAGAACTCAAGCCCCTACATATTCGGATTCAAGAGTACAATGAAGCAAAAGGTAGAATATTCGGTCGATTGACAGGTAAAATTAGAAAAGCCCGTGAGCGCTATAGGGCAAGAAAAAGAATACGTCATGAAATCTCGTCGGCTTCACTTTACGAGGGTGAAGACTCACGTCTGTATACGCGGTTAAGTATAGGAGGCCAGGAGATAATCGGTCTACTCGATAGCGGGGCAACGGTCACGTGTCTCGGAAAGAACTGCGTGCAATTCGTGGCAAAAGCCGGTCTGAATGTACATGATTTCAGTACCATTATTAAAACCGCGGATGGCACGAGTCATCCAATTGTAGGTCGAGTTAGGGCTGAAGTTAGGTTTCGTGAGGCGGTAAATGTTATCACATTCTATTTAGTGCCTACTCTGAATCGAGAGCTCTTCTTGGGGGTCGATTTTATGAAGGCTTTTAAAATGTTTGCCAGTCTCGAGAGTCTTACGACTAATGGAGTTAGTCTCTGCGAAGAGGCTGATAGTACCCTAGATGTCGTGACTCATAAGCTGACCCCGGATCAGCGACAAAGATTAGATTTCGTCAGATCAATGTTCCCCTGCTACAGTAAAAAGGGCTTAGGAAAAACAAATTTGGAAATGCATACGATAGATACTCGAGATGCAATTCCAGTTAAAGATCGTCACTATCCTGTCTCCCCGGCAGTGCAGAAGTTGATGTACGCGGAGCTCGATAGGATGCTTGACCTCGGTGTGATTGAGCTTAGTGAAAGTCCATGGAGTCATCCGGTTACTCTGGTCCGCAGGGGCGAGAAAAACCGGCTGTGCCTGGACGCACGTAAGCTGAATGCACTGACAGTCAAGGATGCCTATCCATTCCCGCACATCGAAGGTTTGCTCAGTCGTTTGGGAGACACGATATACATCTCTAGCGTCGACCTAAAAGACGCGTTCTGGCAGATACCACTAGAATCGTCCAGTAAAGAGAAAACCGCATTCACGGTGCCAGGACGACCACTCTACCATTTTACGGTCATGCCTTTTGGGTTGGGCAATGCGGCCCAAAGGTTATGCCGTTTAATGGATAAAGTGATCCCCGCAGCACTTCGTGATAGGGTTTTCGTCTATCTGGACGATCTTTTGATTGTATCTCCAGAATTCGAGACACATCTGGAATTGTTGAAACGTGTATCTATCTGTTTAGCAAACGCAGGTCTGACCATCAATGTGGCGAAGTCTAAATTTTGTTTTAAGGAGTTGAGATATCTAGGATATATAGTTGGAGGTGGCAAACTGAAACCTGATCCGTCCAAAGTAGAAACCATTACTCGTTTTGCTTACCCCAAGACAGCAAGACAGGTGCGGAGCTTCATGGGAGCAACAGGCTGGTATAGGAAATTTATACCAGACTATGCTACCATTGCAGCCCCAATCTTTGAAACGCTGAAGAAGGGTAAACAATTCAAGTTTTCGGAGGAAGCCAAGCTCGCGTTTCATCGTCTCAAGGAAGCTCTAGTTTCGAGTCCACTCCTTAATCATCCTGCCTTCAACAAACATTTCTTCGTTCAGTGTGATGCGTCTGACGTAGGTATTGGTGCCGTACTTTTCCAGAAGGATGATTCCGATGGAGAGCACCCAATAGCCTACTTTTCGCACAAACTAACGTCAGCGCAGAAAAACTATTCTGTAACTGAACGAGAATGTTTAGCTGTAGTCTTGGCGATTAAGAAGTTTAGGCCCTACATAGAGTTGATGCCTTTTACCGTCATTACGGACCATAGTAGTCTGAAGTGGCTCATGAGTCATAAAGATTTGACAGGTCGTTTAGCTAGATGGAGTCTACATCTGCAATCGTACGATTTTACTATTGAACACAGGCAGGGGAAGCAAAATGTAGTACCCGATACCCTCTCTCGCTATGATATGGACGAAATCTCGTTAAACGTACCTAAACTCATTGACCTAACTTCAGTTTCTTTTCGGTCCGAAGATTATTTAAGTCTGATAGAAACGGTCAAGAAAAATGCCGATCAATTGCCGGATTTAAAGGTCGTCGATGGTTTTGTTTACAAACGTACTAAGCCTTACGACGGTATAGCTACGAATGAAGATTTCGCGTGGAAGTTATGGGTACCGTTAGATCTGACAGAGGACATCATTAAAGCATGTCATGATTCTCCACAAGCGTCGCATGGAGGCGTCGGTAAGACTCTGTATAGAGTGAAGGAGTATTTGTATTGGCCCAATCAAAATGTTCAAGTAAGAAATTTTGTTAGAATGTGTCAAATCTGCAAGGAATCGAAACCCGCGAATTCTACGCTCAGACCACCGATGGGTTCCGAAGTACAGTCAGAACGACCTTTCCAACGCATTTTCATAGATTTTCTTGGTCCGTACCCGCGGTCGAAAAACGGAAACGTATATATTTTTATCGTTTTAGATCATTTAACTAAGTTTGTTTTTTTGAAGGCCTTGCCTAAAGCCAGCACCAAGAATGTGGTGAAATTTTTAATCACGGAGGTTTTCCATAAATTTGGAACCCCGGAAACAATCGTTTCGGACAATGGAAAGCAGTTCGTGAGTAAAGAATTTGCGGATATGATAGGGAATTTCGGTGTCAGGCATGTTAGAACTGCAACTCACTCGCCGCAAGCTAATGCATCCGAGCGGGTTAACCAATCTATCTTGGCAGCCGTAAGGTCGTATCTACAGGAAGACCATACAGAATGGGACAAGCATTTGTCCGAAATTGAGTTTTCCTTAAGGTCTTCCGTGCAGTCGTCCATAGGAGTTACGCCTTATTTCGCCTTATTCGGAATGAATATGATTGGCCATGGTAGTGTATACCAGTTGGCACGAAAACTTAGAATCTTAAACGATCCCGAAACTAACGTCATTCCGAATGCGGATAGATTGGATTTGATACGGCAGAGAATTCGCGAAAATCTACATAAAGCCTACGCTCGCAACGAAAAATCGTATAACACGCGGTGTCGTCCAGTCAAATTCATACCCGGTCAAGAAGTCTACCGACGTAACTTCCAGCAGAGCGATTTTAAAAACAATTTCAACGCCAAATTCGCCCGAAAATTTCTAAAATGCCGAATCGTCCGACCAGTCGGTAACAGTTTATATGAGGTCGAAGATTTTCAGGGGAAATCGTTGGGGGTTTTTCACGCCAAAGATTTGAAGCAATAGCTTCAATATCTTTGGTGGTTCTAGTCCTAACATTTCTTCCTGAATATCTACCGGTTGCCAGCGTCTGCTAGTCACCTAATATGTGCCTAAATGGGTACCTATTTTCTAATACGTGTTGTCGAGTCTTCATATTAATCTGTCTTTTACTTATTTGCAGTGAATTTCTGTCTCGCATAGTTGTTGATATATCCTGAGCAGTACTGAGTTCTGTACATATCTTTCATTTATATCGAAGTCCAGTGAGATCCATAGCTACTTTGGAATGAATAATTATTTGTTTGGATCGACTTAAGCCAACGTTTCTAAGCTGATTACATGTGTAACCGGTCATTACCCTATTAGTAGGTGCAACCCCATCAAAGCCTTCCGGTACTGTGCCATCAAAAGCATAAGGGTTATTAGTCACCTAGGGCAATAACACAATTCTGAGTCCGATTTTACGGCGAGCCGATACCAAAGGAAACAATGGGACAATACATATTGGAAGACCAACATGTAGTTGCTCATTCCGTAAGCAGATTGTCACTGGCTGAGATATAAATGATTGGTAGTACAGAATCGTCAGTTTTGTCCAGGATATCATCAGTAACTATACTAAACACAATTCATTTGAAGTCAGTAGTAATAACAAGTAGTTTAGGGCCTTGTTTCATAGTTTTTCTAAACTTTATTTTATTATTACTACCGAATTCTGCTCTAATTATAAAAGGATATGTTTCGTATGGAGACCGACTTAGACTACCTAAACTAGCTGTCCAGTTTTCCTAATATACTTTCTAATATTAACTACTTTTATAAATATTCACTCACCCGAATTATCTGCTTCATTATCTGTTCTCATGTATCTTCTCTATTGTTGTTGTTATAGTTGTTGCCACCTGAAGAAAAGTTCGAAAGACTTTAGTAGGGATTCAAATAGTAAAAAATTTAAGTTTTAAATATTTCATTACAAATACTTGCCAATTCCCATGAATTCCACTGAATTTGGCTTCTAAATATTGTTTTCGTTCCTTCAGTTCGTCCTTCTCAGGGACACTTGAAGTCTTAATAACCTGTAGGGAAACGAAACTTTAGTTTTTATTATTTTAAAGTTAGCAATAAAATTTTCTAAAAGAATATTTATGAATTGTCTTATGAAAATGTTTATTAGGATTCTCTTTTAGAAAATTTTATAACCTAACACTCTTATTTCTATTAGTGTAGAATTTTAGTTTAAAATGAAAATGTCAAGGGGCACTTCTCGCCAAAGATCTAAGGCATCAGCCCGAAATCTTTGGTGGTTTTGGTCCTTGACCTGACCTTTCAATAGGATCTCGGTCTTCCACTTCACTTTCCTCAGGTGTTGAATTAGTGTTCTGTAAAGAAAGTGGAAGTACTAATTTAGTTTTTGGTTAATGTAGTTACAAAGTCCCGCCAAAGTCTCTAGGATTTACTCTACGAGCTTTGGTGGACTTAGTCCTTGTATTACAATGGATAATAAGTAGCATTATTTTATTTTCTTTTTATACTTACGAATCAAAATCAAAGGCCAGTTTGAAGTTCAAGAACCTCTAGAAGTTTAATCTGAAAGTATAAAGAATTCATTAGTAAAATTATATAAAGAAAGAAAAAAAAAAAACACAAAAAACTATTAAAAGTAAAAAAAAAATAAAATTATAAAAAAAAAAAAACATGAATTACAAAAAAAAAAAAACTGAACCTTTTAGTTTTTAAATAGTTTCAAAATTTTCATTATTTATCACTTATTTTTAGATTTTTAATTTTCATTAGTTTTTTTAGATCACAGCACACTTTTTGCGAACACCCGTTTTCCTTATTTAATTCACTCTTTTCGACAATAGTTTTCTTTACATTTTTACCTAAATCTCACAATAGTTGATATAAACAAGTTTTTTTTTTACTCGCTTTAATACTTTCCTTTTCATCAATTTCTTTTAGTAATTTTTCAAAAATTTTCGTTTAATTTTAACTTTTTTTCACTTTCACTGAAATTTTGCACACCACTGTAAAAATTTTTGAGTTTCAATTAATTAACAACACCATAGCCCAGTTCAATAGTTTTATTTCTTGGTTTTGTTTCAAAAACTCACAATTTTATCCGCGCACTTTTAGTACTCACTGTATTTTCCAAATTTTATTTTTTTATCACAATAACACATTACACTCACTTAAAACACTTTTATTTAATTTTTTTCACACACACTTTTCACACTCACTGTAGTTTCCAAAAATTCCTAATAGCACTTTTACTAAAAAAAAAAACACTTTATTCTAAATTTTACACTTAAAATTCATTTTTACTTACCTTGCACATGTCCAACTCCAGAAATTACTTCAGCACCTACCCAATAGCTAACTGTAGCCACATTCCTGACAAACAAACAAAAAATGCATTAAGAATTTTTGTTGGCCTTGAATGAATTAAATAAATTTCTACTTACCAATATTCCACCAGAATCTGCAGCATCCTCCGTCTTTTCCTGAAAAGAAAATATAAAAAAAAATTAAATTAGTAGTTTGGCATAAATTTGTATTAAAATTTCTAAATAAAATTAAATAAATTCAAAAATAAAAATTTCATTAAAAAGTACTTACCATTGTTGATCACCGCCATTGAAAATATTAGTAAATGCGTATTTTTGCATTCCTTCTCCTCCCCTTCCATTTCATTCAAACAGCTGTGTAGTAAAATTAGAGTACGTCGCCGCACGACCAGTTTTAACGGCGGTACAGAGTCGCACTTTTGGTTGTGAATGGAATAAGGGTTGCCATGTTGCAAATTTTTGTTAGGAGTAAAAAATGCCCAAAATTCCAAAATTTTTTTTTTAAAATTAGGGATATTCATAATTTCAGGGCGCAAATTTTTCCACCCCATTCTGTATCCATAAATGGATTACAGAATGGTACGGTTTGTCGTGTGCACCCTGTAGTAGGGCAAAATTTAAAAAGAAGAGGACAAAAAGAAAGTTGGCAACGCGGGGATGTAAACAATTTGACAGCTGGAAAATATTAACAAAAACAAAGAACTACACTGCAAATGGCTGAAATGAAAATAATATATTGGGAACCATATTGGCAACCGAGGTTTCTTGGCCCCTAAAAGCAAAAATGCCGGTCCTTTTTCATTTTTCCCTGCCTTAGAAGAAGGTGGAGCCCGTGGTTGTCAGCAACAGCAAAAGTAAAATCTTAATTTAAATTGAATATTTTTCTTTTTTTTTATTCATTTAATAACATACAAATTTAAAAACTAAACTTAAAATAAAACTAAAAACTGAATAAAGTTGAACTTAAAAATAAATCATAAAACTAAATCAGCCAACGCTGAGCCACGCCATCGCCAGCTCCATCCATCGTGGGACTACTTCGGCAGATCCACACCATCAGTCCTGTGGTGCCCAGGTATTAAGGTTTTCGACCTAGTAAGTTTACCTCTTACCCGAACGACAGGACGAACAGAACGAGTCCTTTTAAATAATTTTTCTATATAAAAGAATAAAATAAAAAAAATTTAGTAAACAAAAAAAAAAAAGAGTGGAAATATATAAGATATATATTCGTTTATAGGCATACCTTTCGCGAGTTGCTCGAAGCCAGTCCGCTGGATGTAATTGGTCCAAGCGTGCGCGAGAAAGATAGGATTGAGCTCAGGCCTAATTAAGAATAATCCCGCGGTAGATTTGTACTCATAGGTTGCCGGAAACCAATATATACTGAGAAAAGAAAAAAAAAAAAAAAAACAAATTATTTAAAAGGTAATTATAACATATTTTGTTACTTACCTAAAAAAAAAAAAAGAACCCGAACAGACTATAAAACGGACGGACAGAAAACCATCCTGCAACACCTGTCGTCGTGAAACTTCCATCAGTCCAGCTAGCTATCGATCGTGAACCTGAAAAAAAAGGGAAACTTGATTTAGAAGGAGAATAAAAAAAAAGAAAACTCAAAATTAAATTTAAAAGAATAAAATTTTCTAAAAGAATATTTATGAATTGTCTTATGAAATTTGGTTAAATCTTAAAAACTAAATTTGCTTAAAACTAAATTTGCTTAAAACTAAATTTGCTAAAAACTAAATTTGCTTAAAACTAAATTTGCTAAAAACTAAATTTGCTTAAAACTAAATTTGCTAAAAACTAAATTTGCTTAAAACTAAATTTGCTAAAAACTAAATTTGCTAAAAACTAAATGTTGTTAAAATCCTAAATCTAAAATCCTAAAACTAAAGTTTGCTAAGAAAGAAAACTAAATTTGCTAAAACTTAAATCCTCTGTTAAATCTCTTATTTTAAATAAATGAACCTTTTATAATGTTTAAATGAATTTATAAAGTTTTGTCATTATTATGATGTGGTAAATTTTTAATAATCGGCGGTAAGTAGGGTGTCTAAATGTTTGCAGGGAAGAACTGGGACGTCGAGGAAGATGACGTCATGGCGAGGATGAATCCTCGAGAGGGAGGGTCATAATTTGTGTATAGGTATGACCGTAGGGAGATGCAGGACTACTTTTGGCCCTTTTTTTTTAGTAAATACCCCAAATGCTGGTATGAATTTTGTGTCAGTGTGTGTTCCTGGTCCAGATTGCCGGCAAGAACCACCCCATCCGGCGAGCTTTAGCCGCGCAATACGCGGGCATACCAGCGCCGCTAGCAATCTGGCCACTCAGTCCCTTTTTGTTGATTTTGTTTTCTGTTCGTTTTATTTTAAACAAACAGCTGACCACCACACCACTACATAAATGGCGCCCAACGTGGGGCCCGAAGTAGGTCCATAGACCAAGTCTACGTAGGCCGGTAAGGTTAAAAAGAGTCCCTAGCTGTAGCTACGTAGGCGGACGGGATAATGTATTGACATTTTTAATTTTTTTCTTTTAGTTTCAATAGGTATGAATCTCTAATTGCGCATGATACCTATTGTTCTCACAGATGTAAGTCCCGGTCTCGAGGACTAAAGAGTCCCGGCCGCGTTGCGACATCTAGTGTGGGCAATAGGGTCATGCGGAATTCTGGATTCATTCGTTGCTATCCCTTCCTAACGACTTGAGGCTTAGAGATAATAGACACAGTTTATTCTCTAAATGCTCAAGTTGGAAGGAAGGATGGCGACAACATCCCGTTAGATTACAATAACCCTAAACTAGTTGTCTTAATGTAAAAATACTTACGTTTTAGTTCTGCAGGAGGTCTAGGAAGGTAGTCCTTGAATACTAGGAGAACGTAACCCTGGTCAAGTTGCACCTCATTAGTACGCACTGTAGAAAGACAGTTAGTTCTTGTTCATCCTTTTGTTGTTTTGTTATTTGTTAGTACTCTGCATATCCTGAAACCAGAATAGGAAAAAGAATTAGGTCATATCTATACACAAAGCAGCAATGTAAATTGCGAAATCTTACCTGCAAACTTTTATTTACCCGAAAATGCCGCCCGCATACAAGTTATTTGAGTTTTTAAATTTTGAGTTTGCTTTCATTTTTTTTTGAGTTTTTTTGGTTTGAAAGATCGAAAATTTTTTAGTTTATATTTTCTTTTGTAACTTACGCTGCAAAAAAATTCTGTGCTACGAATTTCGTATTTATATATATTTACAATACCTTGTGTTTTAAATAAGTGTGAATTTTGTTTTTTTTAAATGGTTCTAACCCGTCGCGCGAGTCGGTTAGGACAACAAACCAACGCTATGGCGACGACAAGTAATGTAACTTGTAGTACCGATACCCCTAACACCTCATCTGTCGTGACATTTACGAATCCAACCACAACCACAGCCAGTACAGCAAATCCTGTCGCCAGCACCCAAGCATTTCATGACCTTTCGATCAGCTCCGAGGGTGCTAACCAGACGGTAGTGTCTCCAACCTTTCTGAGTGAGACCGCGCAAAATATAAGGAGAGAAGTTCGAGAGAGCAGAGCAGGCCAAGGAACTGATAGTCCAATACAAGTCAGCGATATTCAGAACATTGTGAGTGCCTCGGTTGGTTTACACCAAATACAATATATGAAAGAGGTCGATAACAAAATACAGAAAGCGTTGGACGATATGAAGCAGCTTATATTGTCGTTACCAATGGCTAACCCCGCTCCAATGCCAACAATGTTGTCCCCTATTAACCATGGAGTACCCCAAACCGAGCCACCAAGAACTTCTTTGGAGGCACAGCCTTCGGTTTATGGTCAATTAGCAACGCCACCTGGCCAGCCAACCTTTCAACAACCACCACCTTTGATTCCAGCTCCAAATTATGTGCCCGTCGGTCCGGCAGCTCCCAGAGTAGTGGAGGCTAGTATCCAGCCGCCTCCGGTGCAAACACAATATGAGCAGCAACAGTTGCTACTTCAGCAGCAAAATCCATTGCCGCTTATCCAGCAGCCGGCGGCTTGTTATAGTCAAGTGCAACAACTTTTGCCGCAGGCAAACCCACAGACATATAGTCAGCAGCCAGCGCAACGACTTAACCAGTCACAACCAGTATTGCAACCACAAAACCAGTTACCATATGTTCAACCGCCAGCATCCGCTTATAATCAGCAGCAGCAATTATGGCAGCAGCCGCAGCCAGGTCCACAGGCTAATTTGCGGTGTCAGAGTGATTCTCAAACTAGGTATCCACAGGATACTTGGTCCTGGCCCGCCGCTCTACAACGGCCACAGCAACCGCCTCTAAACTACAACTTGGCAATGTCCATGCCAAGACCTCAAGAGTACTTGGACAAGTTTAAATTAGCTAAATGGGGCGTAAAGTTCGACGGTACGAATAGGACGATGAATGTTCAAGAATTTATATTTAGAGTTGGAGCTCTGAGAAGAGATTATAGTTGTTCCGATGATGAGATTCTGCGCACTTTCCATCTCCTTTTAGAAGGTCCCGCATTAGACTGGTATTGGGACTACCGGAAAATGGTCCATATTAATACCTGGGAGGAGCTGGAAAAAGCACTGTTGGCCCAATACCGCCGGTTCGAGCAAGAGCATGAGGTTCAAATGAAAATCCTGAACCGCCGGCAGCTGCCGCAGGAAGCTTTCGACGATTTTTATAACGCGGTCATCAAGCTCCGAAACCAGCAACAGCACCCATATGCGGAGGAGCAGTTGGTGGAGATCATGCGTGGTAATTTAAAACCATCATTGGCTCAAATGATGTTTTCAATTCGTCTTAAAACGTTGTCCGAGTTTTGTCGTGAAGTAAGGCGAGCAGAAAATTTGATAGCCAACCAAAGGCAACTATACCAGCGAGCTAATGTCACGCATCGTGTAAATGAACTGGTTTGTGAGGACGAGGATTTGTCTCTGATAGATTTGGAGGTTGATGGTATTCGGTCTACAAGTCACTATACCTGCTGGAATTGCAAGGTCGTCGGTCATAGTTTTGTCGACTGTCCCGAGCCCATTAATAGACAGTTTTGTTTCCGGTGTGGAAAGGATAATGTGGTGGCCCCTAAATGTCCCAAGTGTCAGGGAAAAAGGTTCCGGAACCCGTCTCAAACTGGGGAGACGAGGTCGACCCAGATTTAGGCCCAGTACAGGTTAAGGAAAAACAACAACAACAGCAACCACAATTAAGAATATTAAAGAATCCAAATAGGTCGGAGTTTGAGTTCAAATCTGAGCCTCGGCTTCGAGAACTCAAGCCCCTACATATTCGGATTCAAGAGTACAATGAAGCAAAAGGTAGAATATTCGGTCGAGTGACAGGTAAAATTAGAAAAGCCCGTGAGCGCTATAGGGCAAGAAAAAGAATACGTCATGAAATCTCGTCGGCTTCACTTTACGAGGGTGAAGACTCACGTCTGTATACGCGGTTAAGTATAGGAGGCCAGGAGATAATCGGTCTACTCGATAGCGGGGCAACGATCACGTGTCTCGGAAAGAACTGCGTGCAATTCGTGGCAAAAGCCGGTCTGAATGTACATGATTTCAGTACCATTATTAAAACCGCGGATGGCACGAGTCATCCAATTGTAGGTCGAGTTAGGGCTGAAGTTAGGTTTCGTGAGGCGGTAAATGTTATCACATTCTATTTAGTGCCTACTCTGAATCGAGAGCTCTTCTTGGGGGTCGATTTTATGAAGGCTTTTAAAATGTTTGCCAGTCTCGAGAGTCTTACGACTAATGGAGTTAGTCTCTGCGAAGAGGCTGATAGTACCCTAGATGTCGTGACTCATAAGCTGACCCCGGATCAGCGACAAAGATTAGATTTCGTCAGATCAATGTTCCCCTGCTACAGTAAAAAGGGCTTAGGAAAAACAAATTTGGAAATGCATACGATAGATACTCGAGATGCAATTCCAGTTAAAGATCGTCACTATCCTGTCTCCCCGGCAGTGCAGAAGTTGATGTACGCGGAGCTCGATAGGATGCTTGACCTCGGTGTGATTGAGCTTAGTGAAAGTCCATGGAGTCATTGGGTTACTCTGGTCCGCAGGGGCGAGAAAAACCGGCTGTGCCTGGACGCACGTAAGCTCAATGCACTGACAGTCAAGGATGCCTATCCATTCCCGCACATCGAAGGTTTGCTCAGTCGTTTGGGAGACACGATATACATCTCTAGCGTCGACCTAAAAGACGCGTTCTGGCAGATACCACTAGAATCGTCCAGTAAAGAGAAAACCGCATTCACGGTGCCAGGACGACCACTCTACCATTTTACGGTCATGCCTTTTGGGTTGGGCAATGCGGCCCAAAGGTTATGCCGTTTAATGGATAAAGTGATCCCCGCAGCACTTCGTGATAGGGTTTTCGTCTATCTGGACGATCTTTTGATTGTATCTCCAGAATTCGAGACACATCTGGAATTGTTGAAACGTGTATCTATCTGTTTAGCAAACGCAGGTCTGACCATCAATGTGGCGAAGTCTAAATTTTGTTTTAAGGAGTTGAGATATCTAGGATATATAGTTGGAGGTGGCAAACTGAAACCTGATCCGTCCAAAGTAGAAACCATTACTCGTTTTGCTTACCCCAAGACAGCAAGACAGGTGCGGAGCTTCATGGGAGCAACAGGCTGGTATAGGAAATTTATACCAGACTATGCTACCATTGCAGCCCCAATCTTTGAAACGCTGAAGAAGGGTAAACAATTCAAGTTTTCGGAGGAAGCCAAGCTCGCGTTTCATCGTCTCAAGGAAGCTCTAGTTTCGAGTCCACTCCTTAATCATCCTGCCTTCAACAAACATTTCTTCGTTCAGTGTGATGCGTCTGACGTAGGTATTGGTGCCGTACTTTTCCAGAAGGATGATTCCGATGGAGAGCACCCAATAGCCTACTTTTCGCACAAACTAACGTCAGCGCAGAAAAACTATTCTGTAACTGAACGAGAATGTTTAGCTGTAGTCTTGGCGATTAAGAAGTTTAGGCCCTACATAGAGTTGATGCCTTTTACCGTCATTACGGACCATAGTAGTCTGAAGTGGCTCATGAGTCATAAAGATTTGACAGGTCGTTTAGCTAGATGGAGTCTACATCTGCAATCGTACGATTTTACTATTGAACACAGGCAGGGGAAGCAAAATGTAGTACCCGATACCCTCTCTCGCTATGATATGGACGAAATCTCGTTAAACGTACCTAAACTCATTGACCTAACTTCAGTTTCTTTTCGGTCCGAAGATTATTTAAGTCTGATAGAAACGGTCAAGAAAAATGCCGATCAATTGCCGGATTTAAAGGTCGTCGATGGTTTTGTTTACAAACGTACTAAGCCTTACGACGGTATAGCTACGAATGAAGATTTCGCGTGGAAGTTATGGGTACCGTTAGATCTGGCAGAGGACATCATTAAAGCATGTCATGATTCTCCACAAGCGTCGCATGGAGGCGTCGGTAAGACTCTGTATAGAGTGAAGGAGTATTTGTATTGGCCCAATCAAAATGTTCAAGTAAGAAATTTTGTTAGAATGTGTCAAATCTGCAAGGAATCGAAACCCGCGAATTCTACGCTCAGACCACCGATGGGTTCCGAAGTACAGTCAGAACGACCTTTCCAACGCATTTTCATAGATTTTCTTGGTCCGTACCCGCGGTCGAAAAACGGAAACGTATATATTTTTATCGTTTTAGATCATTTAACTAAGTTTGTTTTTTTGAAGGCCTTGCCTAAAGCCAGCACCAAGAATGTGGTGAAATTTTTAATCACGGAGGTTTTCCATAAATTTGGAACCCCGGAAACAATCGTTTCGGACAATGGAAAGCAGTTCGTGAGTAAAGAATTTGCGGATATGATAGGGAATTTCGGTGTCAGGCATGTTAGAACTGCAACTCACTCGCCGCAAGCTAATGCATCCGAGCGGGTTAACCAATCTATCTTGGCAGCCGTAAGGTCGTATCTACAGGAAGACCATACAGAATGGGACAAGCATTTGTCCGAAATTGAGTTTTCCTTAAGGTCTTCCGTGCAGTCGTCCATAGGAGTTACGCCTTATTTCGCCTTATTCGGAATGAATATGATTGGCCATGGTAGTGTATACCAGTTGGCACGAAAACTTAGAATCTTAAACGATCCCGAAACTAACGTCATTCCGAATGCGGATAGATTGGATTTGATACGGCAGAGAATTCGCGAAAATCTACATAAAGCCTACGCTCGCAACGAAAAATCGTATAACACGCGGTGTCGTCCAGTCAAATTCATACCCGGTCAAGAAGTCTACCGACGTAACTTCCAGCAGAGCGATTTTAAAAACAATTTCAACGCCAAATTCGCCCGAAAATTTCTAAAATGCCGAATCGTCCGACCAGTCGGTAACAGTTTATATGAGGTCGAAGATTTTCAGGGGAAATCGTTGGGGGTTTTTCACGCCAAAGATTTGAAGCAATAGCTTCAATATCTTTGGTGGTTCTAGTCCTAACATTTCTTCCTGAATATCTACCGGTTGCCAGCGTCTGCTAGTCACCTAATATGTGCCTAAATGGGTACCTATTTTCTAATACGTGTTGTCGAGTCTTCATATTAATCTGTCTTTTACTTATTTGCAGTGAATTTCTGTCTCGCATAGTTGTTGATATATCCTGAGCAGTACTGAGTTCTGTACATATCTTTCATTTATATCGAAGTCCAGTGAGATCCATAGCTACTTTGGAATGAATAATTATTTGTTTGGATCGACTTAAGCCAACGTTTCTAAGCTGATTACATGTGTAACGGGTCATTAACCTATTAGTAGGTGCAACCCCATCAAAGCCTTCCGGTACTGTGCCATCAAAAGCATAAGGGTTATTAGTCACCTAGGGCAATAACACAATTCTGAGTCCGATCTTACGGCGAGCCGATACCAAAGGAAACAATGGGACAATACATATTGGAAGACCAACATGTAGTTGCTCATTCCGTAAGCAGATTGTCACTGGCTGAGATATAAATGATTGGTAGTACAGAATCGTCAGTTTTGTCCAGGATATCATCAGTAACTATACTAAACATAATTCATTTGAAGTCAGTAGTAATAACAAGTAGTTTAGGGCCTTGTTTCATAGTTTTTCTAAACTTTATTTTATTATTACTACCGAATTCTGCTCTAATTATAAAAGGATATGTTTCGTATGGAGACCGACTTAGACTACCTAAACTAGCTGTCCAGTTTTCCTAATATACTTTCTAATATTAACTACTTTTATAAATATTCACTCACCCGGATTATCTGCTTCATTATCTGTTCTCATGTATCTTCTCTATTGTTGTTGTTATAGTTGTTGCCACCTGAAGAAAAGTTCGAAAGACTTTAGTAGGGATTCAAATAGTAATAAATTTAAGTTTTAAATATTTCATTACAAATACTTGCCAATTCCCATGAATTCCACTGAATTTGGCTTCTAAATATTGTTTTCGTTCCTTCAGTTCGTCCTTCTCAGGGACACTTGAAGTCTTAATAACCTGTAGGGAAACGAAACTTTAGTTTTTATTATTTTAAAGTTAGCAATAAAATTTTCTAAAAGAATATTTATGAATTGTCTTATGAAAATGTTTATTAGGATTCTCTTTTAGAAAATTTTATAACCTAACACTCTTATTTCTATTAGTGTAGAATTTTAGTTTAAAATGAAAATGTCAAGGGGCACTTCTTGCCAAAGATCTAAGGCATCAGCCCGAAATCTTCGGTGGTTTTGGTCCTTGACCTGACCTTTCAATAGGATCTCGGTCTTCCACTTCACTTTCCTCAGGTGTTGAATTAGTGTTCTGTAAAGAAAGTGGAAGTACTAATTTAGTTTTTGGTTAATGTAGTTACAAGGGGTATTTCCCGCCAAAGTCTCTAGGATTTACTCTACGAGCTTTGGTGGACTTAGTCCTTGTATTACAATGGATAATAAGTAGCATTATTTTATTTTCTTTTTATACTTACGAATCAAAATCAAAGGCCAGTTTGAAGTTCAAGAACCTCTAGAAGTTTAATCTGAAAGTATAAAGAATTCATTAGTAAAATTATATAAAGAAAGAAAAAAAAAAAACACAAAAAACTATTAAAAATAAAAAAAAAATAAAATTATAAAAAAAAAAAAACATGAATTACAAAAAAAAAAAAACTGAACCTTTTAGTTTTTAAATAGTTTCAAAATTTTCATTATTTATCACTTATTTTTAGATTTTTAATTTTCATTAGTTTTTTTAGATCACAGCACACTTTTTGCGAACACCCGTTTTCCTTATTTAATTCACTCTTTTCCACAATAGTTTTCTTTACATTTTTACCTAAATCTCACAATAGTTGATATAAACAAGTTTTTTTTTTACTCGCTTTAATACTTTCCTTTTCATCAATTTCTTTTAGTAATTTTTCAAAAATTTTCGTTTAATTTTAACTTTTTTTCACTTTCACTGAAATTTTGCACACCACTGTAAAAATTTTTGAGTTTCAATTAATTAACAACACCATAGCCCAGTTCAATAGTTTTATTTCTTGGTTTTGTTTCAAAAACTCACAATTTTATCCGCGCACTTTTAGTACTCACTGTATTTTCCAAATTTTATTTTTTTATCACAATAACACATTACACTCACTTAAAACACTTTTATTTAATTTTTTTCACACACACTTTTCACACTCACTGTAGTTTCCAAAAATTCCTAATAGCACTTTTACTAAAAAAAAAAACACTTTATTCTAAATTTTACACTTAAAATTCATTTTTACTTACCTTGCACATGTCCAACTCCAGAAATTACTTCAGCACCTACCCAATAGCTAACTGTAGCCACATTCCTGACAAACAAACAAAAAATGCATTAAGAATTTTTGTTGGCCTTGAATGAATTAAATAAATTTCTACTTACCAATATTCCACCAGAATCTGCAGCATCCTCCGTCTTTTCCTGAAAAGAAAATATAAAAAAAAATTAAATTAGTAGTTTGGCATAAATTTGTATTAAAATTTCTAAATAAAATTAAATAAATTCAAAAATAAAAATTTCATTAAAAAGTACTTACCATTGTTGATCACCGCCATTGAAAATATTAGTAAATGCGTATTTTTGCATTCCTTCTCCTCCCCTTCCATTTCATTCAAACAGCTGTGTAGTAAAATTAGAGTACGTCGCCGCACGACCAGTTTTAACGGCGGTACAGAGTCGCACTTTTGGTTGTGAATGGAATAAGGGTTGCCATGTTGCAAATTTTTGTTAGGAGTAAAAAATGCCCAAAATTCCAAAATTTTTTTTTTAAAATTAGGGATATTCATAATTTCAGGGCGCAAATTTTTCCACCCCATTCTGTATCCATAAATGGATTACAGAATGGTACGGTTTGTCGTGTGCACCCTGTAGTAGGGCAAAATTTAAAAAGAAGAGGACAAAAAGAAAGTTGGCAACGCGGGGATGTAAACAATTTGACAGCTGGAAAATATTAACAAAAACAAAGAACTACACTGCAAATGGCTGAAATGAAAATAATATATTGGGAACCATATTGGCAACCGAGGTTTCTTGGTCCCTAAAAGCATAAATGCCGGTCCTTTTTCATTTTTCCCTGCCTTAGAAGAAGGTGGAGCCCGTGGTTGTCAGCAACAGCAAAAGTAAAATCTTAATTTAAATTGAATATTTTTCTTTTTTTTTATTCATTTAATAACATACAAATTTAAAAACTAAACTTAAAATAAAACTAAAAACTGAATAAAGTTGAACTTAAAAATAAATCATAAAACTAAATCAGCCAACGCTGAGCCACGCCATCGCCAGCTCCATCCATCGTGGGACTACTTCGGCAGATCCACACCATCAGTCCTGTGGTGCCCAGGTATTAAGGTTTTCGACCTAGTAAGTTTACCTCTTACCCGAACGACAGGACGAACAGAACGAGTCCTTTTAAATAATTTTTCTATATAAAAGAATAAAATAAAAAAAAATTTAGTAAACAAAAAAAAAGAGTGGAAATATATAAGATATATATTCGTTTATAGGCATACCTTTCGCGAGTTGCTCGAAGCCAGTCCGCTGGATGTAATTGGTCCAAGCGTGCGCGAGAAAGATAGGATTGAGCTCAGGCCTAATTAAGAATAATCCCGCGGTAGATTTGTACTCATAGGTTGCCGGAAACCAATATATACTGAGAAAAGAAGAAAAAAAAAAAACAAATTATTTAAAAGGTAATTATAACATATTTTGTTACTTACCTAAAAAAAAAAAAAAGAACCCGAACAGACTATAAAACGGACGGACAGAAAACCATCCTGCAACACCTGTCGTCGTGAAACTTCCATCAGTCCAGCTAGCTATCGATCGTGAACCTGAAAAAAAAGGGGAAACTTGATTTAGAAGGAGAATAAAAAAAAAGAAAACTCAAAATTAAATTTAAAAGAATAAAATTTTCTAAAAGAATATTTATGAATTGTCTTATGAAATTTGGTTAAATCTTAAAAACTAAATTTGCTTAAAACTAAATTTGCTTAAAACTAAATTTGCTAAAAACTAAATTTGCTTAAAACTAAATTTGCTAAAAACTAAATTTGCTTAAAACTAAATTTGCTAAAAACTAAATTTGCTTAAAACTAAATTTGCTAAAAACTAAATTTGCTAAAAACTAAATGTTGTTAAAATCCTAAATCTAAAATCCTAAAACTAAAGTTTGCTAAGAAAGAAAACTAAATTTGCTAAAACTTAAATCCTCTGTTAAATCTCTTATTTTAAATAAATGAACCTTTTATAATGTTTAAATGAATTTATAAAGTTTTGTCATTATTATGATGTGGTAAATTTTTAATAATCGGCGGTAAGTAGGGTGTCTAAATGTTTGCAGGGAAGAACTGGGACGTCGAGGAAGATGACGTCATGGCGAGGATGAATCCTCGAGAGGGAGGGTCATAATTTGTGTATAGGTATGACCGTAGGGAGATGCAGGACTACTTTTGGCCCTTTTTTTTTAGTAAATACCCCAAATGCTGGTATGAATTTTGTGTCAGTGTGTGTTCCTGGTCCAGATTGCCGGCAAGAACCACCCCATCCGGCGAGCTTTAGCCGCGCAATACGCGGGCATACCAGCGCCGCTAGCAATCTGGCCACTCAGTCCCTTTTTGTTGATTTTGTTTTCTGTTCGTTTTATTTTAAACAAACAGCTGACCACCACACCACTACAATGGGGATCATGCAAGTTGAATTTCAACCTGATACCGATATATATAAGATAGTTAAGTGTATTTGAATGATTCTAGGAAGTAAACATTATATGGGGGCTATTGTCAAATAGTGCCCGATCCAAAAAAAAATTGGTCTCGCGATTTTTGTTTGCACGAAACTTAGTTGTACTGAATTTTGTATGGATACAGCAATTCTGTGGGCATTTATATACCATAGCACCATATTTCGGTAAGAAATTTGTATAGGGGCTACGAGAAATTATGGACCGATTGTTTCCATTTTCAACAGAATTTGTCCTTTTATCATATATATATTGAGTGCAAAATTTCATGGTATTCTCTGCAATGAATTTACCCAAAGTCACAAAAATCATGTGAAAATTATCAAAATTTTTGGAGGTTGTCTTACATTTTGATCCATAACCCTGCTTGTACGAATTCAATATTGTGGGTTTTCAATACCAAACTGCTTAGAAAAATTATAAAGATTTTGGTATACATTTCATTAATTTAGCTTATATATTTTGGACGTGGGAGTGTTTTACACAGACAGACAGACGGACATTGCTCAAACGACTTAGAATTTCATAAGGATCAATAATATATATACTTTGTTGGGTCTCAGATGAATATTTTTCAATGTTACACACGGAATAACAATATATATACCCTCTTCCACCACTTGTGGTGGTGGAGGGTATAAAAAACAATATGAATTTAAAGAAAATCAAAAACATAAAGTCATTTTTTCACAGCCAAATTTATAAGTTTAAAGATATAAAAGATATCATATAAGAAAATAATCAGGTGTGGAAACCACAGGTCATGCATTTTGGAGGTTTTTTATTCATCAAAATCTGTGTTCGCACAGTGTATGCATATACGTTTGCTACATCCTATACACATTGGCTTACTACATTGCAGGCAAAAGTGTGTAGTTTTTCACTTTAGCCTAGTCGGGCATATGTACCATAACTTACGAGCAACATGGATCGACTCTATCGGAGACGGAGGTACTGAGTCAGGACCCAAAATGTTACCAATTGTCTCGTAATAATCAAGGGAGCTATTGTTTGTATTGACGTTTTTCAAATGTGGTAAAATTTGTCTTCCAAGCTTTTTTAAAAAGTCAGAAAAATAATATAAGATATATGTGACACCACAAATATCCAAAATAATAGTTCTATGAAAATATTACGTTCATTTTGATGTGGGGTAAATTTTTTTCTACTAATAATTATATGCAAATATTATGTTAATTATTATGTGGGGTAAATTTGTTTCCACTAATTACTTGCGCTAACGATGCTAACTTCAACTTAATAATTACCTTAACTGTTTGCTAAAAATGTTTCAAAGGTTTTTTAAATCTACCTAAATACAATCATACGCAAATTAAATTACTCGAAATAAATTGTATGTTATCTTAAGGCATAGGGTGATCATTAATAGAAACAAATTTTATAACACGTAACCAAAAATAATATTGGGGAATATCTACATATTTTGCAGCAATTAAGTAATTTACAGCTTCAACTCAACATGCTCATCGCACTCTTGAATGCCTTCCAGAGTAACGACAACATACATGGTTGGTGAGTCCACAAATTTATAAACCTCCCTAATATCATTTTGTTATGTCTGAGCAGCAATAAAGATAATTATTAAATTTAATACTTCATTAGTATGATCGAAACAAATTTGGTTGTAAATCATATTGATGAGAGTAGTTTTCAAACCTCTTGTATGTTTACTAATTACAGCTTATTATATAAATATCATTATTAATGATCCATACTTACATTTTTACATTAGTATATTTTGGTTACATTTTTATATATTTTTTTTTGTTTTGCTTTGAAATTTTGTTTTTACAAAATACACATAATAATAGTTACTTTCATTAAATAACTTAGTCCGCATGAAGATTTAAAATAATATTAATGCTCTCACAGTTTTATATATAGTATTTTGGTAAATTAAATATCATTAGATCATAATTTTGTTTACTTTACATAAATTCTAATAATTTATATAATATTATCAGTTTCGATAATCGATCGATTTAGGTTTTTTTCTCTTATTAAAAATTTAAAATTAAACATGTTAATTATAATTCTAATTATAAAATGAATAAATTGTGAATTTGACAGAATTTCTGGCTAAATTAAATCCGAGTGTTTTCTTAGGTTGATAATAAGTTAGGTGTGTAACTATGTGGGGTCGTGAAAAACATCAGAGTCATTAGGACATAGATATTGGGAGGGTTTTGAGACTTGCCTATCAATAGCATCTGATAGTGCTTTCAATCTGGGTATTGTTGATAAAATATGTCCTTTTTGTTTACTAGATTTTGGTATTGACAAAATCAATAATAAGATGTTCCTCGAGCTACCCCAAATTGCATTAAGAATAATCCTATTTATTTTTAATGCTATATTACGCCTTGAATATTATCCACCAGGATGGAAGGTTCTTTAGTTACAATGATACCTAAGCCGGGAAAAGATCACACTAAATTAGAATCATATAGACCCATTAGCCTATTGTCAAATATATCAAAGCTATTCGAAAAACTCTTAATGCACAAGTTAAAACCGATAGTGAATCATTTTGATTATATTCCAACTCATCAATTTGGATTTCGAGAAAAACATAACACCATAGAACAAACTCACAGGCTGGTAGATATCATATCTAAGACATTTGAAGAAAAAAAAATATTGTTCTGCGCTTTTCATCGATGTTTTGCAAGCCTTCGACAAAGTTTGGCACGAAGAATTATTGATTAAAATAAAACAATATTTACCAGTAAATACACATAAGCTTCTAGAAAGTTATTTAAGTCATCGAAAGTTCGCTCTTAAAGATGTAGACTTCATAAGTTCACCACAGCCTATTGAAGCAGGCGTACCACAAGGAAGTATACTGGGTCCCTCCCTATATTTCCTATATACTTGTGATATGCCAACTAACAGTCGAACCCACATATCATAATTTGCTGACGACACAGCTATTCTAGCCATTCATGAAAACCACCAAAAAGCATCTGTACTTTACAAGACCATATACGCGACAAAGAAAGGTGGTTAAAATAATGGAGAATAAAAATAAACGAGCAAAAATGTATACATCTCACTTTTACATTGTGTAGAGAATCGTGCACTCCAATTTTAATAAATAATCATATAATACCTCAACAAACTGAAGTTAAATATCTAGGTCTGCATCTAGACCAAAGTCTTACCTGGAGAAAGCATATAGATACGAAATTGACTCAAATGAAGTTAAAATTACTTACTACAAATTTACTGGCTAATTGGTAAGAACTCAATATTGAGTTTAATTTTTGTACAGCTCAATAATAAAACCCGTATGGTGCTGTGGAATTTAATTATGGGGCACGGCCTCAACTTCTAATATTGATAAAATTCAAAGATTCCAAAATAAAATATTAAAAATGATAACAGCAGCGCCCTGGTATGTGAGAAATATTAACATTTATAAGGACCTAGGTGTCTTCCTGGTGAAAAATGAAAAAAAAAAAAACAAGCGGACTCATATTTGAAAAAGAAGAAGGAATCCAACGGACCTGCGCTGATGATAGGATATAAAAATTAAACATAATTTTTCGTCAAACTGTGGAGGGATATAAATAAAAATTATTTAGATTTAAGATTTGATCAACTTTGAACAACACATTATTTTGTGAAGATACAATAAATAAAAATACGAAAATAAAAAATAGTTTTTAAGGTAAATGACGTCCAAAATACACAAAATTATTTCATTTCACTAAAATGTCAATCTTCAAGTCCTATGGTTTCCACCGATATCAAAAACTTATACCAAAAGCTTATATTTACTCTTCGGAAGCTCCACAAACCTTGCCCACTTTCAAAAATTTTAACGTTTTTTCATATCTTGCATCAAGCCGGTTATGCATCGTACCGATAATGATTTGCCCATTCTTCGTTATTGCAGCACAATAGAGAAGTATACACTCAAACATAAGTACTTTTTTTAAAAAAAAATTTGTTTTACAGTAAAAAACGAAAATTTTTAAGGTACAAAGTGATTTTTGTGAGCTATTTAGAGTGCCTAGATATTAGGGTATTCAATTAATTGGGTTCCTAATTTAATCGGTTAATCGAGCAAATAATTAATCGGGGTTTAGATTTAATCGGTTAATAATCGGTTAAATTTAAATTATTCGATTAACCGAATAATTTATAATTTTATTTTTAATTGAAAATAAAACCATGCATTTTGTGTACTTATTTAAGCATTTCAACACATAATATGGTATTAGAGATCCTTTTTATATACACATGTGAGTTTTTTTAGGAAGTGAAATGTTCTGAAATATCTTTTAAGAGAGTAATATAATTTATGAAAATGTATTAACTTAAAGGCAAAGTATGAATCTTACTCGTAAATTATCAGAATATTCAATTATATGAAAGAGTTGCTTACCTAAAACAAAATTAATCGGTTAACCGATTAACGGTTAATCGATTGAATACCCTACTAGATATGTTCAGAATGCATTGATATGTTCAGCTTAACCGTAGCTACAACTTTGCTAAATATTGTTAGTGAAAAATTATGAGTGCCTGGAAGTTATTATAAAAAAGGGAAAAAAATTGTATTCCTATATTTTTGCAAAATAGTGCACGAAAAATCAATTTTTTTGAGGAAAAATGCTAATAAAATTAGTTTGGCGGACTCTTAACTATATTATTTCCATATAAAGTTAAGCAGTATCACCAAGTCTGAATAAGCAGTTGGTCAAAAACTGATGACACCATTTATTGAGGGCCCACTGATTTGCAACATCTTTGGGGCTCATAAAAAAATTGGTCACCAAAATGGACAAACTGAGTATAGGGTTTTACTACCATTTGGTAGTAGAGTCGTGTGTGAACCAGAGATGTGCATGAATACCATTCAAAAGACATATTTTTTATTTTGCAAAAATGAATACTGAGTTATAACTATACATAAACTAAACGAAAAGTGTCATTGCATGATTCGCCACAGCAAGTGTTTTGTTACAAAATGCATTTAATTGCTTGCATATTCTGTAAACTCCATTACCATTCACAAAAGCAATGAATCAATATGAGTGTTATGAATATAAGAAGAGCTTTCTGAGTTAATATACACTTTCCTATATGAGTGTAATAATACGGTAAACACCATTTTCAATAGTTTTTATTATTTCGGAGTTTATTGTATCAAAATAAGACGATATTGAGTTCTTGAACCACGCGCGAATAGTTATTTAAAACAAATTAATGCACTGATTTTGTACTATTTGAATACTTTGCATACAAATCAAAACACAGTAATAATTTTTGAGTTGTTATTGCTAACGGCATTTAAAAAATGATTGAGAAATCGGCAAAGTATGTTTTGCCGATTGCTTAAAGAAATATAAACGAACAACTATTCAGCTGTACTTTCATTTGTTAGCCATGACTTTATTCTTGAAACTTCTATAACACCATCATATGGTAGTTGAGTTAATTGACAATTTTCGATATCTCTAATCATATAACGGTCATGTGGTAAAACCTTATGAATTACGTACGGACCGCAGTATTTTGGGATTATCTTTTTATTCGTTCCACAAGAAGTATCTATGTTACGAATTACAACATAATCATCCTTACAATATTTCTTTGCCGGTTTGCTATGCTGTTGAAAATGTAGCTGAGAGTATTTTTGTGATTTTTTTATAGCATCTAAAGCGGAGGACCGAATCACATTCAAATTGCATTCTCTTTTTGCGTCAACCTTTTTCTCAAGAAATTCTGTGAGTTCATCAACAACTTCTCCTCTTTGTATGAGTTACTGGGAGCTTCTTTGGTAGTAGAATGGATCGTATTACACTGTGCATCAAATTTCGGGTCATTAAATCTTTCCCGAATGAGACCAACGGGAAGTGATAGTAGAACATCAGTAGACCAAAACCCCCAAAGGGTTTTAAAAAGTTAGCTCGTATTTTAAACTTATGCGCCTTTAAAGTTCAGCTTTTTTGAGTAAAAATTTTTCATATATATTTAATTTTTAAAATTTAATTTGTATTTTTTTTACATAGTTTATATAAAAATGAACTACATTATATAGTTCGAGGTCTTTTCTGCTCTGGTGGATGCTCTGTAGAACCAGAATTTGAAGTAGACAAATTTTGTAGTTCACTTCCTGTGTTTTCTTCTCCTTCATCATCGTAATGCAAGTTCTTGCTCCACCAACAAGTTTCCGCTAATACAGCATCGGGAAACTTTTTTCTTCGATATCAATTATATTAATTATATCAATAAATATTTTGAACTTTTTAACTATTATTCCAGTTTTTTTAATAATATTTTATTCTGATTTGAAAATTGTTTACGCTAAGAGTTGCATTTCTAATATTGATTTGAGTTGTATTTATAGTAGAGATGCATTTTTTGCACCATAACCGTTAAATTTAAATAAATTAAATTGTAAAAATACAAGTCTAAAAGTATTGAGTAACTACTTTTGAGTATTGAGTACTCAAACAATATGGCAAATACTCGATACCCACTACTCAATACTTTTAGAGCAATATTCAGCAATTCTCCAAAATTTGGTAATTGCGTATCTAAGTACCAAAAACTATAAAAATAAAAAATAAATCTGCAAAAAGTGTTAAAATTAATGAATTTTAAGTATATTAGGACTAGAACATTCAACTAAAATTACTTTATATAAATATTGACTTACTTCAATAGATTATTCATAAAATATATATGAACAATTTTTACTCAAAAAAGCTGAACTTTAAAGGCGAATAACTTTAAAACACGAGCTAACTTTTAAAAACCCTTTGGGGGTTTTGGTATACTAATTATCTACTTTCATTTCCCGTTGGTCTCATCCGGGAAAGATTTTCTTGTTGCACAGTGTTATTAATACTGTATTCTCTTTGCCTAACATAGTTGACCAATTAGCATGATAAATAGGTTCGGATATTTTACTGAATATGGCTCTTATTATTCTATTTACGCGCTCCACTTGCCAATTAACTTGTGAAGAAGCGGTGGCAATTTTTATATGTGTTATGTTATTCTTCAATAAATATTCACTAAATTCAAGGGAAGTGCAACAAGTGAAGTGACATATCTCTCAAGAACCAATCTAATGACATTCAGTTGTCACAAATAGTTGAAAACCTCATCTTTGTCTATTCTAAAAACTAACCCATCTTTTAATTCGAAACCTTTTACCGACTCCTTTTCCAATTTCCTCTTCAATTCAATCATCTTTCCATCACGATTTTGAGCTACTTGTACATAGAATTCTATTTTCTCGCAATCTAGTGCCGCGACCAATTCATATTTCCTATGTTCTGACCTATATTCCACAGCAGCAGCATAAGCATCAAGCACACATCCAGCTCCAGCGGTCTGCAAGTGCCTAAGGGCATCAACATGTCCCATATTAACACCACCTTGATGCTGTATTGTATAATTACAAGGTATTCTATATAGTCCTCTATAAGAGGCAAGGAAAAATTGTCTCTGACTGTTAATCTATTTAACCTTTAACTGTCGAGGTGAAATTTTGGGACATAGTTAATGACGTGGTGGTAAATTTTACCCCTCTTAATTTTACTAAAAAATATTTTTTATAATATTTTGCTCTTGAAAAATAAGCTACTAAATTTTTAATTACAAAAAATAAAGGAAACAAAACTGGTACTTTACTTCACAAAACTTTTTTTAGTATAACAAAAACTATACTAACAAGTTAGACTGCTATATTCGGCTATGCCGAATCTTAAATACCCTCCACCTAAATTAGATGAAATTTATAGAAATTATATTGGTATAAACTCTTTAATATCCATGTTCAGTGTTTGTTATTGGGACTTAGATTATGAAGATTGGTAGAATGTTAATGTAATATTGTAGTTTTCGCTTATAGTCTACAAATACAGTTGCACTTTATGAATTATAGATGAATCCTGATGTAATACACATTTTGGACTATATACAAATTATGTACTTTCTTCAATAAAACCACTTTTTTTAAACAAAATAAAAGTTTATTTAAAATATAGTAGTATTTTGTATATTGTTAGAATAACTAGTTTACGCAGAAGATATTTTATTTCAAAAGTATAAAAAATGTTATCTAATTCAGCAATTTATAATTGATCATTTCCAACAGAGTCTATAATTTTATAATAGAAATTAAATGTAATATTCACCAATTTATATACTTAATAATTGGTTAACATTACCGATTGACTCAACATCTTCCTTATTCACTACAAGTGAAGTAAAAGAGTATAAAAAGGGGTAAACAAATATATGTAGTCAAATTTCAAAAGTATATTTTTGTTCTGTTCTAATGAATTTTCCGGGTGAGAGCCTTATATATTTCGGATGTACGACTTATTTGGAAGATATAATTAAATATTTTAACGTGATTTCTATGTATTTTAGGCCTATTTTGCTTAAATTTTATTTCAGCAACGTTATTTACAAAATTTTTATGGGTATTATTGTGATTATCGGAAATGGAGCTAATATGGTTGCTTTGGTCAAATATGGACCAATATTCACAAAACCCAGTAGTATAATGTTTGGATACAATATATTGATCTGTATACAATTTTAGTTCGATATCAATATATTTAAAATATTTATAGAGGTTAATGTGTTTTTTGAAAGTGGTCCTTATATGGGAGCTATGACCAATTATCGGCCGATCTTCATAAAATTCAACACATCGATTTTCGTATATATGGGAAATATTTATTTGAAATTTTAACCAGATATTTATTAATATTTAAGTAATTTTCGGAAATGGACCTTATATGGGAGCTATTTGACCATAACCGATATTCACACAATCTAGTAATATCATTAGTGAATTAATACTACCAATCTCTGTAAAATTTTAATTTGATAACGATATTTTTCTGATATTTATGAAAATCAATGTGTTTTTTGGAAGTGGTCTTTTTATGGGAGCTATAACCAATTATGGGCCGATCTTCATGAAATTCTCTACAGTGATTTTCATGTGCATGGGGATCATGCAAGTTGAATTTCAACCTGATACCGATATATATAAGATAGTTAAGTGTATTTGAATGATTCTAGGAAGTAAACATTATATGGGGGCTATTGTCAAATAGTGCCCGATCCAAAAAAAAATTGGTCTCGCGATTTTTGTTTGCACGAAACTTAGTTGTACTGAATTTTGTATGGATACAGCAATTCTATGGGCATTTATATACCATAGCACCATATTTCGGTAAGAAATTTGTATAGGGGCTACGAGAAATTATGGACCGATTGTTTCCATTTTCAACAGAATTTGTCCTTTTATCATATATATATTGAGTGCAAAATTTCATGGTATTCTCTGCAATGAATTTACCCAAAGTCACAAAAATCATTTGAAAATTATCAAAATTTTTGGAGGTTGTCTTACATTTTGATCCATAACCCTGCTTGTACGAATTCAATATTGTGGGTTTTCAATACCAAACTGCTTAGAAAAATTATAAAGATTTTGGTATACATTTCATTAATTTAGCTTATATATTTTGGACGTGGGAGTGTTTTACACAGACAGACAGACGGACATTGCTCAAACGACTTAGAATTTCATAAGGATCAATAATATATATACTTTGTTGGGTCTCAGATGAATATTTTTCAATGTTACACACGGAATAACAATATATATACCCTCTTCCACCACTTGTGGTGGTGGAGGGTATAAAAAACAATATGAATTTAAAGAAAATCAAAAACATAAAGTCATTTTTTCACAGCCAAATTTATAAGTTTAAAGATATAAAAGATATCATATAAGAAAATAATCAGGTGTGGAAACCACAGGTCATGCATTTTGGAGGTTTTTTACTCATCAAAATCTGTGTTCGCACAGTGTATGCATATACGTTTGCTACATCCTATACACATTGGCTTACTACATTGCAGGCAAAAGTGTGTAGTTTTTCACTTTAGCCTAGTCGGGCATATGTACCATAACTTACGAGCAACATGGATCGACTCTATCGGAGACGGAGGTACTGAGTCAGGACCCAAAATGTTACCAATTGTCTCGTAATAATCAAGGGAGCTATTGTTTGTATTGACGTTTTTCAAATGTGGTAAAATTTGTCTTCCAAGCTTTTTTAAAAAGTCAGAAAAATAATATAAGATATATGTGACACCACAAATATCCAAAATAATAGTTCTATGAAAATATTACGTTCATTTTGATGTGGGGTAAATTTTTTTCTACTAATAATTATATGCAAATATTATGTTAATTATTATGTGGGGTAAATTTGTTTCCACTAATTACTTGCGCTAACGATGCTAACTTCAACTTAATAATTGCCTTAACTGTTTGCTAAAAATGTTTCAAAGGTTTTTTAAATCTACCTAAATACAATCATACGCAAATTAAATTACTCGAAATAAATTGTATGTTATCTTAAGGCATAGGGTGATCATTAATAGAAACAAATTTTATACCACGTAACCAAAAATAATATTGGGGAATATCTACATATTTTGCAGCAATTAAGTAATTTACAGCTTCAACTCAACATGCTCATCGCACTCTTGAAGGCCTTCCAGAGTAACGACAACATACATGGTTGGTGAGTCCACAAATTTATAAACCTCCCTAATATCATTTTGTTATGTCTGAGCAGCAATAAAGATAATTATTAAATTTAATACTTCATTAGTATGATCGAAACAAATTTGGTTGTAAATCATATTGAAGAGAGTAGTTTTCAAACCTCTTGTATGTTTACTAATTACAGCTTATTATATAAATATCATTATTAATGATCCATACTTACATTTTTACATTAGTATATTTTGGTTACATTTTTATATATTTTTTTTTTGTTTTGCTTTGAAATTTTGTTTTTACAAAATACACATAATAATAGTTACTTTCATTAAATAACTTAGTCCGCATGAAGATTTAGAATAATATTAATGCTCTCACAGTTTTATATATAGTATTTTGGTAAATTAAATATCATTAGATCATAATTTTGTTTACTTTACATAAATTCTAATAATTTATATAATATTATCAGTTTCGATAATCGATCGATTTAGGTTTTTTTCTCTTATTAAAAATTTAAAATTAAACATGTTAATTATAATTCTAATTATAAAATGAATAAATTGTGAATTTGACAGAATTTCTGGCTAAATTAAATCCGAGTGTTTTCTTAGGTTGATAATAAGTTAGGTGTGTAACTATGTGGGGTCGTGAAAAACATCAGAGTCATTAGGACATAGATATTGGGAGGGTTTTGAGACTTGCCTATCAATAGCATCTGATAGTGCTTTCAATCTGGGTATTGTTGATAAAATATGTCCTTTTTGTTTACTAGATTTTGGTATTGACAAAATCAATAATAAGATGTTCCTCGAGCTACCCCAAATTGCATTAAGAATAATCCTATTTATTTTTAATGCTATATTACGCCTTGAATATTATCCACCAGGATGGAAGGTTCTTTAGTTACAATGATACCTAAGCCGGGAAAAGATCACACTAAATTAGAATCATATAGACCCATTAGCCTATTGTCAAATATATCAAAGCTATTCGAAAAACTCTTAATGCACAAGTTAAAACCGATAGTGAATCATTTTGATTATATTCCAACTCATCAATTTGGATTTCGAGAAAAACATAACACCATAGAACAAACTCACAGGCTGGTAGATATCATATCTAAGACATTTGAAGAAAAAAAAATATTGTTCTGCGCTTTTCATCGATGTTTTGCAAGCCTTCGACAAAGTTTGGCACGAAGAATTATTGATTAAAATAAAACAATATTTACCAGTAAATACACATAAGCTTCTAGAAAGTTATTTAAGTCATCGAAAGTTCGCTCTTAAAGATGTAGACTTCATAAGTTCACCACAGCCTATTGAAGCAGGCGTACCACAAGGAAGTATACTGGGTCCCTCCCTATATTTCCTATATACTTGTGATATGCCAACTAACAGTCGAACCCACATATCATAATTTGCTGACGACACAGCTATTCTAGCCATTCATGAAAACCACCAAAAAGCATCTGTACTTTTACAAGGCCATATACGCGACAAAGAAAGGTGGTTAAAATAATGGAGAATAAAAATAAACGAGCAAAAATGTATACATCTCACTTTTACATTGTGTAGAGAATCGTGCACTCCAATTTTAATAAATAATCATATAATACCTCAACAAACTGAAGTTAAATATCTAGGTCTGCATCTAGACCAAAGTCTTACCTGGAGAAAGCATATAGATACGAAATTGACTCAAATGAAGTTAAAATTACTTACTACAAATTTACTGGCTAATTGGTAAGAACTCAATATTGAGTTTAGATTTTTGTACAGCTCAATAATAAAACCCGTATGGTGCTGTGGAATTTAATTATGGGGCACGGCCTCAACTTCTAATATTGATAAAATTCAAAGATTCCAAAATAAAATATTAAAAATGATAACAGCAGCGCCCTGGTATGTGAGAAATATTAACATTTATAAGGACCTAGGTGTCTTCCTGGTGAAAAATGAAAAAAAAAAAAAAACAAGCGGACTCATATTTGAAAAAGAAGAAGGAATCCAACGGACCTGCGCTGATGATAGGATATAAAAATTAAACATAATTTTTCGTCAAACTGTGGAGGGATATAAATAAAAATTATTTAGATTTAAGATTTGATCAACTTTGAACAACACATTATTTTGTGAAGATACAATAAATAAAAATACGAAAATAAAAAAAATAGTTTTTAAGGTAAATGACGTCCAAAATACACAAAATTATTTCATTTCACTAAAATGTCAATCTTCAAGTCCTATGGTTTCCACCGATATCAAAAACTTATACCAAAAGCTTATATTTACTCTTCCGAAGCTCCACAAACCTTGCCCACTTTCAAAAATTTTAACGTTTTTTCATATCTTGCATCAAGCCGGTTGTGCATCGTACCGATAATGATTTGCCCATTCTTCGTTATTGCAGCACAATAGAGAAGTATACACTCAAACATAAGTACTTTTTTTAACAAAAATTTTGTTTTACAGTAAAAAACGAAAATTTTTAAGGTACAAAGTGATTTTTGTGAGCTATTTAGAGTGCCTAGATATTAGGGTATTCAATTAATCGGGTTCCTAATTTAATGGGTTAATCGAGCAAATAATTAATCGGGGTTTAGATTTAATCGGTTAATAATCGGTTAAATTTAAATTATTCGATTAACCGAATAATTTATAATTTTATTTTTAATTGAAAATAAAACCATGCATTTTGTGTACTTATTTAAGCATTTCAACACATAATATGGTATTTGAGATCCTTTTTATATACACATGTGAGTTTTTTTAGGAAGTGAAATGTTCTGAAATATCTTTTAAGAGAGTAATATAATTTATGAAAATGTATTAACTTAAAGGCAAAGTATGAATCTTACTCGTAAATTATCAGAATATTCAATTATATGAAAGAGTTGCTTACCTAAAACAAAATTAATCGGTTAACCGATTAACGGTTAATCGATTGAATACCCTACTAGATATGTTCAGAATGCATTGATATGTTCAGCTTAACCGTAGCTACAACTTTGCTAAATATTGTTAGTGAAAAATTATGAGTGCCTGGAAGTTATTATAAAAAAGGGGAAAAAATTGTATTCCTATATTTTTGCAAAATAGTGCACGAAAAATCAATTTTTTTGAGGAAAAATGCAAATAAAATTTGTTTGGCGGACTCTTAACTATATTATTTCCATATAAAGTTAAGCAGTATCACCAAGTCTGAATAAGCAGTTGGTCAAAAACTGATGACACTATTTATTGAGGGCCCACTGATTTGCAACATCTTTGGGGCTCATAAAAAAATTGGTCACCAAAATGGACAAACTGAGTATAGGGTTTTACTACCATTTGGTAGTAGAGTCGTGTGTGAACCAGAGATGTGCATGAATACCATTCAAAAGACATATTTTTTATTTTGCAAAAATGAATACTGAGTTATCACTATACATAAACTAAACGAAAAGTGTCATTGCATGATTCGCCACAGCAAGTGTTTTGTTACAAAATGCATTTAATTGCTTGCATATTCTGTAAACTCCATTACCATTCACAAAAGCAATGAATCAATATGAGTGTTATGAATATAAGAAGAGCTTTCTGAGTTAATATACACTTTCCTATATGAGTGTAATAATACGGTAAACACCATTTTCAATAGTTTTTATTATTTCGGAGTTTATTGTATCAAAATAAGACGATATTGAGTTCTTGAACCACGCGCGAATAGTTATTTAAAACAAATTAATGCACTGATTTTCTACTATTTGAATACTTTGCATACAAATCAAAACACAGTAATAATTCTTGAGTTGTTATTGCTAACGGCATTTAAAAAATGATTGAGAAAATGGCAATCAATTGTAAGACCGAAAACACTGCAAGCAATATAATTTGCACATGTTGATGATTGAAAACACAACAAATGCAGTGATTTCATTCATATAGAGAAAAGCGAATCAACTCATGTACATCTCTGATGTGAACTGTAGTGGTCGTGTGTTTTTCAAAAAAAAAATATCAAGATTATTATATTATTAATTATTCAGGCTCAAGTTTGTTAAACTTCGATAAAATGACACTTTTATTAAATTATTTTAAATTAACTTTTTATTTATTTAGCTTTTTCCTTTTTCGCAGCCTCCTTTCTAGTCTTTTTTGCCAAAAATTTCATTACAACTTTAAATTAATTTTTAGAAACTCGATTCTGATTGGCCAATCATAACTTGAGGAACTTCGTTAAGTAGGAGTTTAGAAACTCTACGCTTATTGGTCAATCAATACGTTGCCACTGTTATTAGAAAGTTTTACGGAGTTATTACTTTTATTAACGTTGCCACTGATAATAAAAGAGTTCACAAAGTATGTTTTGCCGATTGCTTAAAGAAATATAAACGAACAACTATTCAGCTGTACTTTCATTTGTTAGCCATGACTTTATTCTTGAAACTTCTATAACACCATCATATGGTAGTTGAGTTAATTGACAATTTTCGATATCTCTAATCATATAACGGTCATGTGGTAAAACCTTATGAATTACGTACGGACCGCAGTATTTTGGGATTATCTTTTTATTCGTTCCACAAGAAGTATCTATGTTACGAATTACAACATAATCATCCTTACAATATTTCTTTGCCGGTTTGCTATGCTGTTGAAAATGTAGCTGAGAGTATTTTTGTGATTTTTTTATAGCATCTAAAGCGGAGGACCGAATCACATTCAAATTGCATTCTCTTTTTGCGTCAACCTTTTTCTCAAGAAATTCTGTGAGTTCATCAACAACTCCTCCTCTTTGTATGAGTTACTGGGAGCTTCTTTGGTAGTAGAATGGATCGTATTATTAATGCTCTATTCTCTTTGCCTAACATAGTTGACCAATTAGCATGATAAATAGGTTCGGATATTTTACTCAATATGGCTCTTATTATTCTATTTACGCGCTCCACTTGCAAATGTCAGCTGTCTTAAGACTTTTGTAATTTTTGCATGATTCGGCACAAATTTCCGAATATAAAAAAAGAAGCCTAAACATGTCCTCATTTCTGAAATGGGTAAGCCCTAACAGCGTTAAGATGAGTCTCGCCAGGTCGTATTCCCTCAGGACTCACACATAACCCAAATAATCAATTTTCTTATAACCAAATTTACATTTGGTTGCACGAAGACTTAGACCTCTCTTTTTCATTCTCCGTAACACTTAAGAAACTAATTATAGATGTGTACTAAAATCTGGAGTGGCAATTAGAATATCGTCCATGTAAACGATTATAAAACCTTCATCAACCAAATCCCTAAATATATTATATATGTACTGCTGATATAGATCAAGAGTGGTGAAATATTTTTTCCCGCCAAGGTATTCTATATAGTCCTCTATAAGAGGCAAGGAAAAATTGTCTCTGACTGTTAATCTATTTAACCTTTAACTGTCGAGGTGAAATTTTGGGACATAGTTAATGACGTGGTGGTAAATTTTACCCCTCTTAATTTTACTAAAAAATATTTTTTATAATATTTTGCTCTTGAAAAATAAGCTACTAAATTTTTAATTACAAAAAATAAAGGAAACAAAACTGGTACTTTACTTCACAAAACTTTTTTTAGTATAACAAAAACTATACTAACAAGTTAGACTGCTATATTCGGCTATGCCGAATCTTAAATACCCTCCACCTAAATTAGATGAAATTTATAGAAATTATATTGGTATAAACACTTTAATATCCATGTTCAGTGTTTGTTATTGGAAGATTGGTAGAATGTTAATGTAATATTGTAGTTTTCGCTTATAGTCTACAAATACAGTTGCACTTTATGGATTATAGATGAATCCTGATGTAATACACATTTTGGACTATATACAAATTATGTACTTTCTTCAATAAAACCACTTTTTTTAAACAAAATAAAAGTTTATTTAAAATATAGTAGTATTTTGTATATTGTTAGAATAACTAGTTTACGCAGAAGATATTTTATTTCAAAAGTATAAAAAATGTTATCTAATTCAGCAATTTATAATTGAAATAATTACATATTCCTATCATTTCCAACAGAGTCTATAATTTTATAATAGAAATTAAATGTAATATTCACCAATTTATATACTTAATAATTGGTTAACATTACCGATTGACTCAACATCTTCCTTATTCACTACAAGTGAAGTAAAAGAGTATAAAAAGGGGTAAACAAATATATTTAGTCAAATTTCAAAAGTATATTTTTGTTCTGATCTAATGAATTTTCCGGGTGAGAGCCTTATATATTTCGGATGTACGACTTATTTGGAAGATATAATTAAATATTTTAACGTGATTTCTATGTATTTTAGGCCTATTTTGCTTGAATTTTATTTCAACAACGTTATTTACAAAATTTGTATGGGTATTATTGTGATTATCGGAAATGGAGCTAATATGGTTGCTTTGGTCAAATATGGACCAATATTCACAAAACCCAGTAGTATAATGTTTGGATACAATATATTGATCTGTATACAATTTTAGTTCGATATCCATATATTTAAAATATTTATAGAGGTTAATGTGTTTTTAGAAAGTGGTCCTTATATGGGAGCTATGACCAATTATCGGCCGATCTACATAAAATTCAACACATCGATTTTCGTATATATGGGAAATATTTATTTGAAATTTTAACCAGATATTTATTAATATTTAAGTAATTTTCGGAAATGGACCTTATATGGGAGCTATTTGACCATAACCGATATTCACACAATCTAGTAATATCATTAGTGAATTAATACTACCAATCTCTGTAAAATTTTAATTTGATAACGATATTTTTCTGATATTTATGAAAATCAATGTGTTTTTTGGAAGTGGTCTTTTTATGGGAGCTATAACCAATTATGGGCCGATCTTCATGAAATTCCCTACAGTGATTTTCATGTGCATGGGGATCATGCAAGTTGAATTTCAACCTGATACCGATATATATAAGATAGTAAAGTGTATTTGAATGATTCTAGGAAGTAAACATTATATGGGGGCTATTGTCAAATAGTGCCCGATCCAAAATAAAATTGGTCTCGCGATTTTTGTTTGCACGAAACTTAGTTGTACTGAATTTTGTATGGATACAGCAATTCTATGGGCATTTATATACCATAGCACCATATTTCGGTAAGAAATTTGTATAGGGGCTACGAGAAACTATGGACCGATTGTTTCCATTTTCAACAGAATTTGTCCTTTTATCATATATATATTGAGTGCAAAATTTCATGGTATTCTCTGCAATGAATTTACCCAAAGTCACAAAAATCATGTGAGAATTATCAAAATTTTTGGAGGTTGTCTTACATTTTGATCCATAACCCTGCTTGTACGAATTCAATATTGTGGGTTTTCAATACCAAACTGCTTAGAAAAATTATAAAGATTTTGGTATACATTTCATTAATTTAGCTTATATATTTTGGACGTGGGAGTGTTTTACACAGACAGACAGACGGACATTGCTCAAACGACTTAGAATTTCATAAGGATCAATAATATATATACTTTGTTGGGTCTCAGATGAATATTTTTCAATGTTACACACGGAATAACAATATATAAGTTAACACAAAATATGTTGAAATATCTAAATGCATAATTAACAAAACTAACGTTTTGTTTAAGGTGTATAAAGTTACAAACTTTGTTCCCATGAAAAATGCTGACGCTATGTCTACAAAAACACGAGCTTCATTTCAAATAATAAAACCTGTGGTGACAAGTTAGGGTAGAACGTAAGAATATTTCACTGTTAATTTGGAACTTGAATAATAAAGACAATTTAGTTGCAGCCGCAACTAAATTAAAAAAATATTTTTTTAACAGATTTAAATCTGTGTATTTTAATTGGCGCCCGAGCAGGGACCAGATAACAGTCAAGCCTTGACAGGTCCCTTAGTAGTCGTAAAGGACAAACCGGTTCGCGCGTATTTTTGCCGACGCCTGTTAAGCCCGTGTAAAGGATAACGCGGATACGTAGTTTAATAAGTGTAACAAAAATAAATGTATTGAACTAAATAAGTGTAACAAAAATAAATAAATGTATTGAACTAAATAAGTGTAACAAAAATAAGTGTATTGAACTAAATAAGTTTAACAAAGATAAATAATGTATTGAATTAAAAAAGTTTGACAAGGATAAATAAATAAAATAAATTGATATAAAGAAAGTTAAAAGATAAAACGTGGACTTAATTATTTAAAACAAGAAAACCATTAATTGAAAATAATAAAATAATAAATTCGTTTCGAACAATTCAAACAATATAATTTTAAATAAAAACAAAATAAAACGTGAACGTAATAAAATTACGTTATTTAAAAACAAGAAAACCATCAATTGAATACCTAAAATAACATCCAGCCGAACCAACTCCAACAACAAGGAAATTAAGACAGCATGAAGCAGATCCCCATCATATTATTCATATTATTGTAAGAATCTATATATTTTAATATTATTTAATTTTGTATTAATTTACTGAATTGTTTAAGAAATTTTTGTGAAAATTTTATATTACTATATGGTATATTTTTCCTGTTGTCAGTTATAAATTTTTTTTATGCCCGATTCAATTGAAGAGATAACAGAAAAATTTAGTAAGTGGACAATGACACAACCAACTGTAGCTTCCAGCTCAGCTGGACTTCTCGGACTAAATGAATTACAAAGAAGACAGATTAAAGAAATTGTTGAAAACGTAGTACGGGCGGGAAATGACAATCCGATGGACGAAGGGGCTGATCAGCCAATAGGTAGAGTTACAGAAAAATTGGAGGAACTTGATAAGGTTCCAGATATTGTTCGCTCTATACGGGAATTCTCGGGAAAACCTGGAGAATTTAATTCATGGCGAAAATCAGTGGATAGAGTATTAGAAGTGTATGAACCTCTTCGTAATACAGGACGGTACTATGCAATTTTACATGTCATCCGTACGAAGATAATTGGTGACGCCGACATGGCTTTAGAGTCTTATAGAACACCATTGGACTGGAGTAGATTAAAAAAATGCTTAATGATGCACTATTCGGACAAACGAGACATTGGAACATTAGAGTACCAGATGACCGTTCTTTGCCAAGGCAATAAGACTATAAACGAATTCTATCAGGCAGTGTACCAACATCTGTGCCTAATACTGGATAAAGTTTCATGTCTTGACTTACAGGAGGCAAGCCTTCAAGCTATGACGAATACTTACAGAGAAAAAGCATTGGACACCTTTATAAGGGGACTCAATGGAGACTTACCTCGACTATTGAGTATTCGTGAACCGACATCATTACCACAAGCGTTACATATCTGTTTAAAGTTGGACAATATGACATTTCGGAGAAACTATGCTCACGCTCAGACCCCAAGAGCAAACATACAGAAAGATAGAACTAATGGACGTAAATTTTATCCTGAGCTTGCTCATGTTAGTGGATCAGGACAACCAAGGACATTCCGATATAGTCCCCCGGTAAATTTCAACCAAGATTTTCGAAACCCCAATTGGAAAGTAGGGTCACCCAATTATGGAAATTGGAATTCCAGACCATTTAATCCTGGGATGCAAAATGTGTTTACAGGACAATGGAATAAACCTATGCACCCAAATGAAACCAATAATTATTCGAGGGCTATCAAAGTAGAACCAATGGAAGTTGATCACACAACTCAGAGCAAACGTATTAATCAACCACAAATATTTCAAAACTCAAAAAGACCTTCAGGTAGTTCTTTCCAAGGACCAATTAACAAAATGCAGAGAAATTTCTATATGAATACTGACTATGTACCCGAAGACGAATGGTACGAATGGACAGGTTATCTCCCTGAAGGAAGTGATGTTGATGTACGTTCAGCAAATAATGAACCAGATTACGTTCAGGAATATTTCCAACAAGTACCAGAGGAACATGATTTTACCACGGAAAATCAGGACGTTCAACCAGATGATATTCAACTTCTTAATTTTTTAGATTAAACTGTTCCTCGTTGCCCTATTTCGAGGCCAAGACGAGGGACGGAAAAGTATTATCATTTTTGTTAGACACTGGTAGCAATAAGAATTATATTAGACCGGACTTAGTTGAAAATCCAAAAATTAACGAACATACTTTCTTTGCCAGATCTGCTAATGGCAAAATTAAAATATCGCAACATACCCTTTTGAATTTCTCAGGAATAGATGACATCCCTTTAAAATTTTACCTACTACCAGGTTTTGACTCATTTGATGCTATATTAGGTAATGACAGTATGAAAAAACTCCGTGCAGTAATTCACACAGCCGAAAATTATTTTATTATTGGAAATGGACAGAAGATTAATATAAAACAACGTACTTCACAGAACGTAAATTATATGGAATTACGAACACAACACTTAAGTGAAAATCAGAGAACAGCCCTCAGGAATATTTTGGAACATCATAAACATTTATTCGCAGAACCAGATGAAAAATTAACGTATTCCACTGTTGTAATAGGTGATATAAGAACGGAAAATATGACACCAATATACGCCAAAAGTTACCCATACCCCATGGCATTAAGAGATGTTGTGGAAGAAGAGGTTAGTCGACTATTAAGAGATGGAATTATAAGACCATCTAGATCTCCGTATAATTCCCCAATTTGGGTAGTCCCAAAAAAGGAAGATCAATCAAGGAAAAGGAAGTACAGGCTAGTCGTCGACTTCAGAAAACTAAATGCGGTTACAATTGCGGATAAATATCCCATTCCGGAGATTAATGATGTACTTGCCAATTTAGGTGGAAATCAATATTTTACTGTTTTGGATCTTAAAAGCGGATTTCACCAAATTCTTCTGAAAGAGGAGGATAGGGAAAAGACAGCGTTTTCTATTAACAACGGAAAATTCGAATTCACCAGATTACCTTTTGGTTTGAAAAACGCCCCATCAACTTTTCAAAGGGCATTAGACGATATATTGCGACAATTCATCGGGAAAATATGTTACGTCTATGTGGACGATATTATTATTTTCAGCAAAGATGAAAAATCACACTTAGAACACTTGAAAAATATATTCGAAACTTTGGAAAGGGCACATATGAAGATACAGTTAGATAAATGCGAATTCTTTAAGCGTGAGGTGGAATTTCTAGGTTTCATCGTGTCGAAAGAAGGAATAAAAACTAATCCAAAAAAGGTGGAAACGATATTGAAATTCAACTATCCCAAGACATTGAAAGAACTACGTTCATTTTTGGGATTGTCAGGTTATTATAGGAGATTCATCAAAGGATACGCAGACATTGCGAAACCACTCACGAATCTTTTACGTGGAGAAGAAGGAAGAGTATCAAAATCAATATCAAGTCAGACTAAAATAAATTTGAATGACGCGGCAAGGAAAGCTTTTGATGATCTAAAGAATGCATTAATATCACGGGAAGTCATACTATCGTATCCCGATTTCAATAAGGAGTTTCAATTAACAACCGATGCATCGAATTTCGCTATTGGTGCGGTACTCAGTCAAGATGACAAGCCGATAACTTTTATCTCCAGGTCACTAACAAAAACTGAAGAGAGTTACGCAGTAAACGAAAAAGAAATGCTCGCAATAATATGGGCATTAACTTCACTAAGGAATTACCTCTATGGATCAAAGAAAGTAATTATTTACACCGATCATCAGCCACTTACTTATGCCCTCAGTAATAACAACACCAACTCGAAGATGAAAAGATGGAAATGCATCTTGGAAGAATATAACTACGAACTACGATATAAACCTGGACGAACTAATTTAGTAGCCGATGCTTTATCTAGAAATCATACTGGACTGAACATGGTTCAAGATCAATCAACTCAACATAGTGCCGAGAGTTCAGCAGATAATCTCATACCTAGCGTCGAAACTCCAGTGAATGTATTTAAAAATCAATTATTTATAGGAATTGACGAAACATCTTCATATCGGTTCAAAATAGTTTTTCCAGGATATCATCGTCATATTATAATGGAGACCGAGTACGATGAACAAAAATTGATAAATACTCTGAAAAGATATCTCAACCCGTCTGTTGTAAATGGAATTAAAACTCCTGAACCTATAATGGGTAAAATTCAAACCATATATGCAAATCACTTCTCCAGTTATAAATGCAGATTTACCCAAATGGTAGTTAAGGATATAATCTCCGAGGAAGAACAGGAGAGTATAATTTTGGAAGAACATACAAGGGCACACCGTAACGAGAAAGAAAATAGAACACAAATTTTGGAGAAATATTACTTTCCAGGAATGGCGAAAAAAATTAAGAGGATAATAAAACTATGTTCGACATGTAAAAAAAACAAATATGAACGACATCCAAATAATACAGAATTGGGAGAAACACCCATACCAACTTATCCTGGTCATACCATTCACATCGATATATTTTCAACTGATAAGAAAATGATTTTAACCTCTATTGATAAGTTCTCAAAGTATGTGCAAGTTAAACCGCTTAGTGGAAGATCAATCGAGGATATTAGAAGACCACTTAGAGAAATTTTATTTTTCTATGGAGTTCCAAAGAATGTGGTTATGGACAATGAACCTTCATTGAACTCACCCTCGATATTATTCATGATGAAAGAGGATTTGAAAATAAATATATTTACCACCCCTTCCTATAGAAGTGAACCAAACGGACAAATAGAACGTTTCCATTCTACTTTGTCGGAGATAATGCGGTGCCTTAAGGAGGAAGGAATTTCACGGGATTTTGGAGAGCTACTGGAAAGATCAGTAAATGAATACAACCATTCTATTCACAGTACAACGAACAGAAGACCAGTAGACTTATTCTTTGGACGTACAGTTGACTTTTCTCCACAAGACTATGAGACAACAAGACTCTCAAACATTGAACGACTCAAAGCTAAACAGAAAAAGGACCTTGATTACCATAATAGAAACAGAACACCAGCCAAGGAATATGTTCCTGGACAATTAGTTTACGTAAAGTGCAACAAGAGACTAGGAACAAAATTAAGTAACAGATTTAAAGAAGAAATAGTAAAAGAAAATCGTGCTACGACTATTGTGACGGAAAGTGGTCGTGTTATACATAAATGCCACATCAGAAATTAACATTATTTTTTTATTTTACCTCTAGGATAATTTGTTTTTGTACTTATTTTGCAGACTACCCTACATAGCAGTTATAGCAGACATTAACATTCTCGACTACTCTAACGCAAGACTGGTAACGATTCACACTGGAATAGCAAAAAGACAAAATGGAACATTTAAAGTTATACATTCTATTGACATAGGGAAATATAAGGATTTAGTTGATCATCTGGATTATCTTCTAAAAACAAATATTACATATAGTCATCCGCTCCGTCCGTTTCTGACACAACAAACGAATGACATAAATGGTCTTATTAAACGTCTAAGTCCAAGTAAGGTAAGAAGATCCATTGACTTCATTGGTTCCGCATGGAAGTGGATTGCCGGAACACCTGACAGTCATGATTTTGAGATTCTAAATCAGAAGATGACAAATGTACTGGAAAATAATAATAGACAGTTGATAGTAAATGAACTGACCATTAATAGAATACAAGAGATTTCGAATATTACAAATCAAATATTGAAAGTTAGAAAAGATGATTGGAATAACGAATTATCAATTGAATTGGAACATAAATTAAATTTAATAGAAAAAGAATTACAAAATATTGAATACGCCATACAATGGGCAAAGGTTAATATTGTAAATTCATTTATTTTTTCCAAAACAGAAATAGAAATTTTAAATGATGTCTTAGTAAATTACAACATACCTATATTTAGCGTAGATGAATTGTTAACTTTTGCAAATGTAAAAATTGTGACGAATGATAAAGAAATTTTGTATATTTTAAGCATCCCAATTACACAAAATGATACTTGTGAAACATATTTGGCAAAACCTATAAAATTTGGTAATTTAATAGATAAAATTGAATTTGATAAAATTTTGAATTGTAATAATGATTTATTTGCCATTAAGGAAAATTGTAAGAAATATAACGATTTAACTATATGTAATAAGAATAATTTAGTATCCTTAAGAGATGATTATTGTATAACTGGCCTATTTAAGAACAGAGTAGGGAACTGTACCCAGGTCAACAACGAACACGTAACCACCATAGAGGAAATTGGAAGCGATATGATTTTATTAAACCAATTCTACGGCATGATTACAGCAAATGATGAGGAAATGAAGCTGAATGGAACGTATTTGATAAAATATTTCAATTTAACAATTACGATTGATGGACAAGAATATTTTTCACATGAAATAAGCGGCAGCAAACCACTACCAGCCTCTCTACAACCTAAGGCAATTGGTGACAGAATAGAAGAAGTGCTATCGTTAAAAAGATTACAGAAATTAAATATTGGAAATATTAAAAGATTGGAACTTTTGGAAATAAGAAATAATATACTTACAATAGTAATTGTATTTATCATAATTGCTATTCTTATAATTGCTATTGGTATTAAAGTATGGAAAAAAATTAACTATCAAGAAAAGGAAATAAGAGAAGATTCTCCTGAAACAATTCAAACAGCGGATATGAAGAAAACGGCAAAAAAAAAAACAGACAAGCATCTATGATCTACAGTCATTTTAAACAATCGGGACGATTGCACTTAAGGAGGGAGGAGTTAACACAAAATATGTTGAAATATCTAAATGCATAATTAACAAAACTAACGTTTTGTTTAAGGTGTATAAAGTTACAAACTTTGTTCCCATGAAAAATGCTGACGCTATGTCTACAAAAACACGAGCTTCATTTCAAATAATAAAACCTGTGGTGACAAGTTAGGGTAGAACGTAAGAATATTTCACTGTTAATTTGGAACTTGAATAATAAAGACAATTTAGTTGCAGCCGCAACTAAATTAAAAAAATATTTTTTTAACAGATTTAAATCTGTGTATTTTAATTTATATACCCTCTTCCACCACTTGTGGTGGTGGAGGGTATAAAAAACAATATGAATTTAAAGAAAATCAAAAACATAAAGTAATTTTTTCACAGCCAAATTTATAAGTTTAAAGATATAAAAGATATCATATAAGAAAATAATCAGGTGTGGAAACCACAGGTCATGCATTTTGGAGGTTTTTTACTCATCAAAATCTGTGTTCGCACAGTGTATGCATATACGTTTGCTACATCCTATACACATTGGCTTACTACATTGCAGGCAAAAGTGTGTAGTTTTTCACTTTAGCCTAGTCGGGCATATGTACCATAACTTACGAGCAACATGGATCGACTCTATCGGAGACGGAGGTACTGAGTCAGGACCCAAAATGTTACCAATTGTCTCGTAATAATCACGTTGTATTGACGTTTTTCAAATGTGGTAAAATTTGTCTTCCAAGCTTTTTTAAAAAGTCAGAAAAATAATATAAGATATTTGTGACACCACAATTATCCAAAATAATAGTTCTATGAAAATATTACGTTCATTTTGATGTGGGGTAAATTTTTTTCTACTAATAATTATATGCAAATATTATGTTAATTATTATGTGGGGTAAATTTGTTTCCACTAATTACTTGCGCTAACGATGCTAACTTCAACTTAATAATTACCTTAACTGTTTGCTAAAAATGTTTCAAAGGTTTTTTAAATCTACCTAAATACAATCATACGTAAATTAAATTACTCGAAATAAATTGTATGTTATCTTAAGTCATAGGGTGATCATTAATAGAAACAAATTTTATACCACGTAACCAAAAATAATATTGGGGAATATCTACATATTTTGCAGCAATTAAGTAATTTACAGCTTCAACTCAACATGCTCATCGCACTCTTGAAGGCCTTCCAGAGTAACGACAACATACATGGTTGGTGAGTCCACAAATTTATAAACCTCCCTAATATCATTTTGTTATGTCTGAGCAGCAATAAAGATAATTATTAAATTTAATACTTCATTAGTATGATCGAAACAAATTTGGTTGTAAATCATATTGATGAGAGTAGTTTTCAAACCTCTTGTATGTTTACTAATTACAGCTTATTATATAAATATCATTGTTAATGATCCATACTTACATTTTTACATTAGTATATTTTTATATATTTTTTTGTTTTGCTTTGAAATTTTGTTTTTACAAAATACACATAATAATAGTTACTTTCATTAAATAACTTAGTCCGCATGAAGATTTAGAATAATATTAATGCTCTCACAGTTTTATATATAGTATTTTGGTAAATTAAATATCATTAGATCATAATTTTGTTTACTTTACATAAATTCTAATAATTTATATAATATTATCAGTTTCGATAATCGATCGATTTAGGTTTTTTTCTCTTATTAAAAATTTAAAATTAAACATGTTAATTATAATTCTAATTATAAAATGAATAAATTGTGAATTTGACAGAATTTCTGGCTAAATTAAATCCGAGTGTTTTCTTAGGTTGATAATAAGTTAGGTGTGTAACTATGTGGGGTCGTGAAAAACATCAGAGTCATTAGGACATAGATATTGGGAGGGTTTTGAGACTTGCCTATCAATAGCATCTGATAGTGCTTTCAATCTGGGTATTGTTGATAAAATATGTAATAAGATGTTCCTCGAGCTACCCCAAATTGCATTAAGAATAATCATATTTATTTTTAATGCTATATTACGCCTTGAATATTATCCACCAGGATGGAAGGTTCTTTAGTTACAATGATACCTAAGCCGGGAAAAGATCACACTAAATTAGAATCATATAGACCCATTAGCCTATTGTCAAATATATCAAAGCTATTCGAAAAACTCTTAATGCACAAGTTAAAACCGATAGTGAATCATTTTGATTATATTCCAACTCATCAATTTGGATTTCGAGAAAAACATAACACCATAGAACAAACTCACAGGCTGGTAGATATCATATCTAAGACATTTGAAGAAAAAAAAATATTGTTCTGCGCTTTTCATCGATGTTTTGCAAGCCTTCGACAAAGTTTGGCACGAAGAATTATTGATTAAAATAAAATAATATTTACCAGTAAATACACATAAGCTTCTAGAAAGTTATTTAAGTCATCGAAAGTTCGCTCTTAAAGATGTAGACTTCATAAGTTCACCACAGCATATTGAAGCAGGCGTACCACAAGGAAGTATACTGGGTCCCTCCCTATATTTCCTATATACTTGTGATATGCCAACTAACAGTCGAACCCACATATCATAATTTGCTGACGACACAGCTATTCTAGCCATTCATGAAAACCACCAAAAAGCATCTGTACTTTTACAATGGTTAAAATAATGGAGAATAAAAATAAACGAGCAAAAATGTATACATCTCACTTTTACATTGTGTAGAGAATCGTGCACTCCAATTTTAATAAATAATCATATAATACCTCAACAAACTGAAGTTAAATATCTAGGTCTGCATCTAGACCAAAGTCTTACCTGGAGAAAGCATATAGATACGAAATTGACTCAAATGAAGTTAAAATTACTTACTACAAATTTACTGGCTAATTGGTAAGAACTCAATATTGAGTTTAGATTTTTGTACAGCTCAATAATAAAACCCGTATGGTGCTGTGGAATTTAATTATGGGGCACGGCCTCAACTTCTAATATTGATAAAATTCAAAGATTCCAAAATAAAATATTAAAAATGATAACAGCAGCGCCCTGGTATGTGAGAAATATTAACATTTATAAGGACCTAGGTGTCTTCCTGGTGAAAAATGAAAAAAAAAAAAAAACAAGCGGACTCATATTTGAAAAAGAAGAAGGAATCCAACGGACCTGCGCTGATGATAGGATATAAAAATTAAACATAATTTTTCGTCAAACTGTGGAGGGATATAAATAAAAATTATTTAGATTTAAGATTTGATCAACTTTGAACAACACATTATTTTGTGAAGATACAATAAATAAAAATACGAAAATAAAAAAAATAGTTTTTAAGGTAAATGACGTCCAAAATACACAAAATTATTTCATTTCACTAAAATGTCAATCTTCAAGTCCTATGGTTTCCACCGATATCAAAAACTTATACCAAAAGCTTATATTTACTCTTCCGAAGCTCCACAAACCTTGCCCACTTTCAAAAATTTTAACGTTTTTTCATATCTTGCATCAAGCCGGTTGTGCATCGTACCGATAATGATTTGCCCATTCTTCGTTATTGCAGCACAATAGAGAAGTATACACTCAAACATAAGTACTTTTTTTAACAAAAATTTTGTTTTACAGTAAAAAACGAAAATTTTTAAGGTACAAAGTGATTTTTGTGAGCTATTTAGAGTGCCTAGATATTAGGGTATTCAATTAATCGGGTTCCTAATTTAATCGGTTAATCGAGCAAATAATTAATCGGGGTTTAGATTTAATCGGTTAATAATCGGTTACATTTAAATTATTCGATTAACCGAATAATTTATAATTTTATTTTTAATTGAAAATAAAACCATGCATTTTGTGTACTTATTTAAGCATTTCAACAAAAAATATGGTATTTGAGATCCTTTTTATATACACATGTGAGTTTTTTTAGGAAGTGAAATGTTCTGAAATATCTTTTAAGAGAGTAATATAATTTATGAAAATGTATTAACTTAAAGGCAAAGTATGAATCTTACTCGTAAATTATCAGAATATTCAATTTTATGAAAGAGTTGCTTACCTAAAACAAAATTAATCGGTTAACCGATTAACGGTTAATCGATTGAATACCCTACTAGATATGTTCAGAATGCATTGATATGTTCAGCTTAACCGTAGCTACAACTTTGCTAAATATTGTTAGTGAAAAATTATGAGTGCCTGGAAGTTATTATAAAAAAGGGAAAAAAAAAATGTATTCCTATATTTTTGCAAAATAGTGCACGAAAAATCAATTTTTTTGAGGAAAAATGCTAATAAATTTTGTTTGGCGGACTCTTAACTATATTATTTCCATATAAAGTTAAGCAGTATCACCAAGTCTGAATAAGCAGTTGGTCAAAAACTGATGACACCATTTATTGAGGGCCCACTGATTTGCATCATCTTTGGGGCTCATAAAAAAATTGGTCACCAAAATGGACAAACTGAGTATAGGGTTTTACTACCATTTGGTAGTAGAGTCGTATGTGAACCAGAGATGTGCATGAATACCATTCAAAATACATATTTTTTATTTTGCAAAAATAAATACTGAGTTATCACTATACATAAACTAAACGAAAAGTGTCATTGCATGATTCCCCACAGCAAGTGTTTTGTTACAAAATGCATTTAATTGCTTGCATATTCTGTAAACTCCATTACCATTCACAAAAGCAATGAATCAATATGAGTGTTATGAATATAAGAAGAGCTTTCTGAGTTAATATACACTTTCCTATATGAGTGTAATAATACGGTAAACACCATTTTCAATAGTTTTTATTATTTCGGAGTTTATTGTATCAAAATAAGACGATATTGAGTTCTTGAACCACGCGCGAATAGTTATTTAAAACAAATTAATGCACTGATTTTGTACTATTTGAATACTTTGCATACAAATCAAAACACAGTAATAATTCTTGAGTTGTTATTGCTAACGGCATTTAAAAAATGATTGAGAAAATGGCAATCAATTGTAAGACCGAAAACACTGCAAGCAATATAATTTGCACATGTTGATGATTGAAAACACAACAAATGCAGTGATTTCATTCATATAGAGAAAAGCGAATCATGTTTTTCAAAAAAAAAAAGATCAAGATTATTATATTATTAATTATTCAGGCTCAAGTTTGTTAAACTTCGATAAAATGACACTTTTATTAAATTATTTTAAATTAACTTTTTATTTATTTAGCTTTTTCCTTTTTCGCAGCCTCCTTTCTAGTCTTTTTTGCCAAAAATTTCATTACAACTTTAAATTAATTTTTAGAAACTCGATTCTGATTGAGGAACTTCGTTAAGTAGGAGTTTAGAATCTCTACGCTTATTGGTCAATCAATACGTTGCCACTGTTATTAGAAAGTTTTACGGAGTTATTACTTTTATTAACGTTGCCACTGATAATAAAAGAGTTCACAAAGTATGTTTTGCCGTTTGCTTAAAGAAATATAAACGAACAACTATTAAGCTGTACTTTCATTTGTTAGCCATGACTTTATTCTTGAAACTTCTATAACACCATCATATGGTAGTTGAGTTAATTGACAATTTTCGATATCTCTAATCATATAACGGTCATGTGGTAAAACCTTATGAATTACGTACGGACCGCAGTATTTTGGGATTATCTTTTTATTCGTTCCACAAGAAGTATCTATGTTACGAATTACAACATAATCATCCTTACAATATTTCTTTGCCGGTTTGCTATGCTGTTGAAAATGTAGCTGAGAGTATTTTTGTGATTTTTTTATAGCATCTAAAGCGGAGGACCGAATCACATTCAAATTGCATTCTCTTTTTGCGTCAACCTTTTTCTCAAGAAATTCTGTGAGTTCATCAACAACTCCTCCTCTTTGTATGAGTTACTGGGAGCTTCTTTGGTAGTAGAATGGATCGTATTATTAATGCTCTATTCTCTTTGCCTAACATAGTTGACCAATTAGCATGATAAATAGGTTCGGATATTTTACTCAATATGGCTCTTATTATTCTATTTACGCGCTCCACTTGCCAATTAGCTTGTGAAGAAGCGGTGGCAATTTTTATATGTGTTATGTTATTCTTCAATAAATATTCACTAAATTCAAGGGAAGTGCAACAAGTGAAGTGACATATCTCTCAAGAACCAATCTAATGACATTCAGTTGCATTTCAGATGTCACAAATAGTTGAAAACCTCATCTTTGCCTATTCTAAAAACTAACCCATCTTTTAATTCGAAACCTTTTACCGACTCCTTTTCCAATTTCCTCTTCAATTCAATCATCTTTCCATCACGATTTTGAGCTACTTGTACATAGAATTCTATTTTCTCGCAATCTAGTGCCGCGACCAATTCATATTTCCTATGTTCTGACCTATATTCCACAGCAGCAGCATAAGCATCAAGCACACATCCAGCTCCAGCGGTCTGCAAGTGGCTAAGGGCATCAACATGTCCCATATTAACACCACCTTGATGCTGTATTGTATAATTACAATCTTCCAACTTAAGAGCCCAACGCGCGATTTTCGCATTCAATTGTCTACAGCCTAACGTGAGTGTCAAGGAGTTACAATCTGTAACAATCTTAAACGGGATACCCTGCAGATAAACTCTGAAACGGCGTAAGGCATATATAATGGCCAACGTTTCTAATTCAAAACTATAATACCGTACCTCAGCAGCGGTGGTTGCTCTAGAGAAAAACATAACAGGATGAAACTTTCCATCCAGTTGACGTTGCAAAAATACAGCACCGAATCCAGATGAACTTGCGTCACAATGTAGTTCAGTCTGTTTATTTGGGTCATAAATCGCAAGAACAGGGCCAGACGATAAAATAGCCTTCAATGAGTCGAAAGCCCTATAACATTCATCAGTTGGCACATATTCACCATCCAATGTCAGCTGTCTTAAGACTTTTGTAATTTTTGCATGATTCGGCACAAATTTTCGAATATAAAAAAAGAAGCCTAAACATGTCCTCATTTCTGAAATGGGTAAGCCCTAACAGCGTTAAGATGAGTCTCGCCAGGTCGTATTCCCTCAGGACTCACACATAACCCAAATAATCAATTTTCTTATAACCAAATTTACATTTGGTTGCACGAAGACTTAGACCTCTCTTTTTCATTCTCCGTAACACTTTAGAAACTAATTCTAGATGTGTACTAAAATCTGGAGTGGCAATTAGAATATCGTCCATGTAAACGATTATAAAACCTTCATCAACCAAATCCCTAAATATATTATATATGTACTGCTGATATAGATCAAGAGTGGTGAAATATTTTTTCCCGCCAAGGTATTCTATATAGTCCTCTATAAGAGGCAAGGAAAAATTGTCTCTGACTGTTAATCTATTTAACCTTTAACTGTCGAGGTGAAATTTTGGGACATAGTTAATGACGTGGTGGTAAATTTTACCCCTCTTAATTTTACTAAAAAATATTTTTTATAATATTTTGCTCTTGAAAAATAAGCTACTTAATTTTTAATTACAAAAAATAAAGGAAACAAAACTGGTACTTTACTTCACAAAACTTTTTTTAGTATAACAAAAACTATACTAACAAGTTAGACTGCTATATTCGGCTATGCCGAATCTTAAATACCCTCCACCTAAATTAGATGAAATTTATAGAAATTATATTGGTATCCATGTTCAGTGTTTGTTATTGGAAGATTGGTAGAATGTTAATGTAATATTGTAGTTTTCGCTTATAGTCTACAAATACAGTTGCACTTTATGGATTATAGATGAATCCTGATGTAATACACATTTTGGACTATATACAAATTATGTACTTTCTTCAATAAAACCACTTTTTTTAAACAAAATAAAAGTTTATTTAAAATATAGTAGTATTTTGTATATTGTTAGAATAACTAGTTTACGCAGAAGATATTTTATTTCAAAAGTATAAAAAATGTTATCTAATTCAGCAATTTATAATTGAAATAATTACATATTCCTATCATTTCCAACAGAGTCTATAATTTTATAATAGAAATTAAATGTAATATTCACCAATTTATATACTTAATAATTGGTTAACATTACCGATTGACTCAACATCTTCCTTATTCACTACAAGTGAAGTAAAAGAGTATAAAAAGGGGTAAACAAATATATTTAGTCAAATTTCAAAAGTATATTTTTGTTCTGATCTAATGAATTTTCCGGGTGAGAGCCTTATATATTTCGGATGTACGACTTATTTGGAAGATATAATTAAATATTTTAACGTGATTTCTATGTATTTTAGGCCTATTTTGCTTGAATTTTATTTCAACAACGTTATTTACAAAATTTGTATGGGTATTATTGTGATTATCGGAAATGGAGCTAATATGGTTGCTTTGGTCAAATATGGACCAATATTCACAAAACCCAGTAGTATAATGTTTGGATACAATATATTGATCTGTATACAATTTTAGTTCGATATCCATATATTTAAAATATTTATAGAGGTTAATGTGTTTTTAGAAAGTGGTCCTTATATGGGAGCTATGACCGATTATCGGCCGATCTACATAAAATTCAACACATCGATTTTCGTATATATGGGAAATATTTATTTGAAATTTTAACCAGATATTTATTAATATTTAAGTAATTTTCGGAAATGGACCTTATATGGGAGCTATTTGACCATAACCGATATTCACACAATCTAGTAATATCATTAGTGAATTAATACTACCAATCTCTGTAAAATTTTAATTTGATAACGATATTTTTCTGATATTTATGAAAATCAATGTGTTTTTTGGAAGTGGTCTTTTTATGGGAGCTATAACCAATTATGGGCCGATCTTCATGAAATTCCCTACAGTGATTTTCATGTGCATGGGGATCATGCAAGTTGAATTTCAACCTGATACCGATATATATAAGATAGTAAAGTGTATTTGAATGATTCTAGGAAGTAAACATTATATGGGGGCTATTGTCAAATAGTGCCCGATCCAAAATAAAATTGGTCTCGCGATTTTTGTTTGCACGAAACTTAGTTGTACTGAATTTTGTATGGATACAGCAATTCTATGGGCATTTATATACCATAGCACCATATTTCGGTAAGAAATTTGTATAGGGGCTACGAGAAATTATGGACCGATTGTTTCCATTTTCAACAGAATTTGTCCTTTTATCATATATATATTGAGTGCAAAATTTCATGGTATTCTCTGCAATGAATTTACCCAAAGTCACAAAAATCATGTGAAAATTATCAAAATTTTTGGAGGTTGTCTTACATTTTGATCCATAACCCTGCTTGTACGAATTCAATATTGTGGGTTTTCAATACCAAACTGCTTAGAAAAATTATAAAGATTTTGGTATACATTTCATTAATTTAGCTTATATATTTTGGACGTGGGAGTGTTTTACACAGACAGACAGACGGACATTGCTCAAACGACTTAGAATTTCATAAGGATCAATAATATATATACTTTGTTGGGTCTCAGATGAATATTTTTCAATGTTACACACGGAATAACAATATATATACCCTCTTCCACCACTTGTGGTGGTGGATCGACTCTATCGGAGACGGAGGTACTGAGTCAGGACCCAAAATGTTACCAATTGTCTCGTAATAATCAAGGGAGCTATTGTTTGTATTGACGTTTTTCAAATGTGGTAAAATCATTTGTCTTCCAAGCTTTTTTAAAAAGTCAGAAAAATAATATAAGATATTTGTGACACCACAAATATCCAAAATAATAGTTCTATGAAAATATTACGTTCATTTTGATGTGGGGTAAATTTTTTTCTACTAATAATTATATGCAAATATTATGTTAATTATTATGTGGGGTAAATTTGTTTCCACTAATTACTTGCGCTAACGATGACTTGGTGGTAAAATATTTTCAAAGATAAAATTACGTAAATGCTGACGAGTGGTAATTTATACACCAGCATCTGCGTAACTCCGCTCCTGATTTGTCTAGCTGTGCCAAAAAACAAATGAGTAACAACGATCACGATATGAGAAGATACTAAGAGAATAAAATTGATAGAGCTCAATGGAAAAGAGTATTTTAAAAAAATGTAAAGAGAAGGTAAAATTTACCACCACTTCAACATTTAAAGGTAATCAACACATTTACGCAAGTCTCAACAAATTCTCTAAGCTACATAGGTCAGCAGCATCACAAATAGTTTCACATAAAAATTAATTTTTTAATTCGCAATATTTGTTCAAACAACCGGAATCACTTTCAAATTTATTCACGTTACACAGTGTTAATTTATTACATTACTAATCACTGAATGAACTGATTGATTCTTTGTTTTGATTTCACTATTCAGATCAAGTGCACAATAAAACGACTGGGGTTCTTCAAGAAATTCTTTACTTTTATTCTGAAATTCATTAAATAGACATACACTTGCTAGAATAATATCCGTACACTAATTTCATAATTATGCGTCTCTATAAATCTCACATAAAGTAATTGTAGATTTCAATTTTGTGTTATACTAATGTAACAGAATTGTAACAGGTAACTATATTTTCTTTTTATAATGTATTCGAAAGCTTGTTGCTACTTAAACCTTTGTTACAATGCCGCAAATACAATATGGCAACGTTTTGAACCAGAAAAAGTATCCGTTCTTAAATTGTCTGGTAAGCCCGTAATTTAACGGCACTTTTTACAAAACTTAAAAACGTTTCTTTTTTAATGAGTGTGATCTTTTTTAAACGTGTGTGACATATTTTGCATTCTTAAACTGTTTTATGGGAAAAAAACTAAGAAATGAGTCAGAAAAGCAAAGAAATTGTAGCAGACGAAAGGATAATTATTTTAATATTAAGAAATGAGGAAAAATCATATCGCGAAATAGCGGAAATAGATAGACGAATCCACTCTTCAATACCATACGTTATTCAAAGTTTCAAAAACACCGGCTCAATTCTTTTAACCTCCTTTTAAGATAACCATTCGAGAAAAACCTATAATAATATCATCCGTGCAACAAAATCCACGAATAACTGCTTCTCAAATCTGTAAAAATATAAAAGAATCATTTGGAAAAGATATTCATGAAGACACCGTCCGAAAAATATAAAAAAAAACTATAATGGTCGCGTGGCCCTTTGAAATCCTTTTATTTCTGAAGGGAATAGAAAAAAACTCATGGACTTTCTGGGAGGGTGTTTTATTTTCCGATGAAAGTAAATTCTGCATATTTGGAATCAAGGGAAGACAAATGGTGTGGCGAAAGAGTGGTAACGCTTTTGAAAAAGAAAATCTGTTGCCAACAGTAAAACATGGTGGGGGTGGTGTAATGGTGTATGGATGCTAGAGGAGTTGGGAATATATCATTTATTGAGTCTACAATGGATCAGATTGGATACGTGAACATCATCAACAAGCGCCGAGAAATTAGATTTGGGTGAAGATTTTTGGTTTCAGCAAGATAATGATCCCCAACACACGACGCACAATGTCAAGCTTTGGTTGCTATACAACACCGAAAACCAGCATAAATTGCCCCCTCAATCACCAGATCTGAACCCAATTGAACACCTATACACTTGAGCACAGAATTCGTGAGCATAACATTATCTCAAAGGAAATGCTAAAAACGTCATCACGGAAGAGTGGGCAAAAATAACGACAGAGGAAACTTTAAAGTTATTCAAATCAATGCCAAACCGGCTTGCTGAGGTTTTATAAAGAAAAGGTTATCCTACAAGTTATTAGTTTTTATTTATTTTTTAAAAAAGTTGAATAATTTTTAATTTTACCTTTGTGTACGAAAATTTTTTCTTGTGAATTTCTCTGATATTTTAGTTTTTTTTTTGTTTTTTTAATGCTAAGAATTAAAAATTCATTTTAAAACATTTCATTAAATAAAAAGAGTTTTTTCGTACACAAAAAAAAAAGAAATTCATAATTGGAATGAATTTTGTAATAAATATTATCAAACATGACTTTTTTCCCTAACTTTTTTCATTCAAAATAAGAACATGTTCATAAATATTATAAAATTGTACATGACAGAATTGTTTTTTTTTCTTTTTTTTGCATAAATTTCTTGAAATTTTATAACAAATTGCATTACAATTACATTATCTAATGGCTTAGTTCAAATCTGTTTGTTAAATAGCCCTATATTATCAATTATTCAAGATGAATCAAAAAAGTTTGAAACGTAAAAAAATATAATTTAGGATCCATTAATATTAAAGCATTTCATCTGCATCAAAAAATGCAGTCAATCTCGCGCATATTTTCTCAATTTTTAGCTGAAAGTCATAAAAAAACATACAAATTTTCTAAGAAAATTTCAAACATTTCAAACAAATATAAATGAAAATTGAAATATTTTTTTTCAAGCCTCCTAGGTTTTATTTAAAAGCAAAAAATATGAAAAAATTATACTATTTATGAAATTATTCATAAATGTTATGAATTGAAATCAAATCATACTATTTATGTTGAAATTATCATTATTTGTATTTTTATGATTTTGGTTGCCACAGCCCATGTGTACGGATATTTATTCTAGCAAGTGTAGTTGTGTCCGGCACAATATTTAAAACTATTTTCTCACATTGGTTATTGAATTTGATATTTGCGTCTGTTGTTCCATGAGTCATCAAATCAGTTTTGCTAAGACCGCGGTACATAGATTTCATAGCGACATTGTTAACATTAAATGGAACAAAAGACTTCCTCACAAAATTAGTCGGACTACCGGTATCAAAAAGAGAAATATGATTTATAAACTGACAAAGGCAATACTTACATTATTAACAGTTTTTATAAAATTTTAATAAGCATCATCAGTGGCATTGGTTTCATCAGCATTTACAGCAGCAAATTCCTTCCTACGTGGTAGCAATAACTTCTTTGGGTTAGTGCAACTACGATGGTCATGTCCCATTTGCCAACAACGGAAACAGCTACCATTGGGTCGTCTATCATATGGACATTTGCTTTGATAGTGCCCCATCTGTGTACAATTGTAGCATCGTATTTCATTTGTATCTGAAGCATCAGAAGAAGATTCTACTAGTTTTGTTGGAAGATCGGTTTGCACGTATAAGCTCATATAAGTCCAAAGGCTCTTTAAACTGTTCCATCGTACGAGCATTAATTAACAAATATGATTCTGGGCTGTTGTCTTGCATGCCATCAATAATAAAGCCAATAAATTCCAACACATCAATATCGCTACAGCGAGAAGCTATGTTTTCCATCTCCAGATCTTAACGACGGATATTTTCATTCTTGTCCCATTTATAATTGGCCATAATTTTATAAATATCGCCACGATTTATATGGGCATAACTTATGACATCTGTTTTATTTAGAAGAAGTCTTGCAGTACCTGTCAGTGACTGCGGTTAAATACAACTCACGAAGTTGGGCAGACGAAGCATTTGTTGGAATTTCCACACCAGCATTTTTTAATTCATCTAATAGCTGTTGCCCGTATATCCAGGTCGTCATTTTTTTTATTATTTTAAACTTTACCTCACACCTGAGCTGTTAAAATCCCACTTCTATTAAATTATTTTAAATTAACTTTTTATATATTTAGCCTAAGGTATGTCCTTTTTCGCAGCCTCCTTTCTAGTCTCTTTTGCCAAAAATTTCATTACAACTATAAATTAATTTTTAGAAGCTCGATTCTGATTGGCCAATCATAACTTGACGAACTTCGTTAAATAGGAGTTTAGAATCTCTACGCTTATTGGTCAATCAATACGTTGCCACTGTTATTAGAATGGTTTAAGGCTGGGTTAGCCGACCGTTGATGTAATGTAACCAAATACATAACCAAAATGCCAGGGTATCCCACTCGATTTAAGTATGTCGCTATATCTTCATATAGGAAGCTGGAACGCTTAAAACAATTCACGAACTGAGTTTTAAATGGTACTCCAGCAGTATCAAAGAGTTTTAATGGTCTCCACCAGGGTAAGTCAAAATTAAAAGACACGCGGTTGGTTTAAACGACGTAGAACATGAACCGTTATACGAAACCTTACATCACACACGTGCCAGAGTGAGACGCAAAATTGTCGATGACAAAACAACGAAAACGGTCCTGACTGCACTTAAGAAATAATTGCAATGACGTGCGAGTTGTTAATCAACCCAGACATACTTTACGACTGGATTGAAATTGTCAAAATTTAAACAGCTGTTTGAAAGTGTTATCAACACAATTGTTTTAAATACGGTTTGAGCGATTTTATAATTTTTTTCTGAGATTTAAAAAAAAAAATTATTAAACTTCGTTTAAATAAATCAGATTAATAATTAAATTTTTATTTAAAATTTTATTTCTTATAACTAAAATTCTTAAAAGCTAATCTTGAGTGATTCCTAAATCACTCACTAACTTATGTTCTACTCATTACTTATACTTACATTTATCTTACAATTATTATTGTATTCATGCATACTTGTGCAGTATGTAAAAATGAAGGAGGAGCATAATTAGCTGCAAACTCTTTCACTCATAATTGTAATGTTAAGCTGTTGACCTAATTCTTGGTCAACCGCTTTGTTTGATTTTAAAACATATTACGTTAGCAAAAATTGGAAGTCAGTAACTCCAAAGTAAAACTACGATAAGTAAAAGATCACTTACACGAGAATGCATCAATAACTGTGTGGCATATAAAAGGATTTGGTGCAACAATTATATGTGCACACTACACCCTCACCCTTTAGAAAAAATTATGCAAGCTTTGTTTATACAAAGACTGCAGAATTTTTAATAATATCAAAGTCTGTTGAAATTTTATATTTATGTACATTGTGCCACAAACTTTTGTTTACTTAATTTTAAATGTTTACTCAATTGCAAAAAAAATTTTTTTTTTTTATTTTTCTTCTCTTATATATACGATTTTTACAATTGGGTTATTATTTGGTATAGGTCAGTTATAAATTAGCTGACGTTTAAATTAGGTATAATGACAATATTTTGTTATTTATTTGATTCATTTTTGTATTGTTTAAGTAAATTTTTATGAAAACTCCGTGTGGAGTTCTCAGTCTCCCATCGGACGCGTCCCAGGTGGCGGATAGGGGGAACAATTGCCTACTCTAGTGATTCTGTTTTTACAACAGGTCACTGGTCTTGACAATTGCTCGAGCGATGTCAATATATAGAGATACATTTTCTAACAAATGGTCTAAATTTCTTGACATAGCTAGGTTTTGTAGACAGAATTGCGATAGCCAACCACCATCATATTGTCGACTGTGATAGATATTGGACGTGTTCTATTTTTTACTCCGAGTTAATTCGTTATCCTAATGTTTTTATCGGGAAATAAATATAAATTACACCTGTTTTTTATTAACGCGAAAGGACGCTTATATTTTAATAATATTAAATAAAAAAATCAAAACATAAACTAAAAGACAAATAAGTAAAGAAAATTCTTTATTTCTTTTTTGAACCTTTTTTGTACATTAACATTAAATAAAGATCAAGAGTGTTAACTAATTTATTTACAACTACTCTTAAATGAGTCTCTTAAACGAAAACAGTGAGCGAAGGTTGAGTGTAAACGGCAGAAATGCATACGTAACAGTTAATGCAGATGAAAAAAATATAAATAAAACAAACAGAAGAATAGATGACAGCTTGTTTTTAACCGCCAAGTCTGTTAACCGTGCTCGTTCTTGTTCCCCCACATTGTCAACAACTAATGATTGTCAAACAAAAGAAAACCCAACAGCTGATAATCTGGAGTTACCAAAAAATTCAAATACTTTATTTACGCCTGAAAGTATGCTAGCAATATCAGCTTCAGAAACGAAATCCACCACACCGACTACAATTAAAATTAACCCATTAAGCGGCGCAATACCCAAGATTAGTCAACCATTAAATAAAGATAGTAAATCTCAAATACAGGTTGGAATAACCCGGTATGTTACAATACTAAAAAGGGCACGAAGTCCCATGTCTTCGAAAGCGGCACCCTTTGCTAAATTATATAAGGATAGTGAACCTAATAGACTTAATAATGAAAATCGTTTTTCTATACTGGAATGTGAAACAGATGAACCAGTAAATAAAATTACCTCTAAAAAACCACCCCCAATTTACTTGAGAGAAAATAATTCAAACTCACTGGTTCAGAGCCTGATATCATTAATAGGTGAGAACTCTTTTTACGTTATCCCAATCAAGAAAGGCACGATTCATGAAACTAAAATACAGGTCAATAGTGAAAACGATTATAGAATGGTTGTAACATATTTTGAAACTCAAAAGAAAAGTTTTTACACTTATCAGCTGAAAGGAAGCAAGGGTCTACAAGTTGTAATAAAGGGTATTGACTGTAATGTTGAACCACTCGAAATAAAGCAAAGCTTAGAAGATAAAGGTTTTAAGACAAAAAATGTGATAAACATTAGAAATCGCGAAAAAAAACCCCAACCACTCTTCCGTGTTGAACTTGAACCCGGTGACATAAGCCTGAAAAAAAATGAAACACATCCCATATATAACCTGAAGTACTTATTGCATCGTAAAATTACGGTAGAAGAACCACATAAACGATTTGGCCCCGTCCAATGTATGAATTGCCAAGAATATGGACACACCAAGGCATATTGCAAATTGCCCCCCGTATGTGTTATTTGTGGAGAGTTGCATAACACATCCCAATGTAACAAATCCAAGGATGATCCTAAAATGAAAAAATGCAGCAATTGCGGAGGTAACCACACAGCGAACTACAGGGGCTGTCCTGTCTACTCAATTGTTAAGAAATCACAAAGCCTTAAACCGAAGATTTTCCCCGTTCAGCCATTAAATAACATAAAGTTTAACTACCCCCCGTTGCAACAGACATATGACAACAAAGATACATATGCAAATGTACTAAGAAACAACCAAACTCAGACGCAAGTCCGACAACCACAAAACCAAAATATGAACCCAGAGGTAAGAGAGCAAACGCCAATTTTCAATTTTACCAGACTAGAATCTACAATAGAAACTCTTGTGCAATCGGTAAATAACTTTACAAACTCAATGAGTAACATGATGCAAGAAATGCTTAAGATGCAATCAATGTTATTGCAGGCTGTGCTAAACAGACCATGAACTGCCTAAGAATATGTTTTTGGAACGCAAACGGCATTCGCCAACATAAAAACGAACTCGAGTATTTTCTAAAAAGACATGAAGTTTATATAATGTTAGTTTCGGAAACCCATTTGACGTCTAGAAGTTTATTTAAGATAAATGGATATGTTTTTTATGGCACAAATGATCCAAGAGATAGAGCATGTGGAGGCTCTGGAATTTTAATTAAAACCCGTATCAAACACCATTCAATGTGTGATATTTGTGAAGATTATCTTCAAGCTACGACAATCTGTTTGGATGATTGCTACAGAAACCTATTAATTTCGTTGATATATTCACCTCCAAGGTTTTCGATTACTGAAAACAAATATGAACATTTTTACGAATCACTAGGACCCCGATTCCTGGCAGCTGGCGATTATAATGCTAAGCATACTCACTGGGGATCAAGACTTGTAACCCCGAAAGGTCGCGCTTTGTTTAATACAATTTCTAAATTGAATTTGAATGTGCTGTCGAGCGGAGAACCAACATACTGGTCTACTGACCCAAGCAAAATACCCGATGTCATTGATTTTGCAGTTACAAAAAATTTATCAATGGAACTAATTCATGTTAAATCTTCACTAGAATTATCCTCGGATCATTCACCCACCTTCCTTACTCTATTGAACCCCCGAGAAATAGTATCCCCAACTGGTCACTCTGCAATATCAAGCACGAAAATAAATTGGTTGAAATATAGAAAATATATTAGCACACACAGTACAGAAAATATATCTCTAAGAACACCAGAAGATATCGATATCTCACTCAAAAATTTTGAACAAAACTTAAAACTTGCTGTTGAACACGCCACTCAAATAACCCAACAAACAAGATACAATAGACTCTATTCTGCAGACATTGAACAGTTATTAGCTGAAAAAAAGAAGAGTTCGTCGAGAGTGGCAACTCTATAGATCCCCTCAACTTAAAACGGAGCTTAGAAAATGTCGCAAACGCCTCAGTATGCTTCTTCACAAACGCAAAACTGAATCGATTAATAAATATCTGGAGAACTTAGATGCCACCCAGTACTCAAACTACTCTCTATGGCGAGCTACAAAAAAATTAAAAAGACCTGTTATGAGCAGACCTCCTCTACGTAATTCTAGTGGAGGCTGGGCGAGAAACGATACTGAAAAAGGAAACCTGTTTGTTAGTCATCTAAAGAATGTATTTTCCCCAAACGAGTCGAACGACATAATAGAGTTACCACCTACATTACCCCATATTACTGCAGCTGAACCACTTCGTTTTGAGATTTCAGAGATTAACAAGGCTATTGTTGATTTAAACTCCAAAAAATCACCTGGTATTGACAAAATCAGTAACAAGATGCTCCTCGAGCTACCCCAAATTGCTTTAAGAATAATCCTATTTATTTTTAATGCTATATTACGCCTTGAATATTATCCACCAGAATGGAAGGTTTCTTTAGTTACAATGATACCTAAGCCGGGAAAAGACCACAGTAAAGTAGAATCATATAGACCCATTAGCCTATTGTCAAATATATCAACGCTATTCGAAAAACTGTTAATGCACAAGTTAAAGCCGATAGTGAATCATTTTGATTGTATTCCAACTCATCAATTCGGATTTCGAGAAAAACATAACACCATAGAACAAACTCACAGGTTGGTAGAAATCATATCCAAGACATTTGAAGAAAAAAAATATTGTTCTGCACTCTTCATCGACGTTTCGCAAGCCTTCGACAAAGTATGGCATGAAGGATTATCGATTAAAATAAAACAATATTTACCAGTGAACACACAAAAGCTTCTAGAAAGTTATTTAAGTCATCGAAAGTTCGTTCTTAAAGAGGGAGACTTCATAAGTTCACCACAGCCTATTGAAGCAGGCGTACCCCAAGGAAGTATACTGGGTCCCTTCCTATATTTGCTATATACTTGTGATATGCCTACAAACAGTCGAACCCACATATCTACTTTTGCTGATGACACAGCTATACTAGCCATTCATGAAAACCCCCAAGAAGCATCTGTACTGTTACAAGACCATATACACGACATAGAAAGGTGGTTAAAACAATGGAGAATAAAAGTAAACGAGCAAAAATGTATACATCTTACATTCACATTGCGTAGAGAATCGTGCCCTCCAATCCTAATAAATAATCATATAATACCTCAACAAACTGAAGTTAAATATCTAGGTCTGCATCTAGACCGACGTCTTACCTGGAAAAAGCATATAGATACGAAATTGACTCAAATGAAGTTAAAATTACTACAAATTTACTGGCTAATTTGTAAAAACTCGAGATTGAGTTTAGATTGAGTTTAGATTGCAAACTTTTGCTGTACAGCTCAATAATAAAACCCATATGGTGCTATGGAATTCAATTATGGGACACGGCCTCAGCTTCTAATATTGAAAAAATTCAAAGATTCCAAAATAAAATATTACGAATGATAACAGCAGCGCCTTGGTATGTGAGAAATATTAACATTCATAAGAACCTAGGTGTCTCCCTGGTGAAAAATGAAATAAAAAAACAAGCGGAGTCATATTTTAAAAAGTTAGAAGTTCACCCAAACCCACTTGCACGAACATTAATGGGAAGTAATGGCTACATCCGACTAAGAAGAAGGTATCCAACAGACCTGCGCTAATGATAGGATCTATAAATTAAACAAAATTTTTCGTCCAACTGTGGTGGGACGTAAATAAAAAAATAATATTTAGATTTAAGATTTGAACAAATTATTGATAGTTCACATTATTTTGTGAAGATACAATAAATAAAATATGTTAATAAAAAAAAAAAAAAATATTGTGATGCATTTTATAACAAATGGTCACACTATGATGTAATTTTGGTGTAATGATAATGCTATAACTAGCGATACATTTTATAACAAATGGTCGCCTAGTGGTAGCACATCATTTCTCTCTCCTAGTACTACGACCCGCCGTCCCTGCATGGATTGTCCATACCCTTACGTGCATACCCGTGGGAACAAAATGAATAAAAATAATGAAACAAGCAAACAAATAAAAACAACAGCAGGAAGCCAGCAGGGGAAACCTATGCTGGCTGAATGCAAAAAATCAGCTGTCCAACCTTCAGGTGACAGTCTGATTAAAAGCAGTGAGGTAGTCCTGGACTTCAAGCCAAGCACCTCCAAAGCTGCACTAACCCTCGCTGGCAATGCACCAGCAACAATCCTTGCTTCGGGCACTGTCGATAAGACAGCTGTCCATGCGACAATGTTACAGGTTGGATCGTCGAACCAGAAGTCGGGTCCAACCCCTGTAACCTCACCCGCCATTACGGCAGCTTCGAACGCCCCCACTCGCAAAGAACCATCTAGGAGGGCTTTCGTTCAAAGGCGTGCCGCCTTGCGCATTATCGACAGACATGGTTCCAAGTCTGTTGATGCGCTAACTAGCGACGAATTGTCGAAATTAAGCAGGGCTAAGCCCCTGCTGACTGAGCTGGATAGTCTAGTTCCTCCTACAAGCACAGATGCAGCGGACCAAGCCGCATCTGTCGGGCCTAAGCGGCAACGCTCGGAGGAGGAACCACTTCAACAGCCGAGGACTAAACGTCCGAAGCAAGAGGCTCGAGTGATAAGAAGACCCTACAGTGAGGTTGCTCGCAACCCACTAATAAGGGCTATTATCGACAGGAGCGTTGAGGACGGAGCTATCTCTCAGGAGAAATGGCTGAAAATCCGTCAAGGTATGCTGGGGGTATACTGGAAGATACTCAAGGAGAATCCCGTTCCATCCTCGCAAAACGACGAGGCCATGTAAAATTGCTAGCGTGTTCAAATGACCGCTCAGCTCTATTGCTTAAATTAGCAATCGCGTCCTTAGGGGAATTGTGGCCCGGCGCGAAACTGGACGTGATCTCGGTAAGTGAGATACCTCGCAGACCGAGATCACTCGCAGTCATACCGACGGAACCGCATGAACCCGAGGAGATCCTTGCGTACATTCAGAGCGGGAATCCTGACCTACCGACCCATAACTGGAAAGTGGTCAAGGTCTCCGCTCCTGAAGGTGCAAACAGGAAGGTGGTCGTGGTTCTAAATAAGGAATCATTGGCGCCACTGCGGGAGAGGCAAAGCCGAATATACTACGGTTTCGATAGTATTAGGCTGCGCGTCTATCGTGGTGACGACAAGATCGACCCCGAAACTTCTGAGGTTAAATCAGAAGCTCCGCAGGATATGGACTGCGCAAAAACCGAGGTTGACGACCCTACTAACTCGGAAGACGAAATGGAGACCCAATCAAACTCCGGTATGGTTTTAGATCTATTCCGTGGTCTGGGTGAAGTGGAGCACGAGGACGCTCTTTTGGACTCTGATCCAGAAGATGTAGACGTAACCGTCGTCTATGACCCCGATCATGGTGAAGGTGATCCAGGCGAACCTTCACCACTCTAAAGCAGCATCCGCTGCACTACTCCTCCACTACTGGTCCAGGAGCCTTGGATTTGCAATGGCGAAATATGTGGACTCAACGCATCAGGGTACAAACTATTGTACAATAAAGGCACAGGTAAAATTAGATCCTGCATACTGGCTAAAAACCATCTTAATATCTTCATTCTAACTGATTACAGCGATGTAACCGCTGCATGGGAGACGAGGTCAATTAATATCCGGCTACTCTCATGCTATATGGCACATGAAAAAGCCGATCCACCACCCAACAGCATGGTGAGGAAAATGGTGCGGGCGGCAAATCGCTCCCGGACTCCCGTGGTCATAGGGGCTGATGCCAATGCACATCATACTATCTGGGGAAGCTCAGACACGAACGCTCGAGGTGAGTTTTTATTAGACTTTATATTAGACTCTAATCTAGTGATAACCAATAAAGGTTTGGAACCTACTTTTGTAGTTGCAAACAGACAGGAGGTTCTTGATGTAACGCTTGTCAGTGCAAGCCACTCCTACATGATCAGTAACTGGAAGGTCTCAAATCACTGTTCCTTCTCAGATCATCGTTATTTAGTTTTCTCGATTGAAAGGAAATCGGATAGGGTTGAACCCTTTTTGAATAGAAGGAGGACAAGATGGGACGAGCATCAACGTTATCTATCTGAACTCCTTCCCCAACCTCCCTTAATAAATGATATTGGGGACATTTTAAGGGCTGTAAACACGCTCACAAATTCCATAAAGGAAGCTACGACACTCACTTGTGCCCCCTCTGTAAGAAGAGGTAATGGACGACCACCATGGTGGTCACCGGAAATAGCGGACTCCAGAATGAGAAGCCGTAGACTTTTCAATGAGGCTAAAAGATCAGGAGACTGGTCATCCAACAAGTCATCGTTGAATAAATTTAAAAATCTGGTCAGAAGGGCAAAACGGAAGACATGGAGGGACTTTTGTAGCGGCGTCGAAAGTTCCTCTGAGACAAGCCGTTTGCGCAAGATTCTGTCTAAATCACCAACCGTTCAAGGATATATCCAAAAGCAAGACGGTAAATGGACCACAAGTGGACATGAGACACTTGAAGTGCTCATGGACACTCACTTTCCTGGAAGTCTCCCAGTTAACGCGGCATATGAATCCCAACCGCATGATAGAATCTTATCCTCAATTAGGATTAACGAGGACAATGTACTCTGGGCCCTTCGGAGTTTTGATCCATACAAATCCCCAGGCCCTGATGGCATCATACCGGCTGACCTGCAATACAATGCAGAATTAGTCACACCATGGCTGATTGCAATCTTTCAAGCCTGTCTCTCATGGTCCTATATACCCAACAGTTGGACCGAATGCAATGTGACTTTCATCCCGAAGGGTGGAAAGGCCTCACCTACCAAGGCAAAGGACTTCAGGCCAATAAGTCTATCATCCTTCTTGCTAAAAACCCTGGAAAAAATTATCGACACCCATATTAGAATGTCAGTAAATAAGGGATTATTATCTACCTCTCAACATGCCTACACCAAGGGGAAATCAGTTGAGACGGCACTCCACTCACTAGTGGGGTATATCGAGAAATCCATCGAATTCCACAATTACACACTCGTGGAGGAGCAATTACACACTCGTGAAGGAACCTTCAACAACGTGAAATCTGCAACCATCATATCGGCCCTAGTTTTACTAGGACTCGATCAATCTATAGTTAGGTTCATTAGGTACCTCCTAAGTTATAGGATCATTCGCTCTAGAATTGGAACGACTACGATCTCTAGATCTGCCAACAGAGGCACTCCCCAAGGGGGCGTCCTTTCTCCACTTCTGTGGAATCTGGCGTTAAATTGTCTGCTTATGAAATTAGATTTCCAGAACAATAAGACCGTTGCCTACGCGGATGACGTTGCGGTTGCAGTTTCAGGGATTCATCTGGGCACGATATCGCAAAGACTGGAAATGGCACTAGAAACATTGAATCGATGGAGTATCGATAGTGGTTTAAGTGTAAATCCCAGCAAGACTGAACTAGTACTGTTCACTAAACGGAATAAAATTCCTAACTTCAAGTTGCCCCGACTTAACGGAACCGAATTGTCACTCTCGGACAATGCAAGGTACCTGGGCATCATACTCGACAGGAAATTATCCTGGAAACTCAATACAGAGGCAAGAGCGGCTGAAGCCATCACGGCTATGTATGTCTGCAAAAAGGCCATAGGCACGAGATGGGGTATTAGACCCTGGAACATGAATTGGCTAGTTGATACGGTTACTAAACCTATATTATTCAATGGGGTCTCTGTCTGGTGGGGGGCAATGGATAGGGCCTCTAATCGTATACTCTTTGAGAGGGTATTAAGAAGCATGGCAATCCTGATAACAGGGGCATTGCGAACAACCGCGACGAAGTCGCTATTCACTCTACTCAACTGGATACCAGTAGATCTTATGGCCAGAAAATTGGCATTGAATACGGCCTTCAGGCTAAACGCCTGCAATGCATGGAATTACAGATCCTATGGATATGCTTGCATAATAGGAGGTATACGCAATCTTCCTGATCATATTGATTACTGCACTCCCAAGCCCTTCCTCCTGAGGAACTTCGGTTTCTCAATCCCATCCAATATGGAAGCTGTCGATGGTCTCCCTGTTGATGAGATGAGGCTATCCATCTATACGGATGGGTCCAAAAAGGGGGACAGGGTGGGTGGTGGTGTATACATCCCTGAATTTGGAGTAAGAATGTCTTTTAGACTTCCAGATGGATGCAGCATTCTTCAGGCCGAAGTATCGGCTATTAAAAGAGCGGCCCACTGGCTCAGATATTACCGTGTATCTGGTAAGGATATTTGTATATATACTGACAGTAAACCCGCAATTAAGTCCCTGATAGGTGTTTATACAACATCAAATATGGTCCAGGAATGCCGGGCATCCTTAAATGAGATGGCGAGACATTCGACAGTTGTACTCACATGGGTACGTGGACACAGGGACAATGAAGGCAATTGTATTTCCGATCACTTGGCAGGATTAGGAGCCCTTCTATCGGAATATGATATAGACACCCTCTGCGGAATCCCGCTGTCAACTTGCAAGAAACGTATACATGACATATACTACGAACTTGCCCAAACGAGGTGGGGCAATGAATCCACCTGTACTATCACGAGGACGATATGGCCTGTGCTGGACTGCACACGCACGTCGTATCTACTTCGACTACAACGAATAAGATTACGCAATATGGTGGCGATGATCACCGGACATTGCACTTTCGGTCCCCATGCTGCGAGACTTGGGTTACCTTACAACGACTTCTGTAGAAGCTGTCAGAATGAGGAAGAGGAAGAAACTATTCTACACTTCTTTTGTAACTGTCCGGCACTTGGTGATCTAAGAGCCAGACTTTTAGGTGAGAGATCTCTTGATACCCTCTCCGGGCTATCAGTGAAGAAATTAAGGTGGATAGACGCCTTTATTAGGGAAAGCAGGTGGTTGATAAGACCGGACTTGCAAATTGCACCTCATGACGTCACGATAACTGTCTCATGATGGTCTGCGTCATTGACTCTCAATACGCCTATCATCTACTTCTATTTCTTTCCCTATTCCCTTTATCTCCTTTCAGGTACCACAAAGGGAACGTTTATTGGACCCAAGTGAGCTGTACAAAGAAGATTTTGGACGGCTGCCTGATAACCTAACCTTATCTATTTCACAATTACATTTAAATCATCAATATCAATTACTTCATATGGACCTCTATATGGTGGTACATTCTTTTTCCTATTTTCTACTTTAACACTAAATCTCCTATGTCTAATTCTATTCTATTTACTATCTTATATGAATCTAATTGTCTTTTGTTTTTTATTTTTTCTATCATTTTCTTTGCGTTTTCTAAGGAATATCTTAGTCTTGTCTTTAATTCATTAGCATAATTTTCAAAATTGTAAACCTTTGGATGATTCATGACTTCATCTCCCGGTAAACTTGGTAATTTTCCGAAAATCAGTTCAAATGGTGAGTACTCAGTATCTTCATGAGGAGTTATATTGTATGCCAATGTATAATAAGGAATCCGTTGTTCCCAATTATCATCCTCTACAAAAGATAGAAAATACTCATTAAGTACCCTGTGATTCCTTTCAACAGTTTCAATGTCTCATAGTGGTACGGAGTTGACAATTTTTGTTCTATTTTCAATAATTTGCATATCTCTCTCATCAATTCATTTGTAAATTCCGTCCCTCTGTCCGATTTGAGTACGCTAAATAGTCCATATTTTAGAATTACGTTTTCCACCAATGACTCTTTTGTCTCCATTGGACAGGCAACTACATACTTTGTCAACTCGCATTTCATTGTTAGTATGTATCTCTGGTTATTTGTTGGACGTAATGGACCAACAGTGTCAATCACTATAGTATTAAAACTATTTATCGGTGTATCTGTCACCTTTAATGGTTCTTTTGTATGTCTGATTTGTTTATTCTTCTGACACAATTCACATTTCGATACATAATTTTTTACAGTTTTGTTCATGCCTTTCCACATGTATTTTTGTTTCAATTTTAACAGAGTTTTTCTTACTCCAAAATGTCCTCCTTGGGGTGTATCATGGTATAATTTTATCAATTCTAATTTTCTCTCATCGTCTAGTATATTTTGAGGTTTTCTATATAACAATATCATTAGATCATCTTTATTTATTTTACAATTTCTATTGTATTTGGCCTTAAATTCATCTGCAGGAATTATATCAAATATTGCATTATTAATATCAATTGCAAATTTCTTATTACTCATATTCTTTAAACTCTTCAAATAAGATGATAGCTGCTCCATAAGAGTACTTAAGTGTATCGGATTATCGCTATATCTAACACGTGTTTCATTTTTATCTTTATAATTTTCTATTATATATTCATATAACTTTTCTTTATTTTCTATTGCGCGCTTTATATCATTGATAGATGTGCAGTCCCACATATAGAGTTGATCAGTCTCCTTTTGGGTTCCGCTTATGATATTATTTTCTGATGACTTTTTGCTCATACCTCTTGTTACTACTAGCGTTTTCTCTATTTTATCATATTTCTTAACATCTCAAAATCAATTTTTATTCTGGATAATGCATCTGCATTTGTGTTATTTACCCATTTTTTGTATATTATTTCAAAATCATACTCTGAAAGTTCTAATCTTATTCTTGTTAGCTTTGAACTAGGATTTTTATGTGAAAATAAGGAGACCAATGGTCTGTGGTCAGTGACAACTGTAAATTTTCTTCCATATAAATATGGTCTGAAAAATTGTATACCCCAATAAATTTCTAGTAATTCTTTTTCAATTACTGGTTGGTTTCTTTCATGTTTATTTAGAGATCTACTTGCATAGGATATTGGTAAATCTTTACCTATAGTACCTTGAGATAAAATTGCACCTAGTGCGAAATCTGATGCATCGGTTGTTAGAACAAAAGTCTCGTCATAATTTGGGTATTGTAAAATTGGTGGACTAATTAATTTGTTCTTTAAAGTTTCGAATGCTATTTGGTATTCTTATGACCATTCGAATCTTGTGTTCTTCTTTAGTAATCTGTTCAAACAATTTGCAATATTTGCAAAATTTTTGATAAATCTTCTATAATAGTTACAAAATGCTTCGAATCTTCTCACATCATCAGCATTCTTGGGAATTGGATATTTTGAAATTGCTTCATGCTTACTCGGGTCTGGTTTGATACCATTTGATGTGATCAAATGTCCCAAATATATTACTTCTGGTTTTAAGAAACAACATTTGCTTGCATTCAGTTTTAGATTATATCTAGACAATCTGTAGAAAACACTAATCAAGTTGCTGTTGAGATGTTTTAAGCTACATCCAAAAACCATTGTGTCATCCACATACAAAAATGCTTCAGACTCTAGTCCCGATAATGCTATGGTTAACATCCTCTGGAAACTATTTGAAGATATCTTTAATCCAAAAGGTAACCTGGTGTATTGGTAATGACCATTTGGAGTTGAAAAAGCTGTGAAAGGTCTTGATTCTTGGTCAAGCTCAATTTGATGGAATGAACTTGTCATGTCCAATGTAGAAAAATATTTTGCTCTACCCAGTCTATCCAAAACATCGTCTAATCTCGTTAAAGGAAATTTATCGTTTACTATTTTGTCATTTAATTTCCTGAAGTCAACAACCAATCTCCATTTCTTCAGATCGTTTTGTCCTTTTTTAGGAACCAACAATAGTGGAGCATTGTATGGGCTTATAGATGGTTCTATTATCTTTTGTTTTAGTAGTCCCTTTACTTGGTTGTTAATTTCTTCTGTATGCGTTTGTGGTAAACGATAGTTTTTTATGTAAACTGGATTTGCGTCATTCAAGTGTATGGTTTGATTATAGAAATTATTTGTTGTCAAATTCTCACCGTCCAAATGAAATATTGACTGATATTTCTCAAGTATTTTTAACAATTCCCCTTTCGCACATTATCATGGTTGTCTATGTTTAGTTCTTTCAATACTTTATTGAATCGTTCTCTGTCACACTTAGTCTTCACATCGCCAGTTCTAAATATTTCATATTTCATTAATGGAGTGGTTTCCACTTTTAAATTCTCTATTATTATAATTCTATTTTTTACATTTAACAGTTTTATATGTTTATTTCCGGTTTTTGGGATTATGGCATTTGCCAAAAATACACCTTCTGCAATTTCAATTTAAATGGTACTATAATTTCACTTCTTGGTGGTATCTTTACTGTTGTTGTATTGAATTTATTATTATGTATTGGTAATGTCAAAATGTATTTTCCAACATTAATAGTTAGAATAAATGTTTCATAATCTATGTTGCAATTGTATTTTAACAGAAAATCTCGTCCTAATATACCGTCAGTATAAATTGGAAAGTCTTCTTTGACCATATGTAATTTATGCTTGAATATTGTTTCATCAATTTGTATTGATATTTCTGAGGAACCTAATGATCTTATTTCTTCCCTTGATATTCATCTGGATCTTCATCGTATTTTGGTAATAAATCCTCTTTGCACAAAAAGACATCGGCTCCCGTGTAAATTAGAAAATTTAGTGTACGATGTGTGTTTAGCACATTTAATTTTACATAGTTTTTAAGATCAGATGAAATGGTAAATACTTTGTTTGAATTTGTTCGTTCTGCGGATCTTGCGAGTTTCCCTGTTCTTGTACATGATAACCACTACGGTTTACTCTGTCATTGTATACGTTTCTATTTTGATTGTTATTGTTAAATCTGTTGTTATTATTATTAGTGTTCCTATTCATGTTGTTATTATTATTGTACTTACTTCCATTTCGGGAATAATTAGAGATAAAATTGTTTCTGTTTTTGTTATTGATATAGCTTCTATTGCTATTTCGATAGCCTCGCTAAGCTTCTTCACCCTGCTTGCTTCTATGGTTCTAATAATGTCATTATTTTTTAATCCTTTTTTGAATGTGTTAAATGCTATAGCTGTATTTGTTTCGCTTATTACATTTATGTTTTCTTCTCTCAAAGTGCTTATCTGAATTTCATTCAGTTCCATTGTTAGTTGTTCTATTCTATCTGCGAATCTTCTTATTATGTCCATCTGTGTCAATCTCGTTAGTTCATTCAGAATGACATTTGGGGACTTTTTTGGTTTATAAGCTTCCTTTAATGTTGAAATTAAAGTTTCTATAGAGGTTGGTACTTGTATTTGTCTTAGTCGGTTTTGCACTTTAAGTATTAACTTTATTTTGTATACAAAGTTGAAGAATGAGTCTCTTTTATTATGTGGGAACGTTTCTCTCAGAATCTCCAAATTAGCTATAAATGGATTTAATTCTTCCTTTGCTCCATTAAAAGTACTTATTAGTTTAGAAATAGATGCCAATTCGGTAGCGCTAAGACTCTCTTCCGTCATATTGTCTACAGTTATCTTTTCTTCTTGTAACACTGTAGTACTACTAGATTGCATTGATTTATCTTCATGCAATTTCAAAATATTTAATGCATCTTTTCGCAATTCACCAAACTTGTTAACATGAGCTTGTCTTTCCTTTGACGTCAATTTACTGTCATTTAAAATGCTTATAGCTGTTTTTTGTAACTCTTCAATTTCCTGTCTTTTATCCAGTACAGTCTCTGTCGTGTATGTTTTACTTAATGATTTCTTTGCGTTTGTTATTAGGGTTTAATAATTAAACGCATTTTATCTTTTTTTTTTAAATTTCATTAATTACATTATTATTATTATTTCTATGTTTTGTAACATAGTTTTTGAAATATATATTTATTTTATAAGCTAAATACAATATTATTATTACAACTATCAAAGTCTTAATATATTCTGGCATAACGTCCTTTATATTTTCGGCGTTGCCATTGTTTACTATATTTTCTTGGATTTCCACCTTACTTTGTGGTTTACCCATTTTAGAATCAATCTTATTGCCCCAAATAGGACCTACCATTTAAATGTGCATTAAAAAAATTTTATATTTTCACATGTACATATATTTCTCTTATATTTTTGTTTTTTGTTATAATTTCTATAGTATTGTGAAAAAAAAAATGTTTTAATTCTTTATTTTGTTAGCTCCTATTGTCTGTTTCTTGATATTAAATTTTTAACTATTGCTACTTGATAGACAAGATGATTACACAAAAACTTATTTTTCTATACTTTATTGTCGTTGGAGAGTTATTCGTTGCTGCAACAGCTTTATTGATCTTTGATGGCGTGTTTTCCATGTTTCTTTTCATTTTTGAAAATTTTCATTTCTATCTTAGTTTCACTTATTTGCTTTTTTATTTTAGCTTCCATTATTGAGCACTTTGTGTAGCTTAACTCGCACTTCAGTATATTTAATCTTCGCTTCATGCGGCTTATAAAGTCACCTCGATTCTTTTTTATTGTTGGAATCGGTGTTACTGGAACGAATGGTTCAATCACTTTCGGACCAATATTCAGGATTTCTGGTCTTTTAGGACGTTCTACTTCTTTCTGTAATTTCTGCCAACGATCTTCGGCAGCCTGCAATTCTTCTAATATTTCTTTCAACGGTTTCTCCATGGACATTCAAACTGTTTTGCATTTGGTTATCATCCCGACAAAAAAACAACACATTAACTACACCGGTGCCATGATATATTTTTTTTATAGAAACAGACAATCAGATTTTTTTTTTTTTTGTTTTTATTTTTTTTTACTAAAAATAATTTACACTTTTTTTTTTTTCTTATATATTATAAAAATTTTCAACTTTTCTCCTTTGCATTTTCTTTTTTTGGATTCACCTCCGATCTGGCTTCAATGTTTGGCAGGATCGCCATGTAGTACGTAGGGATTATCGTTTAAATAAAATAAACAAGAAGTGTTTCTTCCTCTAAATCAGATTAATAATTAAATTTTTATTTATAATTTTATTTCTTATAACTAAAATTCTTAAAAGCTAATCTTGAGTGATTCCTAAATCACTCACTAACTTATGTTCTGCTCATTACTTATACTTACATTTATCTTACAATTATTTTTGTATTCGTGCATACTTGTGCAGTATGTAAAAATGAAGGAGGAGCATAATTAGCTGCAAACTCTTTCACTCATAATTGTAATGTTAATTCTTGGTCAACCGCTTTGTTTGATTTTAAAACATATTACGTTAGCAAAAATTGGATGTCAATAACTCCAAAGAAAAACTACGTTAAGTAAAAGATCACTTACACAAGAATGCATCAATAACTAAGTGTGTGGCATATAAAAGGTTTTGGTGCAACAATTATATGTGCACACTCCTTCACTCATAATTGTAATGTTAAGCTGTTGACCTAATTCTTGGTCAACCGCTTTGTTTGATTTTAAAACATATTACGTTAGCAAAAATTGGAAGTCAATAACTCCAAAGAAAAACTACGATAAGTAAAAGATCACTTACACAAGAATGCATCAATAACTAAGTGTGTGGCATATAAAAGGTTTTGGTGCAACAATTATATGTGCACACTACATTACATATAAACGGTATTTATTTACACATAATGTATTCATGATCATTGTCTATTAGGAGACAATTATAAATTTGCAATAAATAAAGAACTCGTTGTTTTAGTTCAGTGATCAAAAATAATAATGATAAATTCTTTATTTAAATCTTGTTCTTATATATGGGGCATTTCACGTCAAGTGAACCAACTTTTGAAATCGATGTCTTCCGATCGGGATGAAATTTGCACCAATGTTAGTTCTATTGGATAGTAATTCGGACACAATTTTTCAACAAGATCGGTCAAGAACTTTCTGAGTTATAGGAGGTCAAAATTTGACATTTTGGCCAAACATGTGTTTTTTCTTATCCATATAACTTATTACCTATTGTTCTTAGCAAAAAGTGTCCCAAATAGTTTAGATAGCTATTTATGCAATCTTTGGAAAAAAAAAAATTAAAAAAAATAAATAAAATATTTTTGACTTTTTTTTAAAAAAATCAAAAATATTTTTGACGTTTTTTTTAAAATGGGCCCTTTTTATTTTTTTTTTTATTTTTTTTAAGAAAGCTCAGGTCTTTTCCTAAGCGACCTATATGGTCGCTTAGTGGGATGCGAGTGGGATATCTGTCAAAAAAAATATTTTGTAACTCAAGATATAAAATTTTTGACTTTTTTTGCAAAATCAAAAACTTTGTTGACTTTTTTTAAAAAATGGACCCATTTTTTAATTTTTTTTTTTTGCTCAGAAGAAAGCTTAGGTCTTTTCCTTTAAAACCTTTTTGGTCGCTTAGTGGGATGCGAGTGGGATATCTATCAAAAAAATGTTTTGTAACTCAAGACATAAATTTTTTTACTTTTTTTTGCAAAATCAAAAATTTTTTGACTTTTTTTTCCAAAATGGACCCTTTTTTTATTTAATTTTTTTTTCTCAAAAGAAAGCTTAGGTCTTTTCCTTTAAAACCTTTTTGGTCGCTTAGTGGGATGCAAGTGGGATATCTATCAAAATAAATGTTTTGTAACTCAAGACAAAGGTTTTTAAATTTGTAGCATATGTACCATTTTGATTTTTTTCATATTTGTGTGTAAACCTTAAAAATTAAACTTACGCAGAGAAACTAGACACATTAGCCTTTCCGATGGTATGTAACATACCAAACTAAAATTCCATAGCCTCGCTTGAGCCAGAATAATTAATAATATAATAATCAGCATTTCTTTTAAAATTTCAATAATTTAATTTCGTTGGTGATTTATGTAAGTGGACCTTATGCTATGACGAATTATTGACCGATCGCCATGGAATTAGGTCACGTAATTTATTATACAATACACCACCTTAAAGTATACCGATCGACTCAGAATCACTTTCTGAGTTAATTAAACGATGTCCGTCCATTTGGCTGGCTGGTTGTCCATGTAAACCTAGTGCGCAGAGTACAGGTCGCAATTTTGAAGATATTTCAATAAAATGTACATATCATTTTTTTCTGCCCAAGGACCAAGCCTATTAAAACTGGATGAAATCGATCCATTATATCACCTAGCCCCCATACAAATGTCCACCCGAAATTGGTCTTTATCGGTCATAAATGTTTAATTTATATAGGTATCTACACATGTTTTTCTCCAAATAAATTTTATATATACCGAATTTATGTCACCAAATTTTGTTATGATCGGTCCATAATTAGTCATAGCTCCCATATAAGAAATGATTCCGATAATCACTTTAACGATCATAAATCTCCTTAAAATGTTGGAATACACATAAAATGCAACATAAATAACTTTCATATAGACAATAATCTCATGACCAACTTTCATGGTGATCGGTCCATAATTTTGCATAGCTCCCATATGAGGCCCACTTCCGAAAATCACTCACGAATATAAATTATTGAAATTTTGAAAGAAAAATGTTTTTGCTCATTTACTTAGTGCAGGGTATTATATCGTCGGGCTTGACAGCCCATACTTTCTTACTTGTTTATACTAACGTTTGTTACGCGCGCCGGCAAACTCAGTAGAATATAAAATGTCTTAACTGAAAATTCAAATTAAGTTACCGGAAAATGAAATAACTGTCCGACTAGCTCATTTGTGAAAGTGGTTCTCAACCCTGGTTATTCCGCGCGTGAACACATAAACATACAGTTCATGCCATTAAAACTCACAGTGTATGCAAAAAGAAATATAATAAGAGAAAGCCTTAAAGTAGACAATGAATATTTTGTTCTAATTATGACGAGATGTAATGTCATTTGGGGTACACTTTATCCCTCCCGTATGCCTTTGACAGAAACGTTACCCGTGATTTTTGGCCTGTCCCTAAATACATAACCATTTACTCAACCGACCATTCCTTTAGATTTTGGCCTGACCATCTTCACCAGCAATTCCTTTCCCAAAGAAAAAATTTACAGATCAAGTAAATGCATTTTTATTTCAGTAATAAATGATATACTAAACCTAATCTTACGTACATGAAAGTATATGTATAAATATTTAAATTATGGCTAAATCTAGCATAAAAATATTTATAATACAAATACTTAAACATAAATTAAATAGCTTACACTACCCTCAAAGTCATTGTTGAACCGCCGGTACTGCTCTCTGATGATGTTTATCTGCTCTCTTGTTGCACTACAGCTGAGTGAGGATTTGTTGTTTTTTTAGGTGATGTTGTAGTGGAGCCCATAGGAGTAATTCACGTACAAACGTTTCCAAAATATTTTTAGTTTAACAATTTTCTTCGTTTTAATTTTTATAATTACAATTTTAAGGTTATATTTCAGATTTCTTTTGTTTTAATTACAACATTTACTTTTGTTTCTTTGCAAAAGTTAATTTTTCTTGATTTTGTCTGGTTTTTCTTTATTTTTGTTTGGACTCTTCATTATTATTAGTTTATTTCACTTTTTGTTTTGATTCTTTCTTTTTTTGGAGTTAGTATTTTATTTGTTTTGTTTTACAATGCTTCTGTACTTTGCGTTACTTCTTTTTATATGTCATTTTCTGTGGGCTCTCTTATTAAAGGTTTTCTTACATTTAAGAGAAAATTTTACACTCCACTATAGATTTTGGTTTCTTTTGCAAATTTTTTTTTTAAGTATTATAATTTAGTAAAATTTATTATTATAATTTTGCACAATTTTTGGTTTTTATATTTGTTTTTTTTTCATATTTTAAACATATATACAATATAATATATACAATAATTGTTTTTTTAATTAACTTAAAAGTACATTTTATTTGTTTTTTTGAATAATTAATTAAAAGTAATTTTTTTTATTTTCATTTTTCGAATTTTTTCAAGATCTTATAAAAAGTTTGAATTTTTGCATTCAAATTTAATATTTTCGCACATTTTTTTATAATTTTATATCCATAAAATTTTGCGTTTATTAAATTAACAAAAATGCCTTTTTAGGCAAAAGGAAACTATTGTTTTTTTTTAAAAAAATTCCATTGTCACTTTATTTTGTAGGATAATTAAATTTTTCTTTAATTTTCCATTATAAAATCACACTATGTAGGGTTTAAAACATTTTTTCTAATTAAAAAAAAACTACTTGACTGATCAACTCTTGTCGAAAGCACGTTTCGAATTCTATTACTATGCGTCGTAAAAATAGTATTCTCCTATTCCTTTTCGCACGTGTCAACATGTCATTGGTCGTTTTATTCACGTGATCTTCATTTGGCATATAATTGACAGATGTCAAGTTTTCATTGGCCAATCCAGCTAACGGTTTAAACTTGTTACAAGAAGTTCGATGCAAAAAGGAGCTTACAAGAACTTCCAACTCGCATAGTTGCATTTATGTAAAAAGAAAATAAAGGAATTGCCAACATCACATATAATAATAGGGATCAAAATACGTTGACTCTAATAATGCCTAATATCCGTTAAATTGATACGAAGAGATTATTTAAAAATTTTAAAATGAGTTTTTTAAATAATTTCTTCACAATCAAAATAATAGAATCATTCAAAAATAAAAATCCGTAACAAACCTGCTTCGTTAATATGCGGCAGCGGATACGAATCCTTTTTTGTCAATGAGTTAATTTTCCTGCAATCTAGGCATAGTCTAACCTTCCCGGGCTTGCGAACTGTTACGATTGGACTGCGCCAAGGAGAATTTGACTCCTCAATTACCCCAAGTGCTAGCAATCTGTCAATCTCCTCATATACTTCCGCTTGCCTAGGGGGCGAGAGAGGATAATGTTTCTGTTTAACAGGTGAAGCGTCGCCTGTATCTATGTGGTGTTCAAGAAGGCACGTAGAGCCAAGACCTAATTTTTCGTAGGAAGGAAATTTTTAAATGACGTCGTCGAGGCGTAATTTCTCATCTGGGGTTAAATCGTGAAAACTTGTTTTGGTTTCAACAGCGATCTCTTCGCAAGATTTTTCAGGAAAAATCTGAGGTGCTAGAGAGTATGCTCGCCAAAAGTCTACAACAAGGTATGCTTGTTGAGATAAATTTGGCACTACGTAAAATACATTTGACTTTGTGACACCTTTATAAGTTACCGGTAGTGTACAATACCCCATTACGTCATTTTTCGACCCATTAGCGGTTCTAATACTAGATTTAAATTTTTCTAAAAGAACGTTATTCCTTCTAATAAAATCCAAACTCTCTTTTCCTAAAACAGAAACGTTGGCCCCTGAGTCCAGAAGACATAATAAATTCTCATCTCTAAATTTGACAACCAAGTTGATTGAATTATTTTTCTAAATTTTCTCCTTTTCTGATATCTCTGCCTGCACTTAAAAATATGCGTTGAAATTTTAGAGTTCACATTTTGAAAAAACAAACTTTGTCTGTGATTATGTAAAGAAGAATTTTGTACATCAGCTGAAGTATTTGTCAGTCTGAGAGGTAAGTCCCCCTGTGAGGGCTTACAATCTATGCTGGAATAAAACTAGGATTTTATTTTAAGGAACGAGCATCCCCGGTCACCCACTCGCTCCGACGCTTGTTTCCCGCATGAGGACCATCACACTTAGGCGTGGTTACACCTTGTCGTCCACATTTATAGCAGAAAACATGCCGAGTCTCATCAGGACAATTGATATAGCTATGTCCAAATTTCAGACAATTCCAACATTTTATTTTCGAATAATCATTTTTAACCCATGTCTTGTCAAATTTTAGTGCCTCAATGTGTGGATCTGTTTATGTATCAGAATCTTCCAAAATAATCTCTACAGATATTTCGTTAACATGTCGTTGACGACCAAAGGTGTTGCCTTCATTTTCTAAAAGTACTTTCTCGGCTTTCCTAGCTAGATCGCGAAGTTTACCTAAATCCCTTGGTTCTGAAATAAAAAGCATAACCTTAAGGTCAGGATGTACATGTTTCTTTATAATTTCTATCAAGGAAGCGTCTGACATTGGATCGGACAGTTTCAGATTCCATCTAACAATAAGAGAGTGAAAATCGTCATAGTTTTCCTTCGGAAGTTGTTTACGTGTAGAGATCTTAAGCAAAATTTCGTGGTCGCTTTCCAGTGTACCAAACTCTCTGGAAAGAGCTGATCTTAACATTGGATAGGTTGCTCTTTGATTTTGTCTAATATAATCCCAATAAAATGGTTCAGCTTTACCCGTGAGAAATAAATTAAAGTTGGACATCAAGTGGTCGTGTGGACATTGCGAGCATTCGGTCAATGTATCTATTTTAAAGAAGAAATCTGAAATACTTTCCTCACCACTACATGAGACTTTCCAGTCTTTTAATTTAAAATTCAAGTGAGATGTATATGAAAATGAATTTGATTGGGAGCCAGATGGTTGATCATTAGTTCCAGGTGTTACAGGAGTAGTTCTGTTATTGCGAGCTAAACCTACAGATTCCCTAAGAGCAGTGAATTCTCTGCGAAATTCATCCTGTGTATTTCTCATGGCCTCTTGGAAATAATTCATTAAATTTTCAATAGTGCCGGTATTTGAAGGTTGTTGGTTACCTTCTTGATTTGTATCTTGATTTGACATTTCAAATTGATTTCCCTGAGAAACGTTTGCCGATGGACTTTCAAATGAACCTACTATGTTAGGTAAAGATCTAATAAGATCTTCAGTGTTAGGTCTCTCGTTATCTGACTCAAATGAACCAGAAACAGACGATGACCTTAAAGCTCTAATACTTGTACTTGACTGAACCTAATGGACTAATTCTAGTGGTAGGTTTTCCTCTTAACGGAGTAGAACCTCTTCCTCTGCCCTTTGTCAAAGATGAACTACGAGTCAATCTAGAATTAGCTACTGTACTACCTAAAGCTTTACTTGATGTACTCTGTCGTGTGTTGGGCCTGTGCATAATGTTAGAGGCGCATCATGCGATAAAAGAGATTTGAATAGTCGTAAAAAAAAATGTTTCAAATATGCGTGACTTGGGAAAATTTTAGTAATAAAAAAAAATGTGTGTGCAAAATTCAACACGTAATTTTAAATGGAAAAAATTGTTTAAATGAATTAATACAAAATTTAATTATATTAATAGCAAAAAAAAATTTTTTTTTTTTTTAAAAAAAAAAAAAGGATATAGAAATTATAAAAAATTCAAAATGAGGAAAAATAAATATAAAAAAAAATAATATGTTTGGGAAAAGAATGCTGGTTATTATGGTATTAAAACAAATGGTTACATTGGTTACTTCTGAGAATGCATAGATACCTAAATATTCTGACTCTTCTCAGTACTACTTGTCATATCAAATTCCCTTATATCAGGAAAGTTGATGTCTCAAGAAGTTAAACTTTTCTTCAAAAAAATCAATATATTTTCTAAATGTTTGATGTGACATGACTTATGTAAAAATAAGTAATCATCAAAAACTTTTTTCTTTAAAAGAAAAGAAATATAAAAAGAAATCAAACATTTTGTCTATCGTTGGTTTACGTTAGACCACGTTGACTTTATGTTGACCTACGTTCATTATGTTATGCCACTTGGCTCGGCGTTGCTTTACGTAAAATCAACGTTGTCTTACGTTACGTCAACGATGGCTTGACGTTGGGCGCCATATATGCTACGCGAGTTACATACCAATACCCATAACTAATAGTAACGGCTGGTAAAGTGTAGGGAAACCCAATGGTTTTATATTACACTTTTGTTTAGTTTCCCACACTTTGCTAGACAGCAACGTAAGCATAAAAATTCTACGTTGCTTAGCTTTATTTAAATAAATATTAAAAATTAAATTTAGTCTTAAGATTCACTTTGATAAATAAAGTTTAGAAAAACCAAATTAAGTGTTTTACTAAAACTTGTAAGTGGCGCAGTCGGTAAACTGAAGTTTACCTCAGTTTACTTCAGTTTATTAAATAATAAACTGAAGTTTATTATTTAAAAAAAAAAAATCGTAACTATTGCAGTCGTTAATAATAGAAACAATAATTTTTTATTATTGCCAAATAAAAAAAAAATATATATATAAAACTAATAACTAAATTAAACAAAGCAATTGGCTACAAAATTCACATTGGCAAAGAAGAAAAAAAAAAATTAATCAGTAAAACAACAATTTCTGAAAATCAAATACTTGATACTTGTTAAAAGATACTGTAAAAAGATGAATAGATTCGATGCAAACAGGGATCTACAGCAAACCGATGAGGCAATGCAGGAAAAGATCGGTGAATTAGAGGCGGTCCTGCAGATACAAGAACAAAAAATTCTCCAGCAGCAACAGCAATTGCAAGAACAACAGCTACAAATGCAACAGCAATTGCGAGGACAACAACAGCAACAACTAGAACAATCTCAACAACAACAGCAACAACTAGAACATGCTCAACAACTTAATCAACAACAAAACCAACAACAATTTGGTCTAGGAATGAGTTCAAGAGATATTGTGAGGCAGTTTAGAAGAATAAAGGCTTTGGACAGGAATCACAACCCGAGATCCTTTGTTCGATCAGTGGAGTCAACGTTTGCATTATGTGTTGGAAATGAGCAGCTGGCAAGGTATGGTTTAGAGATAATTATTAATGAGAAGATTCTGGGAGAAGCTGGACGATGCATCCGGGAGCTGGATTATGGTGCCTCATGGCCAGAAGTAAAACAAAAACTGATGTTGCAGTGTCAGCCGAAAAAAACGTATGCAGAGATTTTCAACTTCTGTAGGGAAGTGAAGGTCAGTAATTTAGAGGAGTTATTTAATTGTTTTGTAAATGCTAAGTATGAAATAAACAACTTATACCAGGTTGACATAAGAAAACCGAAAATTTATGAACCAGGTAATGTCGATAGAGACCTAGTGGATTTGTTGCTCGAAAAAATAGATGGACATGTTAGGGCTCATATTTTAGAAAACGAAACTCTTCAGGACATTATTACTAGATATACAAAGCTAAGATTGCTGGACGACAGGAGGGCTATAGATTACAGACACAGGAAAGTAACAGATAAAAAAGATCAAACTGGTTTCGTAAAGAAAAATTATCGAAATAACTTAGGCGAAGGTTATCGAGAAGATATTAAATCGAATAGAGTGACACCTAATAGCAGTAGAATCACTCGAATGCATCACAAACAAAACAGTGAAAATATTGGACAGCCTTACTTCAATGGAACGAATCAGCAGAAATGGTACCCACAGAATGGTTACATATGGAATTCGCAAAATAATAAAAATAATAGGTATTATAACAGGGATAACTTCCAAAACAACCAAGTAAACGAAAGGTCTTCGAATAGGACTAGGAATTCTCATATGAGTGTTGATCAGCAAAATACCCATATGGATATAGGAAATGGAGAAGAAAAGGAGGTAAATTTTTTAATACCGCCTCTCCAATCCAGCTACCAATAGTGATACTCACTATTGGGAAACAGAAAATAAGATTTCTAATTGATACTGGATCTTCAACCAGTATCATTAAACCCCACGTTTTAACAGAAAATTTTCAGGTAGAAAAACTAATAAAACCTGTTCAATACAGAACAATTAACGGTACAAACATAATTAATTTCAAAGTAGTAACTCCCTTTCCAAAAGAATTTTATGCTCTGGGAACTTTAAGTTGGAAAATTATTGATTTCTGTAATGATAAATATGACGGAATAATCGGACAAAGAGCAGAATAAATAACGAACATGGTTATATAGAAATTTTAAACAATAAATGGTTTTTCGAGGAAATGCACTACCCTTTCCATATTGAGAACATAAGTTTACTTGAACCAATTGCGAGAGAAAATATTTTAGACAAACTTGATTTTAGTCACTTGAATAATGAGGAAACAGGAACTATAAAAAAACTTCTTACTGAATTTAAAGACTTATTTTATGTTAAAGGTGATAATCTTTCGGCTACAATTGAAATAGAACATCAAATTATTACTAAAATTGATAAACCCCTATATTCAAAGATTTACCGGTATCCGCAAATCCACGAAAGTGAAATAAAAAAACAAATAAATGATATGTTGAAACAAAATATTATTCGAGAGAGCAACTCTGCTTATAATAGTCCTTTGTGGATTGTGCCCAAGAAGGCCGACAATTCTGGAGTGAAGAAATGGCGAATAGTAATAGATTATCGAAAGTTAAATGAATTTACGGTTGAGGATAGGTATCCTATACCTAACTTAAATGGTATCTTGGACAAGTTGGGCAGAGCCCAATATTTTTCAACTGTGGACCTGGCAAAGGGTTTCCATCAGATACTCCTTAAGGAGGAAGACAGAAAAAAGACCGCATTTTCTACTCCCTTTGGACATTATGAATTTATTAGAATGCCTTTTGGTCTTCGTAATGCACCATCAACATTTCAGAGATTGATGAATACAGTGCTAAAAAATTTCATTAACAGAACATGTGTAGTATATATGGACGACATATTGATATTCAGTTCGTCTTTAGTGGAACATATAAATAATATAAGAGATATATTTAAAACTTTAAGAAAGGCTAAACTAAAGATTCAAATTGAAAAGTGTGACTTTCTAAAGAAAGAAACACAGTTTTTGGGTCACGTACTAACAACTAATGGGATAAAACCAGATCCTAAGAAAATTTCTATAGTACAAAATCTGAAGGTTCCAAGTACTGAAAAGCAAATTAAGTCGTTTTTAAGAATGACCGGCTTCTACAGAAAATTCATTCACAACTACGCCAAAATTGCATACCCAATGACTAAGTATTTGAGGAAAAATTTAAAAGTAAACACGAACGACCCTAGCTATATAGTGGCTTTTGAAAAACTGAAGGAGCTAATTACGAATTCACCCATATTAAGATATCCAAATTTTTCAAAACGTTTCAAAATTGTCACCGATGCAAGTAATAACGCAATTGGAGCTGTCTTAACTCAAGATGGTCACCCAGTAGCAAATGCTTCGCGAACGTTGAACAGACACGAAACAAACTATGCAACAATTGATAAAGAATTGTTGGCAATAGTTTGGGGTGTCAAATATTTTAGGCCTTATATATATGGCAAAGAATTTGACTTAGAGAGTGATCATCAACCACTGAAGTGGCTCATGAGTAAATATTCAGGCAAAGATATAAGCCCTAGGCTCCAGAGATACCTTATTGATTTAGGTGAATAAAATTTTAAAATAGAGTATATAAAAGGGAAGTGTAATTATATTGCAGATTTCTTAAGTCGAATCAATGCTGAGACAAATGAGATAAATACATTAGAAAATTTATTATACAGCGGTGAAACAAGCAATGATGGAGGTTCTTTAGATGTTCAGACAATACACTCTCAAGAGGAAGATCTTGAAGATAGTATTCCAATTTTGGATACTGTTGTAAATCGTTTTAGGACTCAAATCAAAGAGGCAGACACTGAAGCGATTTTTGGTAATAAGCGAATTTATATAGATAGACATGATATCGTAAATGAAAACATGTCTAATATTCTAAGGAGGGAAATTGTTAAAGGAAAAATAGGAATATTTTCCGAATTGAATGACCATGATTATTATAAGGTTCAACTGCAGTTGATAAAGGAATTTCCCGACAGGAACCACTTTAAGTTTGTTAAGTGTTCTCACTTCGCTAGGGATATAGTGGACGATAATGAACTGAACAAACAGATATCATTGTTTCATAAATACGAAAGCGGACATTCAGGTATTATAGCAACCTATGAGAACATAAAGCATAAAATTTATAATCCAAATTTAAAAATGTCTATACATAAAATAATCAATAACTGTCACATTTGTTCTTCAGCAAAATACGACAGAAAACCAATAAAAAGCAAGTTTCAACGTACAGAAACGCCTTCAGCTGTGAATGAAATAGATACATATAGATACCTACGTAAATAGTAAGCATTCATTTATTATTTTTATAGACAAATTTTCTAAACATGCTGTTTCATTTCACATGCCAGATAGAAATTGTACAAAAAATTAGGGAATTCTTGGCGATAAAAGGCAAGGTAAAAAAATTCGTGTTCGACAATGAATTCAATTCAAATAACGTCAGAAACTTTTTAAATTCTGAAAGCATTGATTTTCATATTACAAAACCAAACAGCCATACTGGAAATTCCGATTCAGAACGTCTTAACAACACTCTTACCGAAAAAGTAAGAGCGCTGAATCTCGAGGAACTGTTACCAATTCAAACGCAAATAGTGAAAGCAATTAATTTTTATAATGATAGCTATCATAGCATCATTAAATGTACCCCTTTTGATGTTGTTAATAATAAAATAGATCACGATCTAGTTAAAAAAAAATGGAAGAGTACAAGGACAGATTAAATGAGAAAAGAAATCCAAAAAGAGAAAATTACGTGGAGAACAGGGAAGAGGGATACATAAAAAATTACAAAAATGTGAGACATAAAGAACAACCAAAATTCAGGAAACAGAAATTAGAAAATGTCCATGTGTCTAATATTAAAAGACCTTTTAAATTTATAGGGCTTCATGCCAATAACGATAACAATGATGATATTGACTTTGAATATTTGTCCAAAAGATTTGAGAATCTCAAAAGACAATTTAAAATTTCAGGTACTTGTAATGATGCTCTGGCTAATCGTGAGCATTCAACCCAACCAAGCGGATCTACAGGTTAATTTAGTCACAGAGAATGTTGGATTCATCAAGATTAGAATGGGCGAAGTGGAAATTGTCAACAAAACAACTACTCTTGTACATGTCATAAACATAGTCGAAATAGAAGACATCTTAAATCAAATAAAGGGAAATATAAAACATTTGCTTTTACATGAAGAAATAATTTTACAAAACGAAATTAAATTGATAGAATCTAAAATCAAAACTTTAAGGCCAACTCAAAATAGAAAACGAAGAGGTTTGATTAATGCAGGAGGAAGGGTCTACAAATGGCTCTTTGGGACAATGGATGATGAAGATAGACAAGAAATTCTGGAGCACCTTTCCATTATTGATCAAAATTCACACAATTCTATTGAAACTTTAAATAGACAAGTGATAATAAATAATTCCTTAAACAAATCATTGCATTCTCTGAAAACTGTAGTGAAAAACGACACAAAAGAAATAAGTATATTTTTAAAGAAGGTCAAGAATACCAATGATGAGGTAGTGAAGGAAATAATTTACTTGGACCAACTAACAAAACTAAAAACCTTAGAACATAAAATAGATAAGATTCAAGATAATATAGTTTCAGAAAAAGTAATATTATACACCCAAGTATGTTTACTACACAAGAGATAGAGCATTTTGAAATAGATTTTTATAAGTTGAAAATGTTGAAGGTAGGGATAATGTCTTATAGTGACCACTCACTGATTATCGCAGTATTGATTCCATACAATTACATTAAGACTGACTTAAAAATGATTACCCCTATTCCAAACAAAAACAAATTTGAAATAGATGCAAATGACGAATATATAATCGAAATTGATAACAAGCTTTTTACATACCAAGAAAATATACCTTTAAGAAAATTTAAAAAAAGTAATCATTGTATTTATTATAATACTTGTAAATTTGAATTTAATAACATTACTTCTGTATTTGATCTTGATGAAGAAACAATTATTGTAAAGAATGCTTTTTCCGAAAAAATTGAACATGATTGCGATGATAGGAAATTTGTGTTGGAAGGGAATTTTCTTATAAACTTTAATAATTGTAGTATAACAATTCGTAATCAAACATTTTCTAATAAAAAATATATGATCAAAGAAAAATATTTTTATCCAAACATTAATAAACTTGAGAACTTAAGTATATCAAATATAAATGTTAAATTCGATAGTATAATTATAGAGCACTTTCAGAATATTAAAGAAATTGAAGAACTTAAATTTCATAAAAAGATATCTTATGGTATAAACGTAACATTGATAATGGTTCTCACTGCATTGATTATTATATTCTATTGTTTTATGGGAAAGAATAATATAAAAATAAACTTTAAAGATCAGAGAATTAAGGAAAGTGTTCTAACAGAAGGTAATGATATATCACGATCCAAACAAAATTTCATAAATGGTATTTTAAAAAAATATAAAACTGAAATAAACGATGCAAATTTATAAAAAAATATATATATACACTTCTAAAATTTTGTATTTGTATTAATAATAAATATATAAAAATAAAAATAAAAAAAATATGCAATAAGCTAAAAATTATATAAATTTTAATGTTGAAAATCTTAAATGACTTTAATGACGAAATCCAGGAGTATTTCAGTCAAGGGGTGGAGGAGTTACATACCAATACCCATAACTAATAGCAACGGCTGGTAAAGTGTAGGGAAACCCAATGGTTTTATATTACACTTTTGTTTAGTTTCCCACACTTTGCTAGACAGCAACGTAAGCATAAAAATTCTACGTTGCTTAGTTTTTTTTAAATAAATATTAAAAATTAAATTTAGTCTTAAGATTCACTTTGATAAATAAAGTTTAGAAAAACCAAATTAAGTGTTTTACTAAAACTTGTAAGTCGCGCGCCGGCTAACTCAGTAGAATATAAAATGTCTTAACTGAAAATTCAAATTAAGTTACCGCAAAATTAAATAACTGGCTAAGGCATGAATAGATTGTCCGACTAGCTCATTTGTGAAGGTGGTTCTCAACCCTGGTTATTCCGCACGTGAACACATAAACATACAGTTCATGCCATTAAAACTCACAGTGTATGCAAAAAGAAATATAATAAGAGAAAGCCTTAAAGTAGACAATGAATATTTTGTTCTAATTATGACGAGATGTAATGTCATTTGGGGTACACTTAATCCCTCCCGTATGCCTTTGACAGAAACGTTACCCGTGATTTTTGGCCTGTCCCTAAATACATAACCATTTACTCAACCGACCATTCCTTCAGATTTTGGCCTGACCATCTTCACCAGCAATTCCTTTCCCAAAGAAAAAATTTACAGATCAAGTAAATTCATTTTTATTTCAGTAATAAATGATATACTAAACCTAATCTTACGTACATGAAAGTATATGTATAAATATTTAAATTATGGCTAAATCTAGCATAAAAATATTTATAATACAAATACTTAAACATAAATTAAATAGCTTACACTACCCTCAAAGTCATTGTTGAACCGCCGGTACTGCTCTCTGATGATGTTTATCTGCTCTCTTGTTGCACTACAGCTGAGTGAGGATTTGTTGTTGTTTTAGGTGATGTTGTAGTGGAGCCCATAGGAGTAATTCACGTACAAACGTTTCCAAAATATTTTTAGTTTAACAATTTTCTTCGTTTTAATTTTTATAATTACAATTTTAAGTTTATATTTCAGATTTCTTTTGTTTTAATTACAACATTTACTTTTGTTTCTTTGCAAAAGTTAATTTTTCTTGATTTTGTCTGGTTTTTCTTTATTTTTGTTTGGAATCTTCATTATTATTAGTTTATTTCACTTTTTGTTTTGATTCTTTCTTTTTTTGGAGTTAGTATTTTATTTGTTTTGTTTTACAATGCTTCTGTACTTTGCGTTACTTCTTTTTATATGTCATTTTCTGTGGGCTCTCTTATTAAAGGTTTTCTTACATTTAAGAGAAAATTTTACACTCCACTATAGATTTTGGTTTCTTTTGCAAATTTTTTTTTTTTAAGTATTATAATTTAGTAAAATTTATTATTATAATTTTGCACAATTTTTGGTTTTTATATTTGTTTTTTTTTCATATTTTAAACATATATACAATATAATATATACAATAATTGTTTTTTTAATTAACTTAAAAGTACATTTTATTTGTTTTTTTGAATAATTAATTAAAAGTAATTTTTTTAATTTTAATTTTTCGAATTTTTTCAAGATCTTATAAAAAGTTTGAATTTTTGCATTCAAATTTAGATTTTTTTTATAATTTTATATCCATAAAATTTTGCGTTTATTAAATTAACAAAAATGCCTTTTTAGGCAAAAGGAAACTATTGTTTTTTTTTTAAAAAATTCCATTGTCACTTTATTTTGTAGGATAATTAAATTTTTCTTTAATTTTCCATTATAAAATCACACTATGTAGGGTTTAAAACATTTTTTCTAATTAAAAAAAAACTACTTGACTGATCAACTCTTGTCGAAAGCACGTTTCGAATTCTATTACTATGCGTCGTAAAAATAGTATTCTCCTATTCCTTTTCGCACGTGTCAACATGTCATTGGTCGTTTTATTCACGTGATCTTCATTTGGCATATAATTGACAGATGTCAAGTTTTCATTGGCCAATCCAGCTAACGGTTTAAACTTGTTACAAGAAGTTCGATGCAAAAAGGAGCTTACAAGAACTTCCAACTCGCATAGTTGCATTTATGTAAAAAGAAAATAAAGGAATTGCCAACATCACATATAATAATAGGGATCAAAATACGTTGACTCTAATAATGCCTAATATCCGTTAAATTGATATGAAGAGATTATTTAAAAATTTTAAAATGAGTTTTTTAAATAATTTCTTCACAATCAAAGTAATAGAATCATTCAAAAATAAAAATTCGTAACACGTTTAATTTTTTCAAATTATCATTCGACAAACTAAATGTGATAAAAATCATATATATTTTATGATCTTATCTATGAATTAACTTGCCACAAAATTTTTCTGTTTATGATTAAATTTATTTAGAGATTTTGTTTTATAAAAAATTTTTCTTGAATACTATGACTTTTAAATTTTATAAAATTCTAATTGAAATAATTTTTGAATTTTATTTTGTAAATACTTTAAGAATTTTATTTTAAATAAAATAAATTTATTTTTTTTAATTGGTTTAGGAAAATGCATGTACCTTTTACTGTATAAATTTAATCTGTATATTCATTTCAAAAAAGCATGTACCTTTTACTGTATAAATTTAATCTGTATATTAGTTTAAAAAAAGCATGTACCTTTTACTGTATAAAATTAATACAAAATAAATTTTATTTGTGAATTGCCCTGCAAAAATTGTTGGAGTTCATGTTCCATTTTAGATTAAACGGAATGTATATATTTAGATTAGTTTTGGACTAGTCCTTGTCCTTTGAAGAGTACTTTTTTCACGCTTATAGGGAGTAGCCTCAATTTTTGCAGGGGTTTATAAGAATTGCAGGTACATTTTACTTTCTGTTTAAAGAGCAAACAAATGTTTCAAGATATTTTATCATAATTGCTAATTCTTCAAAAATTGTTGTTTTGTGTTTTTTAATATATTACAATAAATAAACTTGAATAAAGAAATTCAACTCAACAGATTTTAATTGTATATTTCAATTTCTTCTTTTGGAACGTGTTATTCTCTTTATTTGTTTATCTACATTAAAGAGAGTGACAACGTTTCAACAAGTTTTTTTATTTGTATATTGTTCAAGAACGCACTTAACTTAGGGTTTTAAACATTTGAAAATTTTAAAGTATTACTGAGATAACTGGTCAGTAGTTAAATATTTTATTAACTTTTGTTTCAAAAATATATTTATTATCGTGTAATGTACAATTCTCTTATATTTTGATTATTTATATAGACTTGTATTGTATAAAGTTTTATCTTCTTCAAGTTTGTGTGGCTGTATTATGTATTCTTAATTAAGTTTATAATTTAAACTTTAAATACATATACGTTTTTAATTCTATTTTACTTATTAGGCAGAATAAAGACCACATTCGCTATCTCTACTTCAAGTTTTTATTTTATGTGGCTGTATTATGTATACTTAGTTAAGTTTTAGAATTTAAACTTTAAATACATATACGATTTTAATAATATTCTACTTATTAGGCAGAATAAACACCACATTCGCTAATACACATTATCGTAATCTTATTTTACACAATATTTTATTTTTAAATTTTCCCTTCTATTGTTGGGATTTTCGGGTATAAATAATCACAAATTAGGGATATTGTCAACCAAACTGCGAACCCAATATTTAGTGGACTGTATTTTGGTTATTGAAGAGAATTTTGTACACAACACTTAAGGGTGGATTAGCCGACCGTAATGTAACCTTAACGGAACTGAACAGCTAATCGTATTTATTGTGTGTAAAGTTGTTAAAGCAGTTATAGTGACAAAATGTAACAGAATTGATTGACTTATTGACTTATTATACAAATTAATTCATACAAGCATTTATAAAATGTATACTAAAAATCGTCGATAGTACTTCAGTTTCAAAATATATAATTTAAAATCTGTTCAAGCTGACATTAAAATTTAATATCGGAGAAATACTATTACATAATTGGCTCATTTAAAGCATAATTTGCCCTATGCAAAGTGTCCTCAAAAATGCGGTTTCATCTCATATCTCTCGGCGGATGAAATAATGTAAAATGTTCACAAATTTCGGTACATAATATTTGACTAGACAAGACTTTACGAACAAGAGAAATATGTAAGGATTTAAGAGTAAAAGGATACTTAAATTTCCTTGAATTTCTTCTTAAAAACCCTAACATACTATTTTGTATACATAAATTAACTATACTTAGGGCCATTATTACAACTTGCCTTTATGTTCCAAATAGTAAAACTTAACTTTAAGCAATATGAAAAGGTACCCTTAAAGTTAACTTTTACTATTACGAACATAAAGGCAAGTTATAATAATGGCCCTTAGTATAAAGTAAAATAATATTAATTAATTTTTAAAAAATAAAGTCTGTATGACAAGGTAATAAACAATATTTATAATTGTCTCCTAATGGATAATAATGATGAATACATTATGAGTAAATAAATATGGTTTATGTGTAAGTACTATTACCAAACAAAGTTTAATAAATGTTTTTTTAAAATCGCAGAAAAAAATTATAAAATCGTTTGATCAGTATTTAAAAGAATTGTGTTGATAACACTTTCAATCAGCTGTTGAAATTTTGACTATTTCAATCAGCGACAAGCGCGAAATATTCATGAAGAACTTAAAATTAAACAAAACGTATTAAACTTGTCTTTATTAAAATGAACGACGATCAATTGATTTTATTGGTAGAGGCCAATGAAAGTTTATACAACAAATATATTTCCGGCTATATTTTGTTTTGTTTGTTTATGTAAAAAACATATGACACATTTTTAATGTTCTATATTCGCCCTAAAGTGTTACGTTAAGTCAACATTGCGGTTACAGTACATCAACGGTCGGCTAACTCATCCTTTAAACACATGAATATTTGGAAAAAAACCGCATACATTTTTATTTGAAAACGCACTTTTTAAATCAAATAAATTTATTTATTGTTAAAATGTTATTTATTATTAAATTTTGATATTATTATAATGATTTACATTATAGTTTTTAACATTTTGATTGTTCGCACAAATTAAAATACACATATTATATATTTGAGTGTAAAATTTATGTAGGTCAGATTGTATAATATAGAGATTACTTACTTGAGACTTGATGAATATCTTACTTCAAGAGATTTTTTTGACTCTCTTACCTCAAGAGATCTTAATTGATTTTGAACTTCTTTGTTGTTGTGGTTGGGATGTTTGACCATTTAAACTTTTATGTTTTTTTCCTTTTTTATTTTTTGAGTGTGAGAGATGCAGAAACCAATTCTTTTGTTTTGTATTTTTGTGGTTTTCACTTTTTCTTATTTAATTTTATTTCTAACTGTTATTTTTTCTTTAATCTTAATTCTCACTCTTTTTTCACTTTATTCTTATATACAGTGACTCTCATTAATATTCGGTTTTTTATACGAGTTATTAAAAGTCAACAAAATTAATAGAAAATAATAAATGATATTATTTTTAAGAGATCAAAAAAATCTTATTTCAGAATTCTGAATATTGAACAAACAACATAAATAAAAACAAAAACTTAAATAATTCACATTTCATTAATATTCGTTTTTTTTAGCACATATAACATTATTGTTTAAATACAAATTTAAAAAAATAATTTAATATCTGGTTGGATAGCTCTTATTTTTTATAACCTCAGAAAGACGATACGTTATGTTATAAAAATTTGTTTGCAAGTAATCAACACTGATTTTATCCCATTCTTCCTGCAGACTTTTTTGAGTTCGTTTTTCAAAGAAACGGGATTTCCGCGGACTCGGCGATCTAAATAGTCCCATGAATTTTCTATGGGATTCATGTCTGGGGACTGAGTAGGCATATTAATCACTTTTGGACAATTATAAAGCCAACGAACAACAACGTGGGCTTTATGCTTACGGTAGTTTTCCTGATACAATTCAAAAGTTCTTGAAATTCCCATGGAGTAATATTTATCCTTTTAACTCCTAATTCGGCTTCCGAATCATTCCATCAATACCAAATAAGTTAAATTTGCTTACATCGAGAAAATTACGTCTTCCCACCAATTTACATCCTTTTTTATAGGCTTCTTATTAAATTTTAATCGATTATCCAACGGTCGTATTGCCCGAAAAAAGCCATTAAATTCACGAAAGGTTTTTTTCGGGCAATACGGCCGTTGAACCCTTATTTTTTAATGGCGTGAGTCACGCCAGGGTTTCGATATTCAGCTCTAGCAACATTTTTCTTAAATTTGACTATACAATATATATGAAATTATCTCATTTTATCACAATCAACTACTATAAATATTCATACTATTCGTTCGTATTACTATTAAAATTGCAACACTTGTTTGCAATTTTTAGTAGCAGACACAATCCATTGCACATCCACCAAAATATATGTTCGTGCTTTAGTAGCACACACACTTTTTTGCCAAACTAATATAGAACGCCATTCGTTTTATTTTGTTGTGCTGGCAATTTTCTATAGCAACAATTCACACTTCTTTGGTTGTGCTATAGCACAATTGACATTTCTGCAATTGATGCTAGTAGTTGCTGTTATTGCTAAGTGTGTTATACACTTATCAGTAAACGCACACAATGTATGTTATTTTTGGCATGTAAATATTATAATGTATTTTATGTTATTCAATAATAATTTATTATGTATATATAATAATATATATATATTTATTATATATATTTATCATTGCGAATCAATTTATATACAGAATAGAAGCAAAAATTATTTAATTTTATTATTAAAATTAAAAAACGTTAGTTTTTCAATGATAAACAAACAAGTTTTCGATGTTCACCATATTCGGTAGAAAGAGGCTCATTTGAACATGTCATGTTTAATTTCTTAAACTACCAATTATTTACGATTTTAATTTTTGAAAAATTAAAAAAAATGAATATGTGTTATGTATCTTTAAATATTTGTGTCAATTGAAGCTAATGTCGAATTTAATTGATTTAATATTTATTTCAAAGTTAATTATGTCCTTTTTTTAATACATAGTAAATCAATATTTGTTTTCAATTTTGCAATTTTTAGATGCACTTTTGAAAAAGGGTTTATTCATAAAATATAATATTTGTTTATATTGTAGCATCATACAATTTTGAAGTTATTTTAAAAAATCGAAATCCAAAAACTCTTGAGATTCATTGCATGTATTATTGGTAATGGTTATGACATGTTTTATTATTTTTGAGAAATTGAGTTATACTAATTGATACTGGGGCAACGCTGGTTATAACTGTATTTTTTTAACTGTGTTAAACATTCGTATGTGTATGATTGAAAAACAGGGTTTTTAAATAATTCTAAACCCGGTTTGATAACTCTAAGGTTAATAAAATTATCGATTATAACGATTACAGAATTCCTATCGATGTCAGTTTATCTTATTATATATTTAAAATATGAACTGATTTTCAATCGACCTTTTTTTGTGTGTATCTTTATTACCTACCTAGCGGACCCGGCGAACTTCGCCTATCCCCAATTTGAAGTTTTCAGACAAACTTTAGAGCAATGATGCCCAAGCCCTATACTCTTGGTGCTCATTTGTTTTTGTAAATGCTCTTAGCTATATGCTGTGTGTTTCTATATTCAATGGAGGACTCAGCACTAGCAATATGAAATGCACAAATAACTTTGTCTTGTTTGTTTTTTTGTCGATCTTCAAAGCAACAACACTTTCCGTATGCTTTGCTGGTAAACATTGACGACAGCGATCATCAATGTAGATTTAGTTTTTGCTTATCGTATGGTATTGTTTAAAAAAGTGTGTATTTTTTTTCATTATTCTTTGTATGTTTTGGTTTTTACAACAAAAAAAAATTGCATAAAAATTTGTTTTTCTTTAACTGTATTGGTGTTTGCTCTTCCATAAGGAACTTTTGGGCACCCCTGCTTTAGAGTATAACTCGATTTTCCAATTTTCCGACTATTCCGGAGGGATTTTAAAAATTTTCTTTCGTAAAACCTTCTCCTCGAAAATTCGAACAACTGACAAAAAATTTTACAGAAATCGGCCCAGCCTTTCTCATTTTACGAATTACTATACATTTTTTACACCATTTTTATATATACAGATAATAATAATAATCTAATAATGTATTTTGAATAAATATTATCATATTTTTAATTTCAAATATTATAATATGCCAAAAGGATAACTCATTTCAATAATTATACTAACGAACATCTCACATTTTATATATATACAGTACCTACTGAATGAAACAAATATAGATATTCAAGGATATTCCTGTTCTCATTTTCACCATTCACCGTATTTTTGGAAGCACAATTACAACAATATTATGTAATTTCCTCAGCATTTCAAATAATAAATATTTACACGTGATTTTTATACCCTCCACCACCACAAGTGGTGAAAGAGGGTATATATACGTTTGTCATTCCGTGTGTAACATTGAGAAATATTCATCTGAGACCCAACAAAGTATATATATTATTGATCCTTATGAAATTCTAAGTCGATTGAGCAATGTCCGTCTGTCTGTCCGTCTGTCTGTCCGTCTGTCTGTCTGTCTGTCTGTCTGTCTGTGTAAAACACTCTCACGCCCAAAATACATAAGCAAAATTAATGAAATATATACCAAATTGTTTATAATTTTTCTAAGCAGTTTGGTATTGAAAATCAGCAAAATCCAGTTGGTAGAACCAGGGTTATGGATTAAAATGTAAGACAACCTCCAAAAATTTAGATCATTTTCACATGTTTTTTTCTGATTTTTGGTAAATCCATTCGAGAGAATACCATGAAATTTTGCACACATTATTTATATGATAAAAGGACAAATTCTGTTGAAAATGGAAAGAATCGGTCCATAGTTTCTCGTAGCCCCCATACAAATTTCTTCCCGAAATATGGTGCTATGGTATGTAAATGCCCATAGAATTGCAGTATCCATACAAAATTAAGCACAACTAAGTTTCGTGAAAACAGAAATTGCGACACCAATTTTTTTTTGGATCGGGCACTATTTGACTATAGCCCCCATATAAAGTTTACTTCCGAAAATCATTTAAATACACTTAAATATCTTATATATATCGGAAACAGGTTGAAATTCAACTTGAATAATTCCCATGCACATGAAAATCGCTGTAGGGAATTTCATGAAGATCGGCCCATAATTGGTTATAGCTCCCATATAAGGACCACTTCTAAAAACCACATTAATTTTCATAAATATCTGAAAAATATCGTTATCGAATTAAAATTTTACACAGATCGGTAGTATTAATTCACAAATGATACTACTAGATTGTGTGAATATCGGTTCATATTTGACCATAGCTCCCATATAAGGTCCATTTCCGAAAATTACTTAAATACTAATAACTCTTTTATAAAAGCTTCTATCTAGTTTAAATTTCAAACAAATATTTCCATTATATACGAAAATCGATGTGTTGAATTTTGTGAAGATCGGCCGATAATTGGTCATAGCTCCCATATAAGGACCACTTCCGAAAAACACATTAACCTCTGTAAATATTTTAAATATATGCATATCGAACTAAAATTGTATACCGATCAATATATTGTATCCAAAAATTATACTACTGGGTTTTGTGAATATCGGTCCATATTTGACCATAGCACCCATATTAACTCGATGTCTGATAATCACAATAATACCCATAAAATTCTTATAAATAATGTTATGGACAAAACTATCAAGCAAAATAGGCCTCAAATACATAGAAATCGCTTTAAAATATTTAATTATATCTTCCAAATAAGTCGCACATCCGAAAAATACATTAACGCATATATACACTCATATCGGTAAAAAATGTAACAGATATAAGTTTCAAGTTGATTTGGTGACTATGGGTTCTTGATTATATTTAGAAGGCTCACCATCCGGAAAATTCATTAGAACAGAACAAAAATATACTTTTGAAGTTTTACTAAATATATTTGTTTACCCTTTTTTAAACTCTTTTAATTCACTTGTGGTGAATAATAAAAATGTTGAGCCAATCGGTAATGTTAACCAATTATTAAGTATATAAATTGTTAAATAGTACATTTTATTCCTATTATAAAAGTATAGACTCTGTTGGAAACGGTAGGAATATGTAGTTATTTCAATTATAAATTGCTGAAGTAGATAACATTTTTATACATTTGAAATAAAATATCTTCTGCGTAAACTAGTTTTTCTAACAATATATAAAATACTACTATACAACTATGTTTTAAATAAACTTTTATTTTGTTTAAAAAAAGTGTTTTTATTGAAGAAAGTACATAATTTGTATATAGTCCAAAATGTGTATTTTATCATGATTCATATATAATCCATAAAGTGGCTTAAAAAGAAATTCGGTTATAGTCCTAATTCGCTCATAGTCCACAAAAATTGTGCAACTGTATTTGTAGACTATAAGCGAAAACTATTGTATTACATTACCATTCTACCATTCTTCATAATCGGAGCTAAGTCCCAATAACAAACACTGAATATGGATATTAGAGTGTTTATACCAATGTAATTTCTATAATTTTCATCTAATTTAGGTGGAGGGTATTTAAGATTCGGCATAGCCGAATATAGCACTCTAACTTGTTTTAACCTTAATTATATAATATTAGAAACTTTATTTAATATAAATATTGTTGTAATTATGCTTCCAAAAATACGGTGAATGGTGAAAATGAGAACAGTAATAACACTGATTTTATATTATTAATAATAAAATATAAATAATATAAAATATTTATACTATAATTAAATATGTACATACGTATGTGTTACATCCAAATAGCCCAAAAACAAGAAATATTAATGTAACTATAGCAGAGAAAGCAAATAAATGTAAATTGCAAGCACAAAAAAAAAAAAAACAAAACGAATGCTGACGCGCAATATTAGTTCGGCAAAAAAGTGTGTGTGCTACTAAAGCACGAACATATATTTTGGTTGTTCTATTACAATAACGAGTTGGCAACTGGTTGTATTTGCTACTAGAAATTGCAAACTAACAATGGAATTTTTAAAGTAATATATGAATAGTAACAGCAATTTATATTAGTAGAGTTACTCAAAATTAAAATAGTAACTATATTTTTAGTATGCAGATTGATAAAAATTGATATTTACTGCAATTGACGGCTAATATAGTAGCAATTGTAAACCCTGGGCGTGACTTATTGTTGCTTCTGAAACTGTCTTTCCAAATTCCGCCTTAACTTTAGTAACAATTTTGGGGGTAAAACGAAGCTCTTCCATCTCGGTAAGCTTTTTTGGGTGCCCAGTTTGTTTTTTGAAATAAATTCGATCCTGGTTTTTATATCTTCGGATAATGTAACCGACAGTATTTTGCTTTATATTCAATATTTCAGCCATATTTTTATATTTTTTCCTATTTTCTAATGAAAACCACAAATTTTCTTTGCTTTAACGAAGTATTTTTTCCTTTACGACACATCGCGGCTTTTATAAAAAAAAAACTTGAGAATAACAATGTTTATTCAGCTAACATTATTTGTTTGATGTTAATTAATGAGTGTATCCCAATTTTACAAATAATTTATGTAAATATGCAGATTTACAGCGGTGAATTTTATGGTAAAACCAAAAAACCGAATATTAATGAAGCAAGCATTTCTGTAATATTTTAGTTTCTTATTATTTTAAAATAGATTAACTTAATATTAATAAAAACCAATTAGTGAAAAGTGAGCTCTAAATATATACCTTTAAGTAAAAAAAGAAACATTAACAAGATGTCATTATATTCATTGAGAATTTTCGGATTTCAGAAACTCATATATAAAAACCGAATATTAATGAGAGTATATGTATGCAAAGTATATTTATACAAGTACATGCAACTCTACAACAAATCAACAATAAAAAAAACAACATTAATTTTGTTTGTGTAAAACATTGTGAGATTGTCAAATAATTGAAAATTTTTGCCACAAATTTCACTCACATTGCCCATTTAATCGGGTATTTTCGCACATAGAATAAGTCACCACTTCCACTGGTACATTTTTTTTGCACAATGAACAAAACACGGTTTTCCAATTGTTGTTTTTACTTATATTATTAAAAGTTTTCAAAATTATTTTTTTGTTATTAATATTTTCACATATAAAAAAAGTAAACAAACAGAAAGAAAAACAAAAAAAGTAAAAAATTTTGACATTCTCACAAGTATTTACAAAGGAGAAAAAAATGAACAGCTGATCACTTGCATGTACTTGTATAAATATACTTTGTATGTATGTAATGCTTTAGGTGTTGAAAAAATAAAAAAACAATTAGGGTATCCGTTTTGTTGAAAAAAATATAAACCAATTAGGGTATCCGTTTTAAATTTTTGTGTATGTAAAAAATAAGTACGTATATGTGTTTATGATATTCCGTTTAAATATATATACATATGTACATATAAGTGAATTTATCTTCATTTATTTGCCATATTTGTTAAAATCACTTTTTGGGATAATTGATTTTATTTGTATGTACAATGTACATATATATGTAAGAGATTATGTATCCATGTGTATAACAAATATATTTATGTATTTAGTTATTTTTTTTTTTTAGAACATTATGTTATATACATTTATACATATAATGTTAACGGCACCTTTTTATTTTATATGTTCTTTATGTATTTATACATATAATTTTTTATGTAATTATATTTTAACATATACATATGAATTTAACGGCACTTTTTTATTTCTTTTAATGGTACTTTTTTCACTTTACCGGCACTTTGTTACACAATTTTTTAAAAATTTCTGTTTATTGGCCGCTTTTTTTCGCAATACCTTTTTGTTATTTCCCAATATAAATGGTTTGAACGGCACGTTTTTTCACTTTAAATATTATTTGGCTTTTTTAACCTTGAATTTTTGTTTCATCTTTTCTAAATTTTTAATTTTAACTACTTTTATTCATTTCTATTTTTACAATTTTTTTTTTTAATTTTTGTTAAATTTTCGTTAAATTTTTTAAATTTTTGTTATTTAATTTCTTAAATTTTCACGTTTTTTTTAATTTTATGTTGGTTTTTTTTTTGTTGATCTTTTCACTTTTTTTCAATTTTATTTTTACTTTTATTTTTTTTATTATTATTTTTTTTTTTTGTTTATTGTATTTTGTACTTACAGTATCGACCTGTTATTTGAACTAATTTAATTGAGCGTGAGAAATTTTACATTACCCCATAATGTTGATCTAGTTGAGTTATTCTTTCTTGGTTGTTTTTTATTCTTCTTTGTGTTTGTGCCGACTTCTTTTGAGCTGAGATGACCAATTCAATTTCTGTTAAAGACCATGAAATAATTTGTATGAGGAAAACAAATTACTTATAAATTTTCTCCTTTATTAAGCTGAGGACTACTTTTCTTTGGGGAGAAAATGAATAATTATATTCACTCATAAAGTCAGTATAATTATTGTGTTTATATTGGAGAAATATATGTACAATTGTTTTGGTACTTTACCTTTTTTAATGTTGTTGTATGTTACCAAAATTATATGGCCAGAGATTTTCGGTAAACGTTATAAAGGTTTTATTTAAAGGGAGTAAAATATGCAACCTAAGGCTTCTGTTGCTAGGCGAGAAGTGAAATTTATACATTTTGTTTTTCATAATGGAACATAGTTTTAAGTTCCAACAGCCGAAGAGTTTTTGGAATTTGTTATATATTTCTAACATACCGTTAGGAACATTTGACTTAACTTTACTAAATTACTAACATTCTAGTTCATTATCATTGTAAATATTAAGGTAGTACTTATTTAACTTCATTTAAAAATACTAACAATTCAATATTATAGCACTTAATTCAATAAAAATAATTCAGTATAAATTACAATTCAGTTAATACTACAAATTTCAATTAATATTACAAAACTCAATTATAAATGTATATAAATACTCCATTTGTTTAATAATAATAATAAAAAAAATACAATTAAATATGGTTTAAACCTTAGTTTAAACACATGTCACCAAATTTTATTATGATCGGTCCATAATTAGTCATAGGTCCCATATAAGGCCTGCATCCGATAATCACTTTAACAAGCATAAATATCCTAAAAATGTTGGTATACACATAAAATTCAACACAAATAACTTTCATATAAACATTAATCACATGACTAAATTTCATGGTGATCTGTCCATAATTTGTCATAGCTCCCATATAACCCCCACTTCAGAAAATCATTCACAAATATAAATTATTGAAATTTCGATAGGAAAAATGTTTTTGCTCATTTACTTAGTGCAAGGTATTATATCGTCGGGCTTGACAGCCCATACTTTCTTACTTGTTTATACTAACGTTTAATTTTTTCGAATTATCATTCGACAAACAAAATGTGATAAAAATCATATATATTTTATGATCTTATCTATGAATTAACTTGCCACAAATGAAAAAATTAGTTTTTAAAAATGAAATCTTCTGAAATAATAATTTATAAAAAATATAATTTTAAACTTTTAAAATTGATTTAATATTAATAAAATACACTTTTTCCAATTAGATTTTAGAAATTACAAATTGTATTTCAGAGAATTCTATTCAATTTCAGAAAATTCTAATTGTACTTCAGAAATTTCCAATTGCGTTTCAGAAATTTCTTATTTAATTTAAATTCTAGTTGTATTTCAGAATTTGCTAATTGTACTTCTGAAATTTCCGAATGTTTTTCAAAAATTTCCAATAGTATTTTAGAAAACTCTATTTGTATTTTAGAATTTTCCATTTTTTCGAATTTCGAATTGTATTTCAGAAATTTATAATAAAAGTTTAATTTCTGAAATACAATTGGAAAATTCTAAGAAAGGAATGGAAAATTCTAAAATACAAATGGAGATTTCTGAAATACAATCGGAAATTTCAGAAATACAATTAGCAAGTTCTGAAATACAATTGGAAAAGTGTAGAATTTATCTAACCGATAAAAAATTAAAATTATATAATTAACAAGTAACAGAGCTATATTCGGCTGTGCCGAATCTTATATACCCTTCACCAAAGTATACCTTAAGATAAAGATTACAAATATTTTTCCTGAAAAAACTGTTTCTGTTATAACTTGTGTATAACAAAATTTTCTATAAAAAATCGTATGTATAACACATTTTCATGTGTATAAAAATAATTTCTATAGAAAATCTTGTTATTAACAACATATTGTGTATAACAACACTATCTACTGAAAATTTGTATAACAACATTTTCTATAGAAACTTCATAGTACTTCCTATAGAAAATCTTGTGTTGAAAATCATGTTGTATATAACAGTATTTTCTATAGAAAATCTTGCGTATAAGTAAATAAAGATCTTGTTTAAAACAATATTTTCTAAAGAAAATTTAGTGAGTAAGTAATATAATTTTCTATAGACTATTTGGTGATAACAGACAATTTGTGGACTGTTTACAACATAATAAAATCTGATGTTGAAAAAAGTACTTTTTGAATATTATTTTAATACGGAACAAAAATCAAAGTTTTTATACCTATAGAATTAAAATAGATAATCTTAAAATAGACGAACACATATCGAGCCGTAACAGCGAAACCAACAATATACATAGTATATTTTCACTTTTTAATGGAAATATATAATCTGTTGAAATTTCATAGTTCAGTTAAAAAAAGCTCAAATCCTCATCGTCCACATGTTTACAATCAATTAAAACATGCAATCACAAAGAAGCTTTTCCTGAAAAGTTTGTTCATAGATAAAGCTCGATATATGTAGATATTTACGTACAATGCATGGGTAAAGACAATGTACGTCCCACGGTGGCTCAGATCTCGATTTTATCGGCCAAAAGTCCAACTTTTTGTTAACTCCGATTTCAAAAATTTTATGAAAAAAAATTTTTTTGATAAAAAAAAATTCGGGTTAAAAATATTTTTCCCGATTTTGACCCATTGTACGTCCAACTTACTATAGCCACATCGTTATAATGGACTTTGAAATATCTATCATTAGATATCCATATTGTCTATATTAATGACATAGTTATCCAGATATAGATAAAAAAATAGGTCAAAAATCGAGGTTTTCCTGGTTTTTTCCTTATATCTCAGCCACTTGTGTGCCGATTTTCTCGATTTTAAATAGCAACCGATCCGGAAGAATTCCTGATATATTGATGTATGAATCAAGTACATATGTAATTTATTTGGGGGCAACGAAAAGTTGATTTCAACATACAGACGCACATAGCTATATATAACGATCCAGAATATATATACTTTGTGCGGTCGCAAATGAAAAATATAGAAATTACAAACTTATAATAAAGTGAAAATTTTTGGATTTACTGGGATTTGGTAAAAAGTTCTGAGTTGAACTTGTTAATTAGTGTGTTAATATTTTCCTAACATAATTAGTGTACCTTATAATACTTATACAATGACCAATTTTTGGATTTTAACTTTCATAGCTTTACAAATATGACGTCATGAAGTTTGCAAAATAAAGTGTTAAATAATACAATTTTTTTTTCTAATTTTTAGTGTAGAATCGAATGGTAAAACAATATTCAGTTGTTTTTGCTCTGAGTAAATTTTAGATTGAAATAACTGATTTTAGGCAATGAGTTGAAACTTTGACAAAATGATTATGCCATTGTGATAAGAAAGATAATTCCGTGTTCATAACGTTGAAATATGACAATAAAACATAAAAAATATATTGTAATAACACTAAACCCGGTGCGCTTCGCCACCCCAATTGGATAAATGAAATAGTACTATTAAGTCTCCCTTTGTGACTTAAAGCTAATTCAGGATAACATGCATCTAGATTCATGTTTATTGAATCATTGTATTGTGGCTCCTAGCACATTCGAAACGTATTGTTATAATAAAAAAGTACAATTTAGACCTACATTTTATATGCCCACACATGATCATTTTTATAGAAAATGCTAAAGAAATGTACCACTAAAGTCACCTTTTGTGAATTCTAACTCATTCCGAATCATGTGTGCCTAATTTTGAATTTTCAGGTTTAATTTTATAAAATAGTCAAAAAATATTATTAGTTGGAAAAAAGTACCTGTGAGTCCATTTTTTAGATTCTTATTCGGTCAGGATCATATACCATTCGAAGAACGAAAAAATAAAAATTATTTTTGTATCCTCAATGAGATAGCTTAGTGTCTTTCTTTACTCAGAAGCATATCAGTAAAATAATTCAATATAATAAAAAGTACCATTAGAGGAAAAAGTACAAATTTTCCCCACTTGAACCACCGTCTAGTTTTAAATCAAAGTAATTTCCTTATTCTAAGTTTAATATATTAGAAAATTCAAAAAGTACTATTTGGAGAATGAAAAAAAGTATATTAGCCTACACAGAAAAAAATTACGACAAATCAATTGTCATATTAATTACAAAATTCGTCAATACAATTAATTTTTTAATTAAAAAGGCACCAACAACCGATTTTGTAGATACAAAAAATATTTTTGTTACTTAAAATTGTTAACTCTCAACAAAAAATTTTAACAACGAGTTTGTGAAATTAAACAATAAATTTGTTAACAGTCAACAGTAAAATTTTAACAATAGGTTTGTAATATTGAATAATTATATTGTTACTAGTTTAAACTATAAATTATATATCTGCAATGGCTTTTTCTTATATTAATAAAAATGCAATTTGATGGTTTTAATTGTTTTTTTAAATTATTTTAAACAAATTTACAAATTATTATAATAATAACAAATATATAGTTAAAGTATGTATATATGTATGTTGTTCCCCCTGTATTCTTCTTGAATGATTTCCATTTACCCTCGACGGATTTGATGACGAAAAGAGTCCACTTGAAATCCTGTTGAAAAAACGTTTTGTATATAAAATTGATGTCAAATTGTTTGGCCTATAGCGATAGATTAAACTTACCATGCAGAATAGTCCAATTTCTTTATAATTTATAAAAGAAAACATATTTTTTATGAAACAAAAAAATGTGTTTATTTTTCTTTAATTTTTAATTTTTTGACACATTTATTTTTGTTACTTTCAATATGATATTCACATTGAATTTTAACAACTGAAATTGTTAATAGATATCTAAAATAAATTGTTCATATGAGTATTAAAAACACATATTTAATAAAAAAATTATTAAACATTTAAATCACATTTCAAACAATTTTTTTTAATTACTTAATAACTGTTACCATTTTTTTCTGTGTACCATAATGTATTTAAGCTAACTAATTTAATATATTAAAAAAGTACCATTAAAATAAAAAGTACCAATTTTCCTTTATCCTCTTCAACACCCGTTAAGTCTGAATTTAAAATTTGTATAGCATTTCCTATATTATCAACTGATTTTGTTTCTATAACACTTAATATTTAATAAATTATCACAAAACCGAACCGAAAACCATCGGTTTTAAATTTTTTAAAACCGAAACCTCGGTTTTGAAATTCTTTTTGGAAACTCTACTATAAATGTATTTAAAAAGTACTATTACAACAAAGAAAATGTTGTGCAGTCACTTAGAACAATATGCAGTTAATTTGGTATTTCTTAATCCATTATTGACAAAATTCAAAAAGTACCTTTATAATATAGAAAAGGTAGCATAAAGCCCCCACTTGTGGATTCCCAATCGGTCGGGATATACGCTTTATTTCATAATTCTAAGTTCATTGGTGAAGAAGATACAAAAAGTACTATTCGAATGTAGAAAAAGTACCATAAAGACTCCCCCTTAAATTCTCACTCCTTTATGACCATATATGTACAATTTTATGTTTCTAGGTCCATTATTATAGAAAATTTAAAAAGTACCATTATGTCCCACTTGTAGATTTTCTTTCGCTTAGGTCTATATAAGCGTTATATCATGTTCATTGGTGAAGAAAATACAAAAAGTACCATTCGAATAATGTACGAAAAAGTATCAAAAATTCTCCCCCTAGAATTATCATTCATTTAGGAAATTTAAAACAGTACCATTATAATAAAAGAAAGGTATCACGAAGTATCCCCTTGATTTTTCACTTACTTAGTACCATATACGCTTAATTTCATATTTATATGTTCATTATTACAGAAAATTCAAAAAGTACCATTGGAAAACAGAAAAATACCAAAAGGCAGCCATTGTGGATTCCCACTTACTCGGGTCCATATAAGCTTTATTTCATGTATCTAGGTTCATTGTTGAAGAAATTACAAAAAGTACCATTCGAATAAAGAAAAGGTACCAAAAAGTCTCACCCTATAATTCTCACTCACTTAGAACCATATATGCTTAATTTCATGTTAAGTCCATTGCTATAGAAAAGTTAAAAAAGGACCATTAGAATATAGAAAAAGTACCAAAAAGCCCCCACTTGTGGTTTTCCACTCATATATAACCTTTATTTCATGTTTATAGTTTCATTGGTGAAGAAATTACAAAAAGTACCATTCGAATAAAGAAAAAGTACCCAAAAGTCTACCCTAACTCACTTATTGCCATATATGCTTAATTTCATGTCTCTAGGTCCATTATTATAGAAAATTGAAAAAGTACCATTAGAATAAAGAAAAAGTACCATAAGTACCACTCTAATAAAGAAAAACTGCGATAAAGTCTCCCCCTAAAATTCTCACTCACTTATTACCATATATGCTTAATTTCATGTTTCTAGGCCCTTTATTAAAGAAAATTCAAAAAGTACCATTAGAAAAACAAAAAAGTACCTATAGTTCAGTTCTCACATTTTGGTACCTAAATATTATCCCCTACTCCTAACTCTAACTTCCTCAGATACATATCAGCTAACTTTAATGTCGATAAGTGAAATAATTTAAATATATTAAAAAAAAGTACCATTAGGAAAAAAGTACCAAATCCCCTTTTCCTCCTTGAAACCCCTCAAGTTTGAAATTTAAAAATATTCCATTTTGCCAAAATTGTATCTGCCTAAAGACATGCCTCAAGCGATTAAAATCTGTGTTAATGTGCTCAAGAAAAATAAGTTTTAAAAAAAGTACCAAACTGTTTTCCCGGATTTGGCCCAATATACAGTTTGGCAGTCGAGTTCCAAGTAGCACTCTGTTAGTTAATTTTTGCATAAATCCAGGAACCAATGTTATAAATTTATCAAAATTGGCTAAAAATGTTAAATAAAATGTATTTTTCCGTTTTTACCCCCTTTTTGGTACATTTTTTATCCCCATTGCGGTGTTAAAATTGTATTCAAATAAATTTCTGTATCATGGTGGGAGCTTATAAAAAAATATTTATATGTCTATTTCAATTTGTAGATAAACATAGTTTATGAAAAAAGTACCAAAAATTAACACAATTTTTATCCCTTAAGGGTTCGAATTTCCAAAAAGTACCAAACTTTTTTTAAGTGGAGTAACTTGATATTGTATGTTTTTTTGTATCTTTATTAGTTTTGAAGATATAAAGTTACCGAATTTACACGTTTTTACTCTTTTTTACCCCCTAAACGTTCGAATTTCCAAAAATCCCTTCTTATCGGATCGTTTTGGGGACGGAGGAACCCACAGTTAAAATTTCATGATTCTAGCTTCAGTCGTTTGGGCTGTGCGATGATGAATCAGTCAGTCAGTAACGTTACTCTTTTATATATATAGATAGTGTATCACAATATTTTTTGTAGACAATCATGTATATCACTGTATTTTCATTACGAAATGTTATAATCTTGTAATACGCAATATTTTCTAGAAAATCTTGTTTATAACAACACTTTCTATAGAAAATCTTGTGTGTACCAACATTTTCTATAGAAAATCTTGTGCATAGCATGATTTCAGAAATATTTTCTATAGAAAATTTTGTGTATAAGAATTTTTTATAGAAAATCTTGTGTAAGCAATATTTTCTGTAGAAAATCTTATTTTCTATAGAAAATGTTGTATAAAACAGAATTTCTTAATGACAATTTTGTGATAAAATTTGTTGGTTAAAAAAAATATTATTACTATGGCGATATACAAATTAATTTTTAATATTTTTCAAGTTTATTATTAAATTTATTAAATCCAGTGTTGGATTAGCTTTGAGTTCTAGTTATAGACTGACTTAAATAAAATAAAATAAAACTTGAGTAAGCTTATTGTTCCCATTTGTTTTGATGACGATGCACCTCGTGTGGGGAATCAGGTTACACAAGCTGCTGGGAAACAAATAAATTTATTGCCAGACATGCCGTCAGCAATTTAAAACATTAGGGCAACACTCAAGATGTGCCAACGTTTACTCCTCCCCCACTTAAGTGAGAGCCGTCCTCGGTTCTCCTAAAGCTATCGATGGTGGCTGAATGGCATGATCTTGGCGCTCTCTCATTTGTCTAATGCGTACATTGGAAATTAAACAATAGGTTAGAAGAATTAAAATTACTATCAACACAGAGACGGTTGGTCCTATAATAAGTTTGCCTTCGACCTCTTTAATATAATTCAGATTTTGGATGCCCAACTTTTGGAGATATGGGAGGCTTAATATTTCTTGATAATCAGTCACATTAAGAACTGCCACGGTTGCCGAAGTTGGTATTTTCTTCACATTTTGTTTCAAGTTTTTATAGATGGACCCATTAACTTGAATCTCATCATCAAAGATGAGTAAAAAGGTTCCAGTGATAGTCTTTACTGAAGTTTCATTATGTTTGATTTCGACGGTGTCATCGTTGATGATGATGACGCCATCATCGACTACGACCAGTGGACCAAGGTGACTGGGTTGAGTGCTGCAGTGTGCTACGCCACCTGAATGGAGCTGTTGGGCACACGTGGGGTATAATAACTCTCTACAAAACGTTGTCGTGAGTGTAGCGCTGCAGTTTCCGATTGAGAGTATTTCATTTCCACAGTCGGCCACATTGTTATCTTTGCCGAGATGCAAAATCATTCCATTATGTTGAACAGGGAATAAGCTTACTTTCTTACATTCTAGTCTAGGCTTAGGATACTTAATTATAAAATGTATAAAATTATTATCTAAAAGGACCTTAACATATGACACTTCCATTAGATCAGATACAGTGATATTTTTAGAGTGCTTGTTTACAATATTTTTTAAATCATTGTAAACAAAAATCATTGTTAATTCCTATCTTTGCAAGGGTGACAGATAGCATTAAAGTCTCAAGTTCCGAAATTATTATTCTGTTTCTTGCGAGAAGTGTTTCATACAGATGACCCGTATCAATCTGTTCGATTTTTGAAATTTTAATGATTATATTAACTGCTTCTGTAAGTTTATTTATCTGGGCTTGCGTTTTTGTATTTATCAGTATTTGCCTGGTTTCGGACTCGAAGAGTTCCTGTTGTTTAAATTTTACGTTCTCAAAGTCGTCAAAATCCGGTGTACCTGCAACTACCTTAAGGGCAGTGCCCAAGATATTAAGGCTTCTGGCGTGTCTGTGGTGGATTTCGAATGATGCCACAATTGCTCTAATTCGAGTAACGTCCGAGACCAAAATTTTCACCATATGGGATAAAGGAAATTGTTCTGTTAGGTGCCTTGTCTCATCAGCTATTTCAGAGTACATTGTCAAATTTGTAGTATGTCGTAAGTAGTCAAAATCTTTCCATATAACTACGTCCCCGTCCATAATGGGAATGTAATCCGAGTTAGAGTAGTCCATTAATTTTGCAACCACCATCCGGAGTGGAAGTACTATGAGTAAAGTCCTATAGAAAGAACAAAACGGAAAAGTTAGGATGGAGCGATGCCAAAAGGTTAAGTAGTTGATTTTTCCTATCTTAGGTTGTCCTTATGGACCACCCTCCCTTTAATAAGAACTGTAGTTCCCAAGTCGGCCTCCACCTTCTCTTCCGTATACAAAGGTGTTAATTTGTTCCCTAATCTCTTATTATTCTTCACAAGCACACATTCCCCAACTTCAAAGGTGCTATTCTGTCTGGAGGGGTTGTCTCTATCAAGTTTGGTTCGTTGAGCTTTCATGATTTTTTCTTTTATTTCCTCCCTTATTTCTACCGGTGTACTATGGACAACATCTACAGGTCTTCTGTTGGTCACTGAATGAATAGTTCTATTATACCTTGCAGTAGCCAACATTATAAGTTCGGTTGTATTCTCGATTTTCTTCTCAAGCTTGAGGCACCTCGCAATCTCTGAGAGGGTGCTATGGAAGCGCTTTTCAGATCTATGATTGTACGGGATGGTATTGGTTAGACCACGGCAAATTTTGAAAATTTATCAAATTTATGTGAGGAAATACTTTCTGTCCGTAGAGAAAATATCGATATGAAGCATTTCCCCTGTGTAAGATGGTATTGTGGTCGCTCCCATCTCTTGTTTGCGTGGATGTCTATCGTATTTGACTTTGTTGCAGGTCTTACAGTTTGTCACGATTTCGGCTGCCAACTTAGCCATTTTTGGGAAATAATAGTCATCAAGAATCTGCTTTACATTTTCCTGCGCTGCTCTGTGAGCACAATTATGTTCGGCACTAACTATCTCGATCTGTTCGTTTTTATCAAAATATCCACCATTTTCTGCCAAAATTTGGTTGCTGGAAAGCACCTGACTAACTCATTCTGAATACTAGCTAATACTGGTAAATCACAGTAAATTGCATTCACCACTCCTGGATTAACCGCCAGTTTTACTTCATCGATGAGCAGGTTGCTATCAGTAAATTCAATCAGGTGACGAGTTTTTCGGTGAAAAGTATGAAATTTCGCTTCCGAGCAAAGCGCGACTCTTCCAAGACTATCTGATTTCGAAAGCAATTGACTGGTTTATCTGTTGCATCGATCGTGTAGGTAAACGACCTCTCGCTGTGTACTGTAGCAACATCAGAGGGAGCACTTTCTTCCAAAGCATGAATATTTTGACGGGACAAAGCGTCGGCAAACGTGAGTGGCTGGTGGTTCGTATAAATATTCAAATTTTTTACACCATAGAGGTAATTTCTAAGCTTTTGTAAGGACCACACTATAGCTAGCAACTCGCGTTCATTAGTTGCGTAATTCAATTCCCTGTCTTTCAAAGTCCTGGAAATCATGGTTATCGGTCTACCCCCCTGTGATAGGACTGCCCCCAAACCCAAGGAGGAAGCATCCGTCGTTAGATCAAAAGGCTTCTTAAAGTCCGGGTAGAGTAACATGACCTCCTCTGAGGATAGTATACCCTTCAACTTGTCAAAAGCCTGAACTTGGCTTTCATTGAAGTTTACCTTAATCTTTTTTGACTGGTGGGCGCTTACCTTGCCGTTTTCACCCTTTAGAATATCGGTGAGCGGTTTTGCTATTGAAGCAAAATCTTTAATTAAGCATCTATAATAGCTTGCGAGTCCCAAAAAAGATCTAACATTAAACAGTGTTTTTGGCTGTTCATAGTTGCGAATTGCATTCACCTTATCGGGGCTTGTTGTAAAGCCACCTCTGGACAAAACAAAGCCGAGGTATGCGACACTTTCCTTAAAAAAGTGCGACTTCTCACGAGAGACTCTCATATTTGCCTCATACAGTTTACCCAATACCCATGCTATGTGATTAATATGATCATCTTCGCTGTCCGAGAAAATAATTACGTCGTCAATGTAAACATAGCATGATCTCCCTATCTGCTCCCTCAATACATCATCAATGGCACGCTGAAAAATGCTAGGAGCATTCTTCAAACCGAAAGGGAGCCTACAGAATTCATACTTCCCATTTCCGACCGAGAAAGCTATTTTCTCCCTATCCCTTTCTGCAAGCGTTATTTGGTGAAAGCCTGATTTTAGATCAAGCGTTGTAAAAAACTTCGCTTTACCCAAGTTTGACAAAATCGATGCCACATCGGGAATGGGATATTTATCATCAATAGTTTTCTTATTTAGTTTCCTAAAATCAATGACGAGCCGTTTCAGAGCGTTTCCGCTATCGTCCTTGCCCTTCTTATCGACGACACAGATGGGATTGTTATAAGGGGACCTAGAAGGTCTGATTATGCCATTTTCCAGCAAATTACGTATCTCCGAGTTAACAAAGTCAGCTACACCCATCGGGTAAGGGTAGAGTTTTGAATAAACCGGGTCGTTAGTCTCGGTTCGGATAGTGGCGATTATGTTAGTGTTGAAAGGTAGGGATTCATTAGGGTTTGCAAAAACTCCTAATAAGCTCTTCATCATGTTTTGAAATTTCGTAAGGACTGTGTGGGGTACTACTATGTCCTCTACCTGTGTGAAATTCACATTTGCACACTTTAAAAATTTTATTTTCTCCGAACCGTTTTTAGTTTGGAGTTCACTGTTTTTGAAATCTAGTTTTGCACTTAACTGCGTTAGCAGATCAAGACCTAGTATGCCATCAAATGTTGACAATGATGGCAATATAAAAAACGTACTATTCGTGTTGAATAGGTAAAGGTTACACTTTTTATCGATGGTGTTGAAGCCATGAATAGATTTTACTAAAAAAAGATTTTCTACCGAAACTATGTTTCGAAGCTCCTGTATCTATTAATAATCTAATATTTCTCCCTGCAATTGTCCTTTCTATGAATGGCAGCAGGGAGTTTTGACTAAAAAATTTATTTCATCAAATACCTCCTCAGCATCGATTTCTGATGCTACTAATTCTGCCTGGTGTTCATACACGTCTTGTTCTTCCAAAGCAATGTCTTGGGAAATATGGTTGATCCTCTGTTGCTTGGGTCCAGTAAATCTAGTGGAGCCACTGTTTTGACGCTTTATTGCCTGCCCCGATGCTTGATTATTATAATAACGATCCTGTGTTTGATTTTCAAAATACCGGCTCTGAGGACGTCCGTTAGTAACTGGTCTCGCTGACTGTATGGTTCGCATTGATTGGTCGGTGTCAACATACGGAACCAATTCTTCATTTCGATGGTCCCCGTTACCCGGACCTTGACGTCTATAAAAATGGGGGTTCTTAATTGAGCGGGTTCCCGCAGTAGAGTTTCCATCTTGCTGCCTTGTTTCAAACCTGCCCTTTTCTTTGTTCTCAAGGCTCTTAGCGAATAAATACCTTTCCCGATTAGATTCGACTTCCTGTGCCAACGCCAGGGCTGAAGGTAAATCGTTCGGACGAGCCGAAAAAAGCACTTCACTTAACCCCTTTTTTGTTCCGGATATGAACACGCGCAGCGCGTCCATTCTGTATTTTTCGTTAATAATTGCTGCAGTGGCCTTATCATATGTCATGATAGTTTTATTTGTCAGTAAAGTCAATTTTTTTTAACTTCATCATAAAACTGCAAAAGAGTCATGTTCCCTTGCCGGAGAATCGAAAGCTCCTGCTCAATCAAATAAATCGGACGTTTGTCCGAATACGTAAAGTCAAGCCGAGAAATGATTGCTTTGAAGTTTATAACTGTTTAGATCTTGTTCCTAATTATGGCTATGGCCTGATAATATTTGGAACTGCCTTCAAATTTTTCAAAAACTTTGTAGGCGGTTTGCGCCGCTTGGCGCCATGAAACGTACGTCTCTTGTTTACCCTCGAAGTCAGGCAGAGACTTTACTATGTCGAGCGGTTCGTCACACTGTCGCCCTGATATTATTTCTATGTCCCTGTAAGTTTCAACGTCGGGGGTCTGAATAACACACTCATTGAATTTCTTAAGATCTTCAATCTTTTTTTCGAAAACTAGTTTCTGAGAATGTAGGGCGTTGTTTATAGCAACTTCCACTATTGCCCTCAATTCTTCCGGTGTTGCAGCCATTGCTTTGCTTTCCCACCAATTAGCTTCCCCTAAATATCTTATATTCTCTCTCCTATCAACTTCTATTCTACTGAATACCTCTACCACTTGTTGTAATCTAGCTTGGTCTTTATTATCACTCATAAAACTTTACTACTACCACGTCGAACGTAACAAAACAAGCAAAAACCAGTATAAAATAAAACGCAGGCACCTGATTTAATGCCCTTACAAAGATTTACATCGAGTTTAAAAAAATAAATTTTTTTTTTTACAAGCACTCTACTTACAAGTAGTGTTGTGCTGGAGTGTTGTTTCCTCGGTGTTGTCTCTCGGTGTCGTTTGTCCTCTTCAGCGCTGACCAGGCTATTTCGAAGCGCTGGTGACTTTAGATCCTCTTTTTAAACTTTATTTGTCCCTGCACAAATGCACTTGTTTAATTGTCTAATTGCTCGCGCACTTTTGTTTGTTGAAAAAGCATTTAAGTAGAAACAGACATTTATCTACTACTTTGTTGTGTTTTCTTTTTTTTTAATTTTATTATGCCCCACGTTGGGCGCCAATTAATTTTTAATATTTTTCAAGTTTATTATTAAATTTATTAGATCCAGTGTTGGATTAGCTTTGAGTTCTAGTTATAGACTGACTTAAATAAAATAAAATAAAACTTTGTTTTGATGACGATGCACCTCGTGTGGGGAATCAGGTTACACAAGCTGCTGGGAAACAAATAAATTTATTACCAGACATGCCGTCAGCAATTTAAAACATTAGGGCAACACTCAAGATGTGCCAACGTTAACTTACATATATGTCGTTGAATAACATTTTCAAATGTCTATTATTATTAGATATCTATATTGTTAATATTATGACTTAGTAATCCAGATATATTTCAAAAATTTTCATAAAATATAGGTAGTCGTGGATTTTTACTTATATATCAGACATTTGATGTCCGATTTTTATGGCAACCAACATAACTTTAGCAATATTTTCTATAGAGAATCTTGCGTATAAGAGTATTTTCTAATGTTGTTATACACAAAATGTTGTGTAGAGCTTATTGTATAGAACAATATTTCCTACAGAAATCTTATGTATAATGGTATTTTTTGTAGGAAATATTGTGTACAACAGTGTTTAGTATAGAAAACCGTATGTATAACAACAGTTTCTATGGTAAATCTTGTGTATAAATACATTTTCCATAGAAAATCTTGTGTATAACATTTTCTAGTTTTTGCTATAGAAAATCTTGTGTATAACATTTCCTATAAGAAATGTTGTGTATAACAATATTTTGTATAGAAAATCTTGCACGTAAGATCATCTTCTATATAAAATATTGTGCATAACAACATTTTCTATAATAATATTTTCTTTAGAAAATCATATAAATTTCTTATAGACAATAGTATGAAAAACTGCATTTTCTATAAAGTAACTTGTCTATTATAACAGAATTTTCTAAAGAATTGTTTTTGATTAATAGCTTTGTCGCCGAATGGCTCATAATCGAGCATACATTTTATTATTTGTTTTTATTTATTCGTCTTTATTATTTCATAATTTGTCTTTGTATAATTTTGTAGTTCATTTAAAATATTTATTTGAATTTATATGGCGTCCTGTGAGCCGCCTTAATGTTTTGTTTATTTGTCTTATTTACCTATTTGTTAGTGAAGATTATGTACTAGTTGTTGTTCCTTTTTACATTGATCTCACTGCAGTGCTTTTGTTTCGTTAAGTTGGTACCGTTATTTTTAATGTGTTATACACATACATAGCTAGTGATCCAAATTATATAATAATTTAAAGTAAAGTCAGTTCATAAGGGAAAAGCACTGCGAAATAAACGCACGCACGCGCACGCATAGAAACATTTTGGTGTTCTTAAATTCGCCCCTTATGGACGACCATCGCAGCCAGCGATAACAAGCTTTTTCGTTAGACTATTTTCAATAAAAAATATATTTCATTTTATAAATTTAGTAATTGATTACGAATTTTAATTTTTTCTGTGTTATATTATTTTAATACGGAACAAAAAATAAAATTTTTGTGAAAGATTAAATAAAAAAATCTTAAAATAAGAGAACACATATCGAGACGTAACAGCAAAATCAAGAAACAGTCTATTTTTACGTTTTAATCCGAATTTTAAATTTCATAGTTCCATTGCATTTTTATAAAAAAAAAGATCTAATCCACATAGTTTACAATGAATTAAAAAAATCTTCCTGTAAAATTTGTTGTTATGTACTTTCATGGTTTAAGCTCGATATACAATCTATGTACTTTGTCTTTACCCATGCAAAACCCCTAATAGTAGCAACAACAACAACAAGAAAAGTATAATCTCGTAGCAGATGTAATTGCAATACACCCGCGAAAACATCATCACTGGCCAAACCAACAGTTATGAATGACTAAACAAAGTGCACCTACAAACAAACAAATACAAAAACTGAAAAATAAAGAAAAAGTCATACAACCATCTCATGAGCATTCTTACTCCACTTAACAAGTGGACAATGAATACTAAAATGTAAGAGCTGAAAACTAACCAAATAAACAAAACACTTTTCTTGCACAATTATATGTTGAAAAATAACAACAAACAACAACAAAAATTAAAATAAACGAAACGCAATCAAATACATACAAATAATGATTTATAATTCTTATTCATTTCATCTCATTCCACATTGTAGAATGTTGTTGTTGTGTGTGTTTGCTGTTTACGTATGATAGAGATGCTCATAGAGAACTCATTATAAACAACTCTCTCTATTTTGTTAGTGAATATGAATTACATATATACATTAGGGTGACAGCCGATTTTTTAGATTTCAAAGAGTGCCGGGTGGAATATTGTGACACTAGGTCTAAAAGATAAGTACTAAAAATTTGAGCCAAATCGGACAACGATTTCGGGACGCGCATCGAGGTCAAAGGTCAGATATATGTAAAATTTTACTATTTATATGAAATAAATTTGTAAAACTCCTTTACTTTCTGCATTATGTTACATAAATATGTAGATTTATTTATATTAATGAAAATTACAGTCAAAAAAATATTTTTCAGATTAAACCTTTGGGTCAAATTGACCCAAAGGTTTACATTCGTATGAGTTTTTGTCTTTGTAGAAAACCGTTAACCTATTCCCAGGGATGGCCAAAAAAATTAATTTTTTTAACGCAGTTTCAAATCTCCATTTTCAAATTTTTAAAAATTTTCTTAAACAAATTTCAGAATTTTTTGATCATCACATTGGGATTTATTGAGATCATAATAGAAAATAAAAATATGAAAAAATTATGTCAATACCTCTTACAGTTTTTCCAGAGTTCTCAGTCTCCCATCGGATGCGTCCCAGGTGGCGGATAGGGGGAGCAATTGCCTAGTCTAGCGATACTGTTTTTCACAACAGGTCACTAGCCTTGACAAAGGCTCAAGTGATGTCAATATCTTGAGATACATTTTCTAACAAATGGTCTAAACTTCTTGACATATCTAGGTTTGTAGCACGGATTGCGATAGCCAATTATCATAATACTGTGATACATTTTACAACAAATGGTCACAGTAGGATATAATTGGTACTAAGAAAATGCTATAACTGGCGATATATTTTACAACAAATGGTCGCCTAGTGATAGCATATTCTTTCTCTCTCTTAGTGGTACAACCCGCGGACCAAAACTGTTCTTTCCTCTGTCTCTCTTTCTTTCCCCCACTTGTAAGGTCGAAGTGATGGTAGCAGTGCTGAAGACCTGAATGGCTAGTTAGTGGTTAAAGAAGACTAGTCGCTAACAGCTCGCCTGCGACGCCAGGGTACGGGTCGGTTGTAATACAGTTTTTGCCCATTCCATGTACGCCGTCCCCTTACGTGCATACTCGTGGGAATCATATGAACAAAAATAATGAAAAACAAATAAAAACCGCAGGAGGTCAGCTGGGGAAACCTGTGCTGGCTGAATGCAAAAAATCAACTGTCCTACCTTCCGGTGACAGTTCGATTAAAAGCAGCGAGGTAACTTTGGACTTCAAGCCTAGCACCTCAAAAGCTGCATCAGCCCTCGCTGGTAATAAACCAGCAATAACACCCGTATTGGACACTGTCGATAAGACATGTGTCCCTGCGAAGTCGGGTCCAACCACTGGATCCAAGTCAGCCGAGGCGCTTAATTGCGACGAGTTGTCGAAACTCAGCTGGGCTAAGGCCCAACTGGCTGAGGTTGACAGTTCCAATCCTCCTATCAGCGCAGATGTAGCGGACCAAGCCGCATCTGCTGGGCCTAAACGGCAACGCTCTGAGGAGGGACTGCTTCAACAGCAAAACCAACAGCCAAAGACTAAACGTCCAAAGCAAGAGGCTCGTGTGATAAGAAGGCCATATAGTGAGGTTGCTCGCAATCCACTTGTAAGGGCCATTATCGACAGGAGTGTTGAAGACGGGGCCATCTCCCAAGAGAAATGGCTAAAAATCCGTCAGGCTATGCTGGGGGTATACTGGCAAATTCTCAAGGAGAATCCCGGTCCGTCCCCGCAGAACGATGATGCTGGCTGGTATCAAGGCCATGTAAAACTGCTAGCGTGTACCAATGACCGCTCAGCTTTATTGCTAAAATTAGCAATTGCGTCCCTAGGGGAATAGTGGCCCGGCGCGGAACTGGACGTAATCCCGGTAAGCGAGATACCTCGTCGACCGAGATCAGTCGCAGTTATTCCGGCGGAACCACATGAACCTGAGGAGATTCTGGCATACATCCAGAGCGGTAATCCTAATCTACCAACCCACAACTGGAAGGTGGTTAAGGTTTCTGCTCCTGAAGGTGCGCACAGAAAGGTGGTCGTAGGCCTTAACAAGGAATCCTTGGCGCCACTACGAGAGAGGCAAAGTAAGATATACTACGGTTTCGATAGTATCAAGCTGCGCATCTATCGTGGTGACGACAAGCTCGACCCCGAAACTTCCGGTGTTACACCGGAAGCTCCGCAGGATATGGACTGCAATAACACACTGGATGACCCCGTTAGCTCTGATGACAAAATGGAGACCCAATCACACTCGAGTATGGTTGGGGAACTATTTTGTACTCTGGGCGATGTGGAGGATGAAGATGTTCTTCTGGAGTCAGACCCAGAAGACGTCGACGTTACGGTCATATACGATCCAGACCATGGTGAAGGTGATCCAAGTGAACCTTCACCACTCTAAAGCAGTGTGAAACAAAAAATTCCATCGTTTCTCGATTTGGGAGAAAAAAGTGTTTCTGTAACATAAAGTGAGAAGAGCCAGCACTAATTACGTTTTTATTGGAAATTTCCAATCAAGCTGTCAAAAACATAAAGAAGAAAATAAAAATAAACAAATCAATTTATATTTGAAAAAAAATTACAAAGTAAAATTATAATTTTTTAAAAAAATAAATAATTTAATAGTGATCAGAAATGTATACTAATTTATTAATAGAGGCAGAGCAACATGATCGTAGAAATATGTTGCGAATTTATCGCCAAAAATTAAGGAATACAACTGATCCATTTACTATTCCGGAGCAACGTTTTAAAGACCTCTATAGGTTAAGCAAGGAAAATAATTAACATTAATTTAAGTTTTAATTAAAAATAAAATCTTATATTTGTTGAAAAAATTTGTTTTCGCACCGTTTTTAAATGTGAGTTATTTTGACAGTTCATGTGAGAAACTTTTCACAAAATTTTCTTACAGAAACACTTTGACTCACAAATTTCCAATAAGTTACGTCAAAAAACTTAAATGACAGATAGTTCTCACAAAATGAAATTACAGAAACACTTACATGTGAGATATGAAATCGTGTTTCAATTCATGTTGTTTTTTATTCAATTTCACTGTTTCATGCGAGAAATTTGTCGATGCGAGAGTTACAGAAACGAGGTACTGGTATCAAATATGATGCGTGCTGCTAACCAGGCCAGAATTCCGGTGATAATCGGAGCTGATGCAAACGGTCACCACACAATCTGGGGTAGCTCAGACGTGAACGAACGAGGTGAGTACATTCTAGACTTCATATTGGACTGTAATCTGTTAGTTGTCAATCGAGGTTCAGAACCTACTTTTGTGGTTGCAAATAGGCAGGTGGTTCTGGATATCACGCTTGTTTTTGCAAGCCACTCGCAACTCATTAGGAATTGGAAGGTTTCAGATGATTGCTCTCTCTCGGATCATAGGTATCTGACATTCTTGATAGAATTAGTAGTTGAAAAGGAAAAACCTTTTCTAAACAGAAGGAAAACTAAATGGGATGCTCATGGGCGGATCCTTTATGGTTTACTTCCCTCACCCCCTTTGATAGGTAACACTAGGGATATTGATAGCGCTGTGGAAAAGCTCACACTCTCTCTCGGTGAGGCCACAAGATGCACGTGCATTCCCTCTGCACGCAGAGGAAAGGTAAGACCCCCATGGTGGTCTTTAGACATAGCGAACACTAGACGTAGTTGTCGTAAACTATTCAACGAGGCGAAAAGATCAGGCAACTGGTCAACGTACAAGTCTATGTTGAACAAATTTAAGAATCAGGTTAGAAGCGCGAAACGTAAGTCGTGGAGGGATTTCTGCAGCGGCGTAGAAAGCTCCTCTGAGACCAATCGTCTGCGCAAAATCCTGTCGAAAACACCAACTGTTCAGGGTTACATTTAGAAACAGGATGGTAGGTGGACTACCGATGGACGTGAGACACTAGAAGTACTCATGGACACTCATTTTCCGGGGAATCTGCCACTAGATATGGCTAGTGAAACCCAACCGGACAATCGGACAACTCCGTCAATTATAATTGACGAACATATGATAAAATGGGCCATACGGAGTTTTGACTCTTACACGTCTCCGGGCCCGGATGGCATAATACCCGCTGATCTACAGAATAATATAGATCTAGTCACTCCCTGGCTGATAAATATTTATCATGCCTGTCTTGTATGGTCGTACATACCAAAACGGTAGACCGAATGTACTGTGATATTCATTCCGAAAGGAGGAAAAGTGTCACACACAAAAGCAAAAGATTTCAGACCAATAAGTCTATCATCATTTTTGCTGAAAACCCTTGAAGGAATCATAGACACCCACATACGAGCGTCTTTAAAACAAAGATCATTATCTCCCTCTCAACACGCCTACATGAAGGGCAAATCTGTTGAGACAGCACTTCACTCCTTAGTGGGATATATTGAGAAATCCCTTGAATTTGGTAATTTCTCATTAGTGGCCTTTCTGGATATAGAAGGAGCCTTCAATAATGTGGAATCTGCAACTATAGTTTCAGCTCTACAAAACCTTGGTCTGGACCAATCAACTGTAGGGTTCATCATGAACCTTCTACGATATAGGATCATCCGTTTCGAAAAGGGAACGGCGGTGATCACTAGAATAGCCACTAGGGGTACGCCTCAAGGAGGCATCTTGTCACCACTCTTGTGGAACCTGGCCATAAATTGTCTGCTCAGAAAATTGGATCTCATGGGTTATAAAACTGTCGCCTACGCGGATGACGTTGCCGTGGCAGTCTCTGGGATCCATTTGGGCACGATATCGCAACGTCTGGAATATGCACTCAATGTACTAAGTCGGTGGAGTACAAACAGTGGATTGAGTGTTAACCCAAGCAAAACCGAACTTGTACTATTCACAAACAAGTACAAGATCCCTCATTTCTCGCTTCCCCGATTAAATGGTGTTGAACTAACACTATCGGATAATGCAAAATACTTAGGAGTTATTCTGGATAGTAAACTATCCTGGAAACCCAATACCCTTTCAAGGACGTCAAAAGCCTTGACGGCTATGTATGTCTGTAAGAAAGCGATAGGTACGCAATTCGTTAACTGGATATGTGATACGGTTATCAAGCCGACACTACTCTATGGAGTTTCTGTCTGGTGGAAGGCATTGGACAAGGGCTCAATTTACACGCTATTCGAGAGGGTTATGAGAAGAATGGCAATCCTGATAACATGAGCTCTAAGAACGACCGCAACAAAGTCGCTCTTTACTATATTGAACTGGATCCCCGTGGATCTAATGGCAAGAAAAATGGCATATACCTCTGCCTTTAGGCTAAACGCGATTGGGGCGTGGAAACATGCTCCATACGGTCACGCCAGCATAATAAGTAGCATCCAGACTCTTCCGGATAATATCGATTATTGCATTACTGGGCCCTTCTTGGCGAGAGACTTCGGTTTCCGTATAACACGGAAGCAATGGACGGAACTTTACTCTCAGTCTATACAGACGGTTCTATTAAAGGAGATCGAGTTGGCGCAGGTGTCTACATTCGGGAACTCGACATTAGGCTATCTTTTAGACTTCCAAATGAATGTAGCATAATTCACGCTGAAGTATCAGCCATTAAAAGGGCGGCTAACTGGATCAGTTATAACAAGATATCAGGCAGGGATATTCCTATATATACTGACAGTCAGGCAGCAATTAAATCTCTAACAGGTGTATATACAACATCTAATTTGGTCCAGGAATTCCGGGCATCCTTAAACAGGATGGCGAGACATTCAACAGTCGTACTCGTATGGGTACGGGGACACGGAGATAATACAGGCAACTGTGTTGCTGATGATTTGGCGAAAAAAGGCGCCATGTTACCTGACGGACACATAGAGTTCCTATGTGGAATTCCGCTATCCAAGTGCAAGCTTGCTCAGACAAGATGGGGTTGTGAACCCACATGCACTATAACCAGAATGATATGGCCCCAACTGAATTGTGGGCGAACAACATATCTTCTTGGCTTGTCACGCTCACAATTGCGTGGCGTAGTGGCGGTCATTACCGGACACTGCACTTTCGGCAACCATGCGAGGAGACTTGGCTTGCCCTACAACGACTTCTGTAGAAGCTGTCAAAACGAGGAGGAGGATGAAACCATCTTTCATCTTCTTTGTCACTGTCCGGCATTAGGTGATCTACGCTTATGGTTTCTGGGACACCGCTCCATAAATAGTCTTTCTGAGCTCTCGAATATGAGGCTTGAGGGCATCAACGCCTTTATAAGGTGTAGTAACTGGTTAATAGGACCAGATATGGGAAGCTCTCAAGTGTAACCCAATAACCGCTATCTTACTGATATGTAACTGCTTGCAAATCTCCTTCTCTCTTCCTTCTTCTTAACTACTCAATCTTCCACTTATTTCTTTTCATTTCTATCTGTCCCTCTTTCTTTCTAAATTCTAATTTCAGGTAACACAAAGGGATCATTTCTTGGAACCACGTGAGCTGTTCTTCTACTTTCCAACTACAGTTTTTCCGTACCTACGATTTAAATTTTGTGATTTTCGGGAAAAAATATTTTTTTGGCCATATTTTGGCGAATGAGAGCAATTTCCTTTCTGTTACAAATTTTAAGTAAAACCTATACAGAATCTTATAGTTAAGATCATTTTAAATATACTCTGAAAGTTTAACTAAAATCGGACAACTTTAACCCTTAAATGGTGAAGGTCAAAGGTAAAATTTAGAAATATTTGGAATTTCTAAATGAAAGATAGCGAAATATTATACATTTTTGAACAAATTTTTTTTTTTTTTTTTTTTTTTCTTGGACCAGCACTCAGGGGATGACCCCTACTCATGCAAAGCATTGTGTTGGAACTAGGAAAATAGGTTATGGGAGGGAGGATAGAGGGAGTAGTGTTTGTGGACATTTGATTTGAATTTTCCTATATTGAAAGTGACAGGAAAGACTTCAGGAGGAAGCTTATTCCACATACGGACAGTACGGCTAAAGAACGAATTTTCCCTGTAATGTGTTGTGCGATCCACTGTCCAGTCGACAACGAATTGGTGAGCCCTTGCCGAAGAACGTGTGTTGCGAAAAAAACTACGGGTTTCGGGAACAAGTTCCCTAATTTCAGCAGAACACATACCATTGTAGTATCGGTAGAACAGTGAAACACAACCCACATTGCGACGATGTTCCAGTGAGTCAATAGAGCTGGATACCCTACTGTCACCGATAAGCACCTTCGCCCTCTCCTGTACGCGGTCGAGTAACTCCAAAATAGACTTCGAAGCACCGGCCCACACATGAGAGTTGTATTCCATTTTCGGTCGGATATAAGTGGTGTAAATAGTAAGGAGATCAGATGAAGTGAAATATGTCTTACACCGTTTTAGAAAACCGAGGCACTTAAATGCTTCTTTCGACACTCGAAAAATGTGTTTTGTCCAGCGGACATCGCACTGAATACTCATGCCTAGAACATCAAGAGCTTCTGATTCCTTAATATTTATACCACCCATAAAAACAGATGGAGCAACATGATCTGTTGTGCGTTTGTGTGTTAACATACAACATTGAGTCTTGCGTGCATTGAAATCGACTCTATTCGCACAACCCCATTTAGAGATTATCATAAGATCTTGGTTAAGCGTATCATTCATGTTTTGCCTCATTGCCCCAATCTCCGAAAGGCTTGGCCTATAGTTGAATGAATATGAATGGCAAATGTTGCTGTCATCTGCAAAAGAATAGATAGGGTTGGAAGTTTGACATAGAAGGTCGTTTATAAAGATAAGAAATAGAGTAGGAGAAAGGACGGAGCCTTGCGGTACCCCTGAATTGATCTTGAACTCGTTTGATGAGATTCCATCTATAACAACTCGTATAGTGCGATCTCTGAGAAAGCTCGATATAAATCGAGAGAAGTTATTACCGACACCAAAAGCAATAAGTTTTGCTAAAAGCGCACCATGCCATACTCTATCAAACGCTTTAGAAATATCTAGAGCCACCACTTTACTTTCGCCAAAACGGTGTATGGAACGACACCATTTTTCCGACAGGAAGGCTAGTAAGTCTCCCGTAGAGCGTCCTCTACGAAAGCCATACTGCCGGTCGCTGAGTAAATTGTTGAACTCCAAATGTTTCACAAGATGGTGGTTAACCATACTTTCCATAACTTTGGAAAGTGCAGAACAAATTGCTATTGGGCGATAATTTTCAGGGTTGTTTGCCTCTCCCTTTTTAGGAATTGGCGTTACATTAGCAACCTTCCAACATACTGGAAATTTGCCGGCACGGTATAAAGTGCTGAAAAGGTTAGCTAATGGACGAGCTAGCGTCGAAGAACACTGCTTCAAGACCAGTGCTGGTATACCATCAGGCCCAGGAGACTTATTTATGTTGAGATCCGCTAAAACCTTTTTAACTGCTCGAGCCCGAAAGAATATATTCGGCATAGTAACTGATACTCTTTCGAGCTCGGGTAGTGGTTGATTGCTTTCCGGTAAGTTCGAATTATTTGCAAATAATTCAGCCAAAAGGTTAGCTTTATCAACCGGGTCAGTGAATGATTGGCCATCCCTTAAAAGAGTAGGAATTGATGAACTAGCATTATCCTTAATTCTTTTAACGAATGACCAAAAGCTTTTACTGCCCCGGGGAGCAGTAAGAACTTTGGCTCGGAGGCGCTGCTCGTGTAGAGATTTTTCACGCCTCAGCACTTTGGCACACGAAGATCTCGCCCTTTTGCGTAGCGAATCAGTTTCGGCATTTTTGTCATCACGCCAGATTCTGAATGCTTCCTCTCTAGATCTGATTGCAATTTTGCACTTCTGATTAAACCAGGATTTTTCCATAGTTTTAATCGAAATTTTCTTTGATGGAATGAAGGTTTTCATCCCCATCATAATTATGTTTTCGACCATTTTCGCCATGGCATTGACACTATTGTCTAAGAAACAGAGTTTCCAATTAAAATGCCGAAAGAACTCATTGAGCTCAGCCCAACGAGCCTTTTCGTAAATAAAAGCTGAACGTTTCGTAGCTGGTCGTGAAACGTTACGAAGTTCAGAGAGCGAAAAGGAGGCGGAAATAGTACAATGATCTGAATTACCGAGAGGTGCAAAAACATCTACTTCATACTTGTCAGGGTGTGAAGTTAGAAAAAGGTCGAGGGTGTTATTTTGGTGCCCATCAACGCATGAAATATGCGTTGGTTCATTCACTAATTGCGCAAGGTGATTGTGCGCCGCGAATAGTTCAACATATTGGCCTTCTGTAGTTGTATGACTTGAATGGTGAAGCCAAGAAGAGTTGTGAACATTAAAATCACCAGCAATAACAATTTCACTGTTAGGACAACTCTCAAGAATCTTCGATATGGAATCGGAAAGGGCATCGAAGCTAGATATAGTAATATCCCTTCCCGCGTTTGGACTTCTATATAGAAACCCGAAGTGCAAACAGTGTGCCCTGATTTTGAACTTAACCCATAGACAGTTAAATTCTACATCATATGTACCTAATGATTGCTGGTACTGGTACACAACTTCATTGCGTATGTACATGGCAATGCCCCGATGGAAGTTAAAAAGCGATAGAAAGTGATACCCAGGTATCTGAAAATCCTGTGGATCAGCATTTTCGGCTACCTGTGTTTCACATAAGGCGAAACCATCCGGCCGATGGAGACAAACATGAGCATAAACGGAGAAAAAATTCGATCGTAACCCCCGTATATTGCAAAAGTCTATCCGGAAACTACCTGTCATTTCAATATATAGAAAATTCAAATAAAGTGTCTATTTTTATGATATAAGTAACAATAATATTAATTGCTGTTAGTAAGACTCGTTAAGTGACCAGTGTTATACCTTCGTCACCAAACAGTCAAACAGCAATTAATACAATTATACCAATATCATAAAAATTGAAAGATGTAAGGACAATTAGGACGGGGAAATAGTTAAACAATGACGAGAGGCCATAAAAGCCCTGATCTGGTCATTGCGACAGAGAAACGGCCCGTAGTGCCAACACTATTGCTGTTGTGTTAACACTGTTCTCTGAGAGGATGTTTTGTTGCTTGTTTATTGTTTTTCTCTGGTTGTTGTTTGTGGATTTTAACGGTTTATTTTCTTGATTTTTAATGTGGGTTTGTTTTGAAATTGTTTTGGTTAGTTGTTTTATTGTTATTATTTATTTTTGTTTCTAGTTGTGTTTGCATATTTTTGACATGTTTTTGTTGTATGGTGTTTAGTATTATTGTTTTGTTTATTTTTTTAATAAGTATGTATTTAATTTTTGTAGCTTTGTTTTTTAATTTTATTATTTTAATTTATTTATTTGGAGACGACACTCGACGCGGACACATAAGAACATAAGTACATATTTTTAATATTGAACGGATCACGACATTTATTTGCGGACAGAATAAAAATGCGTGTAGACTCGACGGACGACAGAACACTTTTTTTGAGAAATCCCTTGAATTTGGTAATTTCTCATTAGTGGCCTTTCTGGATATAGAAGGAGCCTTCAATAATGTGGAATCTGCAACTATAGTTTCAGCTCTACAAAACCTTGGTCTGGACCAATCAACTGTAGGGTTCATCATGAACCTTCTACGATATAGGATCATCCGTTTCGAAAAGGGAACGGCGGTGATCACTAGAATAGCCACTAGGGGTACGCCTCAAGGAGGCATCTTGTCACCACTCTTGTGGAACCTGGCCATAAATTGTCTGCTCAGAAAATTGGATCTCATGGGTTATAAAACTGTCGCCTACGCGGATGACGTTGCCGTGGCAGTCTCTGGGATCCATTTGGGCACGATATCGCAACGTCTGGAATATGCACTCAATGTACTAAGTCGGTGGAGTACAAACAGTGGATTGAGTGTTAACCCAAGCAAAACCGAACTTGTACTATTCACAAACAAGTACAAGATCCCTCATTTCTCGCTTCCCCGATTAAATGGTGTTGAACTAACACTATCGGATAATGCAAAATACTTAGGAGTTATTCTGGATAGTAAACTATCCTGGAAACCCAATACCCTTTCAAGGACGTCAAAAGCCTTGACGGCTATGTATGTCTGTAAGAAAGCGATAGGTACGCAATTCGTTAACTGGATATCTGATACAGTTATCAAGCCGACACTACTCTATGGAGTTTCTGTCTGGTGGAAGGCATTGGACAAGGGCTCAATTTACACGCTATTCGAGAGGGTTATGAGAAGAATGGCAATCCTGATAACATGAGCTCTAAGAACGACCGCAACAAAGTCGCTCTTTACTATATTGAACTGGATCCCCGTGGATCTAATGGCAAGAAAAATGGCATATACCTCTGCCTTTAGGCTAAACGCGATTGGGGCGTGGAAACATGCTCCATACGGTCACGCCAGCATAATAAGTAGCATCCAGACTCTTCCGGATAATATCGATTATTGCATTACTGGGCCCTTCTTGGCGAGAGACTTCGGTTTCCGTATAACACGGAAGCAATGGACGGAACTTTACTCTCAGTCTATACAGACGGTTCTATTAAAGGAGATCGAGTTGGCGCAGGTGTCTACATTCGGGAACTCGACATTAGGCTATCTTTTAGACTTCCAAATGAATGTAGCATAATTCACGCTGAAGTATCAGCCATTAAAAGGGCGGCTAACTGGATCAGTTATAACAAGATATCAGGCAGGGATATTCCTATATATACTGACAGTCAGGCAGCAATTAAATCTCTAACAGGTGTATATACAACATCTAATTTGGTCCAGGAATTCCGGGCATCCTTAAACAGGATGGCGAGACATTCAACAGTCGTACTCGTATGGGTACGGGGACACGGAGATAATACAGGCAACTGTGTTGCTGATGATTTGGCGAAAAAAGGCGCCATGTTACCTGACGGACACATAGAGTTCCTATGTGGAATTCCGCTATCCAAGTGCAAGCTTGCTCAGACAAGATGGGGTTGTGAACCCACATGCACTATAACCAGAATGATATGGCCCCAACTGAATTGTGGGCGAACAACATATCTTCTTGGCTTGTCACGCTCACAATTGCGTGGCGTAGTGGCGGTCATTACCGGACACTGCACTTTCGGCAACCATGCGAGGAGACTTGGCTTGCCCTACAACGACTTCTGTAGAAGCTGTCAAAACGAGGAGGAGGATGAAACCATCTTTCATCTTCTTTGTCACTGTCCGGCATTAGGTGATCTACGCTTACGGTTTCTGGGACACCGCTCCATAAATAGTCTTTCTGAGCTCTCGAATATGAGGCTTGAGGGCATCAACGCCTTTATAAGGTGTAGTAACTGGTTAATAGGACCAGATATGGGAAGCTCTCAAGTGTAACCCAATAACCGCTATCTTACTGATATGTAACTGCTTGCAAATCTCCTTCTCTCTTCCTTCTTCTTAACTACTCAATCTTCCACTTATTTCTTTTCATTTCTATCTGTCCCTCTTTCTTTCTAAATTCTAATTTCAGGTAACACAAAGGGATCATTTCTTGGAACCACGTGAGCTGTTCTTCTACTTTCCAACTTCGCGGCTGCCTGGAAACCTAACCTAACCTACAGTTTTTCCGTACCTACGATTTAAATTTTGTGATTTTCGGGAAAAAATATTTTTTTGGCCATATTTTGGCGAATGAGAGCAATTTCCTTTCTGTTACAAATTTTAAGTAAAACCTATACAGAATCTTATAGTTAAGATCATTTTAAATATACTCTGAAAGTTTAACTAAAATCGGACAACTTTAACCCTTAAATGGTGAAGGTCAAAGGTAAAATTTAGAAATATTTGGAATTTCTAAATGAAAGATAGCGAAATATTATACATTTTTGAACAAATTTTAAGGAAACTTGCGAAAAATATACCTTAAGGTCTTAAATATACAATAACAGTGCAAAAATGGAAATTAACCCTTAAAAGCACTTGGGGTCAAAATGACTCTATATTTGACTGTGGTTTTCGCGTTTTTAAAAGTTTGGACCCCAAATTATATTAAGGGTTAACTTCAATTTTTGCACTGTTATTGTATATTATAGACTTTATGTTATATTTTTTCTCAAGTTTCATTAAAATCGGCCCAAAAATATATAACATTTCGGCATCTTCACATTAGAAATTCGAAATATTAAGGGTTAACGTTTTCCGATTTTAGTAAAACTTTCATAGTGTATCTGAAATTATCTGAGTTATAAGATTCTGTATAGGTTTTACTTAAAATTTGTAACAGTAAGGAAATTTCTTTCATTTGCCAAATTATGACCAAAAAAATATTTTTGCCAACGCTGGGAATAGGTTAACGGTTTTGTACAAAGACAAAAACTCATACGAATGTAAATACGGATATATTTTAAGTAAAAATTAGCTTTCATTTTAATATTTCTTAAAATATGTTAATTTTGTTCTTACATTTCTTGTTCAAGTGGCCTGAGACACGTTAATGGTCTGGGGAATTTTTAATAACTTTAAATTTTTTTTACCAATTTTTATCTTTTATATCTCATTAGAATGACAATTACGTACACATTTTGATTCTTATGCATTCGATTGCAAAAATAATTATTTAGTAGCAAAATTTTTACAAAAACTGAAAAATTTGCATTTTTCGGGTCAATTTGACCCAAAGGGGATATAGGTTTAATCTGAAAAATATTTTTTTGACTGTAATTTTCATTAATATAAATAAATAACATAATGCAGAAAGTTAAGGAGTTTTACAAATTTATTTCATATAAATAGTAAAATTTTACATATATCTGACCTTTGACCTCTATGCGCGTCCCGAAATCGTTGTCCGATTTGGCTCAAATTTTTAGTACTTATCTTTTAGACCTAGTGTCACAATATTCCACCCGGCACTCTTCAAAAATCGAACTCAAATTTTTTTCCATACAACTGTTTGTCACTCTAATATACATACAACTAAACCTTTGTTTTCTTTTTAAGTTAATATAAAAATGAAACACTAACAAAATACATTGATTTTTGGGTTTTATGCTTATATCTCAGCCATTTAGATTTCGATTTTCTCGATTTCAAATAACAACGGAGCCGGAAGAATTCCCGATATATTGATGTATCAATCATGTTTCTAAGTTATTTAGGGGATTTGGAAAGTTGATTTCAACATACAGACGGACCGACGGACATGGCTATATCGACTCTGCTATCTATAACGATCCAGAATATATATACTTTATAGGGTCGCAAATGAAGAATGTAGAAATTACAAACGGAATGACTTATATATACCCTTGCCACTCATAGTGACGGGTATAAAAATAACATTAAAAAATATTTACGAAATATACATATGTTTGAATTGATACTTTTTAAGCAATATTTTAAAAATATGTTTCTTAAAATACTAATAATTAACACCTTTTTTAAAATTTCATGACAAAACGATTAAATTTTTTTTCACTAAATTAAACTTTAAAATAAAATTAAAATTTTTTTTTTTCGAAATTGTTTTAAAAAGTTTTTTCCAATTTTTTTAAAAAAAATTTTGAATTTAAAAATTTTTTTTTTTTAATTTATTAGTGAAAAAATGTATGACAAAAAAATGTTTTTTGTGAAAACAATTTCGGTTAAAAAATATTTTTCCCGATTTTGACCCATTGTAGGTCCAACGTACTATAGTCTTGTATACATCGTTGCAATGAACTTTGAAATATCTATCATTGTCTATATTTATGACTTAGTAATCGAGATATACATCAAAATTAGGCCAAAAATAGAGGTTGTCTCGGATTTTTGCTCATATCTCCGTTATTTATGGACGGATTTTGCTGATTTTAAATAGGAAACTTCTCGAAAGCATGTCTGACAGAATTATTGAAGATTTGGATCCCGAAGATATCTGGGGTCTTCAGAAAATTGATTTCAACAGACAGACAGACGGGCATGGCTAAATCGATTCCGCTATCTATAAGGATCCAGAATATATATACTTTATAGGGTCGGAAAATTATACTGTGGAAATAACAAACGGAATGACAGACTTATATATACCCTTCTCACAAAGGTATAAAAATCAAACCAAAAGACAAGTAAGACAATTCTTTATTTAATTTTTGAACCTTTTTTTGTGCATTATCTATTAAATAACGATCATGAGTGTTAACTAAAGTATTTACAACTACTCTTTAACCCCTAGACATACACATAGGTCTGGCCAGACTTTTTTGGATTTTGTTTGTAATTTAAAAGTCTTTGGGGTATCGCTAGAGACTTGATTTTTCAGGTATCCTCTTAAAATTTTCTTGGCTTTATAATGGTAAAGCCAAAAAAGAGTAACCCCAATGGAAGATACAAGGATTTTTTAACTTATATATCACATTAGTAACACATGAGGTCTGGCCAGACCCGCGTATATTTTATCGTAAAAAATTGTATTTAATATTATTTATTTTAATTTTTATTTGCAAAATGCGTAAAACAAAATTTTTTTGCCAGTTCAGAAAAAAGTTTTCAGTAACAAAATCAGCTTTTTACGGTAAAATAAAAGCTAAGTTCACAACACGTTTTTGCCATTATATTTTTTCGTTGAAATAGTCTCTTTAACGAAAACAGTGAGCGAAGGTTAAGTGTAAACGGCAGAAATGCATACGTTACAGTTAATGCAGATGAAAAAATATAAACAAAGCAAACAGAAGAATAGATGGCAGCTTGTTTTTAACCGCCAAGCCTGTTAACCGTGATCGTTCTTGTTTTACCGCATTGACAACAACTAATGATTGTCAAACGAAAGAAAATTCAACAGCTTTAAGACTGGAGATACCAGAAAATAAAAACTTCTTAATGCCTGAAAGTATCCACCACACTGACTACAAATAAAATTAACCCATTAAGCGGCGCTATACCCAAGATAAGTCAACCATTAAATAAAGATAATAAATCCCAAATACAGGTTGGAATGGACCGGTATATTACAGTATTAAAACGAGCACGAAGACCCAAGTCTTCGAAAGTGGCACCCTTGGCTAAATTATATAACCTGATCGACTAAACAATGAAAACCGTTTTTCTATTCTGCAATGTGAAACAGATGAATCAGTAAACAAAATCAACTCTACAAAACCACATCCTATTTACTTGAGAGAAAATAATTCGAATTCATTGGTTCAGAGCCTGATCTCATTAATAGGAGAGAACACTTTTTACGTTATCCCAATCAAGAAATGCACGATTCATGAAACTAAAATACAGGTCAATAGTGAAAACGATTATAGAAAGGTTGTAACAGATTTTGAAACTCAAAAGAAAAGTTTTTACACTTATCAGCTGAAAGGAAGCAAGGGTCTACAAGTTGTAATAAAGGGTATTGACTGTAATGTTGAACCACTCGTAATAAAGCGAAGCTTAGAAGATAAAGGTTTTAAGACAAAAAATGTGATAAATATTAGAAATAGAAAAAAAACCCCAACCACTCTGCCGTGTTGAACTTGAACCCGGTGTCATGTTCAGCAAAGTTGTTAAGCTGAACGCCTGCTGCAACATAGTTAATAAAGGAATACGGTATTTTTTGTTTTCCTTGAGTGGGGCCCTGGAAAATCAATTTTTCATCATTTTTTTTTATAAGTTATCTAACAAAAATCAATTAAAATCCTGTTCAACAAAATCCTCGAACAAAATGAAAATATTTCGATTGCTCAAAGGCTAAAAGATATTATTAATAAATATGAAAGCCCCCAAATAACAATAACGAAACCAAAATAAAAATGGCCCTAGCATAGTCGAATAGACCATTGAAAGTTATTTTAAAAAAATGGTGTTACTACAAAACGCGGTAAAGTTTGGAGATAATACTTATTTTTATTTTTTTTTTTATACAAAAAACGCAAATATTTTTTTTATAAATATATCAACCTGGCTCGAATCTATATTTAAAAAAAGTAATACAAATTTGAGAAAATTTTGACTTTAAAATCCCCGGGCTTTCGTAATTTTTATCAAAATCCCGAACATCGGGATTTTTAAAAATCAGTCCCGATTACCATCTCTAATTGCAAATTGCCTCCCGTATGTGTTATCTGCGGGGAGTTGCATAACACATCCCAATGTAACAAATCCAAAAATGATACTAAAATGAAAATGAAAATGTGCAGCAATTGCGGAGGTTACCACACAGCAAACTACAGGGTTTGCCCGCTCAGCCATTAAATAACATAAATTTGAACTACCCCCCGTTGCAACAGATATATAACAACAAAGAAACATATGCAAATGTACTTAGAAACAACCAAACTCAGACGCAAGTTCGCTGTGCTTAACAGACCATATAACACTAAGAACACCAGAAATTCTCTTAAAAATGTTTATGATAACTTAAAACTTGCTGTTGAACTCGTCACTCAAATAATCCAACAAATATGATACAATAGACTCTATTCTGCAGACATTGAACAGTTATTAGCTGAAAAAAGAAGAGCTCGTCGAGAGTGACAACTGTACAGATCCCCAAAACTTAAAACGGGGCTTAGAAAATGTCGTTAACCCCACAGTATGCTTCTACATAAACGCAAAACTGATTCAATTAATTAATATCTAGAAAACGTAGATGCCACCCAGTACTCAAATTAGTCTCTATGGGGAGCTACCTCTTCTACGTAATTCAAGTGGAGGCTGGGCGAGAAACGATGGTGAAAAAGGAAACCTGTTTGTTAATCATCTAAAGAACGTATTTTCCCCGAATGAGTCAAATGACATAATAGAGTTACCACCTACTTTACCCAATATTACCTGTAGTGAACGGTTTACTCTTAAGCCTAGTCCTCTGTTCATACTTGCGAAAAATTATAGTTTTTTCATGCGAAAAATTTTGTATGGAACAAATGATCAGCTGTTGGTTTTAATTTCGTGGGAAAGAAGTGCTGCTTATGTTATTTCGTGTGAAAAAATAAGTTTGCCAGATGTATTTCACATGTGTTCCACAATAAGAACAGAGTACTGCTTTTGCGAAATTATTTCGCATATATTTCATTCCAAATATTTTCTATGTAATTTGACAGCATTTCGCACGAAATTTTTAACAGAATACTAAGCTTTAAACTGAAAACTCATGACAAAATTAATTTAAATAAATTTTTCATTTACTACTATAATAACATTAGAAATACAATTATAATCTTTAGTAATGTTTTGTTCCAAAAAAAAATAAAAATTTGGTAATTTAAATTTTAATTTGATAAATACATGTACAGAGCTATTGTTGTAGAAATGTTTTTTGTTCGTAAAGCTTTTTGTTGTTGTCTAGCAACATGTTCTTAAGAGATGTAAAGTAAACATTACTGCTAAACGTAGTAACATGTAATAATTATGAATACAATCAATAATTAAAGGTAGCTTTTGTAGTAATTATTTATACATTTAAAAAAAAAAAATTACTAAATCATACCTATTTCAACAAAATTAATTATCTTCGACAATGTCTCTGATGTCATGATATTGATATCTGGTTTCTGTATGACATAGTTATTTTTGGTCCGACATTGCCATATAAAAATATGTAAAGTAAAATCATATCATTGCAAACTTTTAAAAAAAGTTATACGTGTTTTACTTTACACTCTTCTTCTACAAGCTTTGATCTTATGGAAAATTACCACGCCCGATCATATTGTTTAATACTGTGGCGACGTACATATTGTACTGCACAACTTACTACTTTTAAATTTTATAACTTTGATCAACTATTCACAACTTTATGAAATTATCATATTTGTTTTGTAAAAATTATCATTCAGAATTTTCCATTTGAATTAAAATAATAAAATTTATTAATAAAAATATAATAAAAATAATAAAGAAATAATTTCTTTACAAATTGGTGACATCAAGAATAAATGAACATGTTTCATACTCCAAATCGTAATTTACCAGAAGATTACGCCAGCACTATTCCGGCTCCACAAACGCCTCAACCACATTCATCATTACAACAAAGTCCATATCGCCGCACATCAAGCTCTGGTAATGAAAATCAAGCCCAACAACAGTCGCAATACCCACCTTCCATTATGCAACAACGAATTCAAGATATGAGGCAGAATTTAGACAACTCACGTGAAATTAATGCATCAGCTCTTCATAAACTACCACCGTTTTGGTCTCAAAATCCACATTTATGGTTTTCCCAAATCGAATCGGTATTTTCCCTTGCTGGTATAACAAGGGATGAAACAAAGTTTCAACATGTTATATCTCATATAATTTTTAATCCACCTCGAGACAAATCCCAATACCAAGCTATAAAAGATGTTTTATTGAAAACGTTTGGTAAATCTGACCAAACTAAAATACGTGAACTTCTAAGTGGTGTTAAATTAGGAGATCATAAACCATCACAGTTTATGCATTCAGAATTTTCCCTTTGAATTGAAATGATACAATTTATTAATAAACAAGTATGAAAGTATGGTCGGTCAAGCCCGACCATATAATACCCTACACTAAGTAAATGTGCAAAATCATTATTCTTTCAAAATTTCAATAGTTTATATTCGTAAGCGATTTTCGGAAGTGGGCCTTATATGGGAGCTATGAAAAATTATGGACCGATCACCATGAAATTTGGTCATGTGATTAATGTCTATATGAAAGTTATTTATGTTGCATTTTATGTGTATACCAACATTTTAAGGAGATTTATGCTCGTTAAAGTGATTATCGGAAGCAGGTCTTATATGGAAGCTATGACTAATTATGGACCGATCATAACAAAATTTGGTGACATAAATTCGGTATATATAAAATTTATTTGGAGAAAAACTTGTGTAGATACCTATATAAATTAAACATTTATGACCGATAAAGTCCAATTTCGGGAGGACATTTGTATGGGGGCTAGGTGAAATAATGAACCGATTTCAGCCAATTTCAATAGGCTTAGTCCTTGGGCAGAAGAAATTATATGTACCAAATTTTATCGAAATATCTTCAAGATTGCGACCTGTACTCCGCGCACAAGGTTTACATGGACAACCAGGCAGCCAGCCAGACGGACATCGTTTAATCGACTCAGAAAGTGATTCTGAGTCGATCGATACACTTTAAGGTGGGTGTTAGACTAATATTTTTGTGCGTTACAAACATCTGCACAAATCCATTATACCCTCCCCACTATGGTGGTGTAGGGTATAAAAAATATTATAAAAAAAAATAATATAGAAATAATTTCTTTACAATACATTACCCGAGACTACATCATAATAGGCAAATAAATCTAATTAAAGATAAAAATTAATAAAACTTTAACTTTAATGTAACAAAATTCTTCCAATTTTAAAATTTTTTATAATAAATTTTGTGCAACAATTAAAATTTTATAAAAAGTGCTTAATTACTGCATAAAAAAATTTGGAGTTTAAATTGTAGAATTCAAAATTTATTTATGTGTTTCGAATGTTTTATTTATTGTAGCTTTGTTTAAATGTTTATGTTTTAGATGTTCACTTGCTTGTTTAAATGTTTGCTGTTTTTATTTTATATGAATGTTTGTTTGTTTTTACATAAATGTTTTTTTTCCTTCAATGTTTTTTTTGCTTTTATATAAATGCTTTGTGTTTGTTTTTATATAAATGTATTTTTTTTTTTTGTTTTTATTTATATTTAAATGATTTTCATTTATTAAAAAAATTATTTGTTGATGTTTTTTTTGTGTAGATTTTTGTACTTTTGTTGTTGTGTTGTATGTTGTTAGTCGACGACTGTCCTTCTTCGTCGTTGCCGCGTAAGGTAGGCTTAGGCCGTTTTGACACGGCCGCTGAATTTTAGGGCCGATGCAACTCAGTCGAGGTCAATCAAAGGGTTATCACCCTCGTTTGATGATCGATCTTCGACATGGCGCTCCCCTTGTTCTGGTGCAAGGTTAAGGGCCCCAGTTAATTGATCTAATGCCGAAACAATTTGCCGCACTAGTCCTTGGACATTTGGAGTTGCGTCGGTCATATGTTGATTTTGTTGTTGAAGACGTCGTTGACTATGGTGCTGTTTTTGGCGCTGCTGTCTTGGTTGGCGCCGTTGACGCTGAAGTTGTGGTTGGCGCCGTTGACGATGTAGTTGTGGCGCAGAGGTTGATTTTGGGATTATTGTTGAGACAGCCTGTCTCGTACACTCTCCGGATGCAACATGGTATGGTGCATCCTCCTACCAAATGTGTACGCGCAAAACAATTAGTGCAATAGCGATGGACCCGTACTACATACTGACGCTTCCGCAGAATCATCCTCTTGAATTGCTTGCAAAAGCGAAGGGGGTGGTAGCGGAAGCACACTAGGCACAATTCGGACGATTGAAGAGGATCTGTAAAAATATAAATAAATAAACTAGCAGAAATGGATTCACAAACAAAAATATGGACAATTTTGACAGAACATTTATTTCATCCCAAAATTGCATATTTTTCGATAATAGGTTCATAGCTAGAAGACCTCTTCTAGCTATGAACCTGGCGAACGCTGCACGAAATGCGTCCGAGGATAAACTGGAGCATGCTTCGAGATGTATGGCTTTTGTTGAAAAGCAAACAAACACGCAAGCATATCCTATTACGTAAGGAGAATTTTGAACATTTGCGGACTTTATTTGAAATGGGCCAGCGAAATCGACACCTGTATATGTAAAAGGTAAAGAGAATGAACATCTTTCTATGGGAAGAGCAGCCATAATCTGGGACTTAACTTGCTGCTTATAACGAACGCTTATTAAACAATGGTAAACACCTTTGTTTACTGCTCTTTTAAGTCCTGTGATATAGAACTGGCTTCGTAATGCATTCATCATAAGAGAAATATCAGCATGCATTAGAGTCTTATGAGTAAAATCGGGAAATATTTTACAGAAATTGGACGAGTTTGGTATAATTATAGGATACCTTTCATCATAGGTCAAAGATGAATTTGCTAATGTACCATTAACTCGCATAACTAAGTAAGTAGAGAACTTTTCCTTGAAACGATTTTGAGTCTAGTGTATGATATTCACTAGTGTAGTAACTCGTTTGAATTAATTTTATTAACATAATTTTTGATGCATTTAGTTCAGCATGACTGAAAGTCAAACTTGGATACTGAGCCTGATACTAAGTAAAGTGTAGGACTATTAAAAGGTAGATTCAAAAATGTTTGCCTTACGAGGGAAACTTATCCGTTGCAAGGGGGCAACTTTGCTTTTCGCAGCTAATAGATGTGAGTATCTAACGCGGGAGTTTTCAGACCCAACATATAATGTACCGCAATAAGCCTGCTCTGAGGCGTCACAGAATCGATGGATCTGGATATTGTGTTGTGGGTGGTAGTTGATCCACCTAGGAATTTTAATGGATTCGATAGTAGGAAAACTATCAGTAAAAATGTTCCACTTGGCAAGAAATTGCGGTTTAACATTTTCATCCCAGCCAACCCCATCTTGCCACAATTCTTGTAAAAGAATTTTGGTTTGAATAGTAATAGGCGTTAGCCATACTGCGGGGTCAACAAGTTTAGCAATCGTAGAAAGAATCTGCCTTTTGGCTGCTGAGGAATTAAAGGGTAATTCGTGAACTTTATAAGAGAAGGAATCACTTATAGCATTCCAACGAATTCTCAATGTTTTTGTTGAACTTGAATCGTATAACTTCTAAAATTCAGTGTCTAATAAATTGTCAGATGAAATCTGAGCTAATAAATCAGGATGATTTGCTGTTATTTTATTTTAGTGGGAAACCAGCTGATTTTAAAGTGTCAATCAGCTGTTGTTCAGCTTCCATAGCCGATGACAAAGAATGGCCCCATGATAATATGTCGTCAACATATGTCTCTTTTCTCAGAATTCTTGAGGACATAGGGCTATCCTTTTCTGAATCTGACGCTAATTGCAAAATAGTGCGAATAGCCAAATAGGGAGCACATCCTACACCTATAGTTACTGTTGTTAATTCAAAATCTTCAATTGGACTAGAATTAGTTCTTCTAAACAATATCCTTTGATACGGACGATCAGATTCATGAACCAATATTTGGCGATACATATTTTCAATGTCCCCATTGAAGACATATATATATATATAAACGCCAAATTAAAATGATCGTCATTAGATCAGCTTGTAATGTTGGTCCGACGTGGAGAACGTCATTCAAAGAAAATTAACCTTTCCTTTTTCGTGATCCATTGAAAACGACACGAACCTTTGTTGAAGTACTTTCGGGTTTAAAAACAGCATGATGTGGTAAGTAATAGGAAAAGAACTTTCCATGATTATAAACTTGATTTTCTCATGTGACCAAGAGAAATATATTCATTCAATATAAGTCTCTTATTATTTTCTAGCTTTGATTCAATATTTAAATATTGTTTCTTAGCAATATATCGTGATGACTGTAGGAACACAGTCTTTGGAAATTCGCTTTTAAATGGAAGTTTAACCACGTATCTACCATCTGGTTGACGATAAGTCGTTTCGTTATACAATTTTTCACAGAAGTAATCTGCTTCTGAATGTGGAATTTCTTCTAATTCCTAGAATTTCTTTAACGAACTAATATTTTCCGCCTCGTTTTCCTTAGGAATATGATCTATGGCTGTTAGTGAAATAGTGTGCAATTTCAATGGACCGTAAATATATCGGCCATAAATTGAATTATGTGCAATCAGATTAACCAAAATGTTTTTCTTTAAACCATCAAAATCACACTTGCATTTAGTTTAAAGTCGTGCTGTTTGTCGTATAAAGTAATGGTGCTTACTTTATCATCATACGCTACTACAGTACCCCCCAAACCGCAAATTTTGAAATTCGCATTTTCAGTCCTCATATTTAATATCTTCATAATTCTACGAGTCAAGAAAAATCTCTTTAAACCTGAATCTATCAGAGCTCCGACTGTGAATGGCTCACCACAATGTATGATTTGAACAGGAGCTGTTGGAAATAAAACTTCATCTTGATTTACTGACAAATGTGTATTTGTCCTCATTGCCTGCCAAGACGATCCGGGATTGCATGACTCTTCCGATGAAACTGAATTTTCCCTTATTTGGTCATTAATAATATTTACAGACTCCGCATAAAAAGCGTTCACTGTGGAATTTCTATTATTTGAGTTATTTTTCTCATTTTTTTTGAAATGAAGCATGCTGTGATGCTTGTTACCACACTCGTTACATCTATTGACACTAGTGCATTCTGAAACTTTGTGGGCAGCGGTTAAACATTTGATTTTGTGAGACAAAATCGTTTCGCTGATTTTGTGAAAAGTTTGCGAATTTTTTGCAGAATCTTAAATGATGATTTTTATCACATAATTTGGATTGAGGCGTTTGTAGAGTTCTATTATTATTTTTTGGTCGTAATGAGTTATTAGAATTGATTTGATTTCCATCATTCGTAATTCCAACAACTCTTTCTACTACTCTGTGCCTTTTAATGAGGAATTGTTTCATTTGAGGCCATGACGGCAATATAGAATTAGAAGCTAGAGATTGTTACCAAAGAGAGAGTGTCTCACTAGGTAATTTTGTTGAATATAGGTATATGAGAATTGGATTGCCTTTCTTCTTAAATACAATTTTGCTAATATATACAGCACTGAACATATCTCTAAATGAAGGCCACTCTTCAAGGCAGCCATGAAAGTCGGGTGCATCGGACGGTAGGACGCTGATACCAATATCTGGCGCTTCATACGTTATGTTCATGGGATAGTAACTAGATGGATCAATTACAGAGAAGTGAGCGGGCCCACTTCCTCTTTGAGCATTTTCGGCGGATGCCTTAGAAATTTTAATAAAATCCAACATTTCAGCCTTAGTTTCCTGATATCTATCTCTACAAATTTCCAACTTTGATTTTGCATCTTCCTTGAACTTTACATTGACTACTCCATCATCCGCCAAATAAACGTCCTCATAGGCTCGGCGAAGTGATTGCCAATCTTCTTCTAGCGTTTGAAGTTTTGTCTCCAGAAGAGATTCGGTCAAGTCATCGCAACCTATACTTGAAAATTTATCGCAAACACTCATAAGATTTTCTAATTCGTGGTCGAATCTAGTGCAAATCTGGGAACCCATTTTTTAATTTATTAGTTTTTCCCTGAAATTGATATTCAAGCTAAGAATCTTGAATACTGTTTAAGCGATTTTATAATTTTTTTCTGCGATTTTAAAAAAAATTATTAAACTTTGTTTGGTAATAGTACTACACATAAACCATATTTATTTACACATAATGTATTCATCATCATTGTCCATTAGGAGGCAATTATAAATATTATTTATTACCTTGTCATACAGACTTTATTTATTAAAGGTCCGATAACTTTAAAATTTATTTAAAAAAAAAAATTATTGTACTCTATACTAAGGGCCATTTTTATAACTTGTCTTTATGTTCGTAAGTTAACTTTAAGGGTACCTTTTTATATTGCCTAAAGTTAACTTTTGCTATTTCGAACATATAGACAAGTTGTAATATT
>OW818030.2:55890873-55968373 GCA_942486065.2 Calliphora vomitoria | reverse complement strand
TATGTATGTATGTATGTATGTATGTATGTATGTATGTATGTATGTATGTATGTATGTATGTATGTATGTATGTATGTATGTATGTATGTATGTATGTATGTATGTATGTATGTATGTATGTATGTATGTATGTATGTATGTATGTATGTATGTATGTATGTATGTATGTATGTATGTATGTATGTATGTATGTATGTATGTATGTATGTATGTATGTATGTATGTATGTATGTATGTATGTATGTATGTATGTATGTATGTATGTATGTATGTATGTATGTATGTATGTATGTATGTATGTATGTATGTATGTATGTATGTATGTATGTATGTATGTATGTATGTATGTATGTATGTATGTATGTATGTATGTATGTATGTATGTATGTATGTATGTATGTATGTATGTATGTATGTATGTATGTATGTATGTATGTATGTATGTATGTATGTATGTATGTATGTATGTATGTATGTATGTATGTATGTATGTATGTATGTATGTATGTATGTATGTATGTATGTATGTATGTATGTATGTATGTATGTATGTATGTATGTATGTTTGTATGTATGTATGTATGTATGTATGTATGTATGTATGTATGTATGTATGTATGTATGTATGTATGTATGTATGTATGTATGTATGTATGTATGTATGTATGTATGTATGTATGTATGTATGTATGTATGTATGTTTTTTTTTTATTTTTTTTTTTATTTTACGAGATGAAATCGTCGAAAGACTCTGGCACCCAAATTACCAGGAGTGCGGGACTCTAACCACGCTAAAACACCTCGATACACTACCCCACTCGTCCCTGTGGTACTACTGCAAAGCTATTCGTCGCAGGGTGGGGAAGGTATTATAAAACCCGATCTAAATTATGTTGATTCGTCTCCGAATCTTCTCTAACCTACGAAGTTCCACAAGAACCAATTTAACATATTCACATACAGTCGTCCAGTTATGCAAAGATGTCAACATTATCGGTACCAAGTTCGCTGGTGCGATTCTATACCCTAGCAAACTTTCCAAGTTCGCCCTCCCATTCTGGAATCGAGGACAGATGAAGAAAACATGTCGGGCATCTTCCACCTCATTACCACTACAACTCGGACAAAATGGGACACTGTCATGTCCGAAACGGTGCAGGTAAGCCCTAAAGCATCCGTGTCCGCTCAGCAACTGGGTAATATAATAGTCCATGTCGCCATGTCCCCTATTTAACCAAGCCCTGATGTCAGGTATCAGTGTATTGGTCCACCTTCCCTTATGACTTGCTGTCCATCGCGTTTGCCATTTAGCCATACACAAATCCAGATCATGTGTTGCCGTTGCTTGTATATCGATGGGAATCAATCCGGCAATAACAAAAGCCGCTTCGTCTGAGACTGTTCGAAACGCGCAACATACACGCAGAGCAGCCAACCTATATACAGGAGATATCATGTCCACATATGCGGAAAACCTCAATGAATCTGACCATATGGGCGATGCATATAGAATGATGCTTCTTACAACACCAGTGAGCAACTTCCTTTGGAGATACTTTGGACCTCTTGTATTCGGCATAATTCTAGATAACGCAGCGCACGTTTTTGATGCCTTTGCACCTATGTACCGTAGATGTTCCTTGAAAGATAGACGGGTATCGATCATGACCCCAAGATATTTAAGATATTCTCTAGTTTTCTGACGACACGTGCCAATTTTTACCATTATTGACTCCCTGGCCCTACGACTACTTATCAGAACCGCCTCTGTTTTATGGTCAGCTAGTGTTAATCCCATGGATCCAAGCCAAGATCTGACGATCTGAATGCTGGCGTTTGTAATGGTTTCTATCTCTGTTAGTTCCTTTGCCACACACAGCAATGCAATGTCATCTGCAAACCCAATTATCTTGACCCTCTCTGGTAGATTTAGTCTCAGAACTCCATCGTACATCACGTTCCATAATAATGGTCCTAGTACTGATCCTTGGGGCACACCACCCGTGATCTTATGACTTCTAGTACCAGTATCAGTGTCGTATATTAGTTCCCTATTTCGGAAATAGTCCTCAATGATTGCCACTAGGTATCTTGGAATATCCAATCGAGTTAAAGCAGTAACTATATGTTCCCAATTTGCTGTATTAAAGGCGTTTTTAACGTCCAGGGTTACAACTACACAATACTCTTTCTTGCCGTTTTTCCAGCTCTTTCCTTCAATGGCTTGTGCCGCAGTTTCTACAACAACCTTAATAGCGTCAACTGTAGATCTTGCCTTTCTGAAACCGAACTGATTCTCTGATAAACCACCGTTAGCTTCAATGCAGCATTCTAATCTCTTACAGATTATGCTCTCCAACAGTTTCCCACAAGTGTCTATCATACATAGCGGACGATAGGATGAGGGGTCGTCTAGTGGCTTATTATCTGTAGGCAATAGGACTAACATTTGTTTCTTCCACATTGTTGGGAAAATACCCTGCCTCAAGCATGTATTTAGCATCCTCAGAAATTGTCCTGGACAAAGTTTAACAGCTTCTTTAAGTACCGGGTTTGGAATGCAATCCATACCAGGAGCTTTTTTATCCTTGAACTTTAAGATAGCTTCTTCTAACTCGGTGATCACAACATGTGGTGGGTTGAAAACTTCAGTAGGTACAATCTGTTCCCATGAAGTCATTCCCTGTTTAGGAAAGAGATGCTCTACTATTTCCATAAGAACTGACTCTTCTCTAGGTGGTGATGGACCAAGGCACTTAAGTTTCTTGGTTACTAGTTTATAAGCGAGGCCCCAAGGGTTACTTTCGACTTCGTCACATATATCAAGGAAACACCTCCGCTTACTCCTACTAATTGCCATTTTAAGGGCTTTCCTTTTATCCTTGTACATTTGTTGGTGTACAATATTGTCCATTCTACCACGTGTTCTCGTATATTTTCTTCTGGCACGTAGACATTCCGTTCGAAGTTTAGCAATTTCGTTATTCCACCAATAAACTGGTGTCTTGTTTGCTGACTTTTTCCGCTTTATCATGGATGCGTTACATGCTATTGTAATCTGATCTATCAATTGCCTAGCCATAGATTCAGCCGAACCATTTAGTTCCATGTTCTCCATACATGTAGAAAATACTTCTTTATCAAAAGTATTTGCTTTCCATCCTGTCAACTTCCGAGCTTGAACGGTCATTGGGTGTTGCTCATCTCTGACATCTATGATTATGGCACTGTGGTCGCTATGAGTATAGAGATCCGATACTCTCCAGTTTATTAGGCCTGCAATGCTTGTACTGACAAACGTTATGTCTATGGTTGACCCACTTTCTCCTCTTCTGAAAGTTTGCTCACTTCCCGTGTTCATGAGTACCACGTTCATTACGGAAAGAGCTTCCAGCAGAGCTCTTCCTCTTGCATTTGTTGATGGGCAGCCCCATTCCGTGGCCCATGCATTGAAGTCACCAGCTATTAGAACAGGATTTCTGGTGACTGCGTCTGATACTATATTATCAACTATGCTTTGAAATTCCTCAATAGAGTACCTTGGCGGAATATAGCAGCTATATAGGCAGATGCCAGAGACAGTGGCTCGGGTGTAACCGCAATGTGTTGCCGTTGCCTCCCGTAAGGTTAACGTGCTGGTGGACCAGATCGCGGATGTCTTCGTACTATCAGATACCCATTTCGCATTTCCAATGTCCCTATATGGTTCACTCAATATTGAGATATCTACACTTAATTCCCGAACAGTTTGTTTAAGCAGCTCTTGGGCTGCTTGACAGTGGTTAAGGTTTAGCTGTAATATTCTCATTTCCGAGCTCTTAGTTGCTGTAACGCTTTTTTGTAGTACGGACAAACTGCACACCCAGTCACGTGATCACTGCTGCCGCCCGATTCATTACATCTACAAAGCATACACGATGGTTTATTTGCACACGTTTTAATTTTGTGACCGGTTTCTCCGCACTGTATACATTTGTCAGAGTTATCAGGACCCTTACATTTCATAGCTGTATGTCCATAATCGAGACATTTGTAGCATCTTTTCGGTGACAGTTTTTCACGAATTCGGCACACTACCCATCCAATGCGTATTTTCGCAGTCTCCAAGAGTCGATTTGCTAGAGTGGCACTTAAACTGATTGTGGCAATTTGTGTACCTCCATACGCCCTTCTAAGAGTCTTGATTGCATGCGGTTCCAAGGTATTAAAATCTTCAGATATGTTCCTAAGAGCGTCGTACACATCCTCATTGGTGGTTACTTCATCAATATCCCTGATTTCCAACAGAGTTTCCTGTGATAATGCCCGTACTTCTGCTACCGAGCCGAGGACCTCTTTGACCGTGAGCCTAAATTCACTGGTATTCTGATGACCGGATTTATTCAACTCCAGAAGTAGTTCACCCTTCTCCGTCTTTCTTATGTTCCTGACGTTTTGACCCAGATTACTTCGCTTGGGATCACTTTTCACTTGCCTGAGAATATCCGCATATGAAATGTCTCCAGACGTTCTTATAACTAGTGCATCTGGTCGAACCGGCTTTCTTCTTGTTCTATTTCTAGAACGCACTTCCTGCCACACCGGATTAGCTGGCCTTGAATCCGATTCACTAGACACAGGTACACTTGTTACGTCAGATTCAGTATCGATTAAATTCTGACCCATCTTCTTTTGTTCTGTGCTCTTCTTTTTTTTGGATTTATTACCCTTGGGACTCAGGGTATTCGAATCTCTTTTCCGCTTCGGTGTAGCCAGCTGTATTTCGGTTTGTTTTGCGACTTCTTCTGTTTGCGTTTCTTTGCTTGTTAGCTCTTTATTATGTGCACCACAATCTAAGTCATCTGTCAATTGCATGTACACCGCCTGTATCTCGCGAGATATCGTCGCTATTTCCTTGTGTACGTTGGAACGCGTCTTAAGAAAATCTATCAATTTTGATATTTTTTCGCCCAGCTTCTTCACATTATTGGTACTGGGATTAGCACTGTTAGCCAGAATTTTCGTAGTATCTACCACTCTAGGAGACACTGCACTAGGGGGTGATCTCATGATCACAGACTTCCTTACAAATGGATTTTCCATACCATTCCCTTCCTTACTTCCTTCAATTTCCTTGTTATATTTTTTATTCTCCATGTTGTTAATCATTGCTATATGGTCCCAACTCAAAGCCGCTATCTCCGCTCGTTGTGCAGTCACGTTCAAGATCTCATGGGTCCCTATGCAAGCAGTGAGGTCCATGCGAGGGTTGACGGTGGGCCCTTATGAGACCCTCCGCCAGAGCCAGATCCATGTAAGTCGGGAATATAACATCCGAACCTGCACCACCAACCCAATGGTGACGAGCTTCGAACGTACTTTGAGACTTGCCAGGTTTTAATGGGACGGAGGCAGCTGTGGCATTAGCCTGGAAGCCATTTTTGCAGAATTTCACTCCTACATACTAAGGTTTCAGAATACCACAGCCGTCAGCCCAGGGGTTGCGTCAGTTCATGTCCATTTTCCAGAAATACCATAATTAAGACCGTACTGGGCTTGATCTTAATGCCTTTCGGCGGGCCTTTACCTCGGGGATATGTTGTATTAGCATTGACTCAAGTTGCATATAGTACAGTTGAAACTAAATATCCGCTGATTCCACGTGTTGGGACTAGGGAAACCACGAAGTCGTCAGGTTTCTAACTACACCTCTCTAGAGGGTACCCCTTTGGTTGAATACCTAATTAAGTGCGGTATTCGCTAGGGTCCGCGGGATCGTTACACCCGTTATCCTCTCCTGAGAATACCCTTGCGGTATGTATGTATGTATGTATGTATGTATGTATGTATGTATGTATGTATGTATGTATGTATGTATGTATGTATGTATGTATGTATGTATGTATGTATGTATGTATGTATGTATGTATGTATGTATGTATGTATGTATGTATGTATGTATGTATGTATGTATGTATGTATGTATGTATGTATGTATGTATGTATGTATGTATGTATGTATGTATGTATGTATGTATGTATGTATGTAAGTTAACACAAAATATGTTGAAATATCTAAATGCATAATTAACAAAACTAACGTTTTGTTTAAGGTGTATAAAGTTACAAACTTTGTTCCCATGAAGAATGCTGACGCTATGTCTACAAAAACACGAGCTTCATTTCAAATAATAAAACCTGTGGTGACAAGTTAGGGTAGAACGTAAGAATATTTCACTGTTAATTTGGAACTTGAATAATAAAGACAATTTAGTTGCAGCCGCAACTAAATTAAAAAAATATTTTTTTAACAGATTTAAATCTGTGTATTTTAATTGGCGCCCGAGCAGGGACCAGATAACAGTCAAGCCTTGACAGGTCCCTTAGTAGTCGTAAAGGACAAACCGGTTCGCGCGTATTTTTGCCGACGCCTGTTAAGCCCGTGTAAAGGATAACGCGGATACGTAGTTTAATAAGTGTAACAAAAATAAATATATTGAACTAAATAAGTGTAACAAAAATAAATAAATGTATTGAACTAAATAAGTGTAACAAAAATAAATAAATGTATTGAACTAAATAAGTGTAACAAAAATAAGTGTATTGAACTTAATAAAATTAAACATAAAGTTTTCCAAGAACAGTGAACAAATCAAATAATATTGCAGTAAATATCGTTTGTATTAATATTAAAAATAATCTATATATATAAAAGTGAATGTGTGTCTGTATGTATGTATGTTTATTATTATTAGTTTGGGCTTTATAGACGGCTAAACGGCTGAACCGATTTGCTTGAAATTTTTACAGCATATTTATGTATGTCTGGAAGGAGCTATAGGCTACTTTTTGTTTTGAAATTTTAAGTGGGCGTGGTACCTCCCATACAAAGTTAATTTTAAAAATCAAATATTTAGGAAACTATAATAGCTATTGTCCTCAAATTTTGCATGAGCAATTCCACTGTTTGTTTAAATATTTGCGGCAAAAATGGGAGTAGTAGCCACAGAGGGCGTGGCACCTCCCATATGATGATAATTAAAAAAAAAAATTATATATGGGAAACAATACGATATATGGTACGGTTATTCTACCATCAATATTAATATTTATAACAAGAATGGGCGGACTATCAATAGTGGGCGTGGCACCTCCCATACATATGATGACAAATTATAAATAGGGAATGCTATATCATCTATCAATATTAATATTTAGGACAGAAATGCGCTGAATACCAACAATATTAAGTAAATGTTAAAATTTGTATACATTTGAAACCCTTATCTATATATATAAAAGTGAATGTGTGTCTGTATGTATGTATGTTTATTATTATTAGTTTGGGCTTTATAGACGGCTAAACGGCTGAACCGATTTGCTTGAAATTTTTACAGCATATTTATGTATGTCTGGAAGGAGCTATAGGCTACTTTTTGTTTTGAAATTTTAAGTGGGCGTGGTACCTCCCATACAAAGTTAATTTTAAAAATCAAATATTTAGGAAACTATAATAGCTATTGTCCTCAAATTTTGCATGAGCAATTCCACTGTTTGTTTAAATATTTGCGGCAAAAATGGGAGTAGTAGCCACAGAGGGCGTGGCACCTCCCATATGATGATAATTAAAAAAAAAAATTATATATGGGAAACAATACGATATATGGTACGGTTATTCTACCATCAATATTAATATTTATAACAAGAATGGGCGGACTATCAATAGTGGGCGTGGCACCTCCCATACATATGATGACAAATTATAAATAGGGAATGCTATATCATCTATCAATATTAATATTTAGGACAGAAATGCGCTGAATACCAACAATATTAAGTAAATGTTAAAATTTGTATACATTTGAAACCCTTATCTATATATATAAAAGTGAATGTGTGTCTGTATGTATGTATGTTTATTATTATTAGTTTGGGCTTTATAGACGGCTAAACGGCTGAACCGATTTGCTTGAAATTTTTACAGCATATTTATGTATGTCTGGAAGGAGCTATAGGCTACTTTTTGTTTTGAAATTTTAAGTGGGCGTGGTACCTCCCATACAAAGTTAATTTTAAAAATCAAATATTTAGGAAACTATAATAGCTATTGTCCTCAAATTTTGCATGAGCAATTCCACTGTTTGTTTAAATATTTGCGGCAAAAATGGGAGTAGTAGCCACAGAGGGCGTGGCACCTCCCATATGATGATAATTAAAAAAAAAAATTATATATGGGAAACAATACGATATATGGTACGGTTATTCTACCATCAATATTAATATTTATAACAAGAATGGGCGGACTATCAATAGTGGGCGTGGCACCTCCCATACATATGATGACAAATTATAAATAGGGAATGCTATATCATCTATCAATATTAATATTTAGGACAGAAATGCGCTGAATACCAACAATATTAAGTAAATGTTAAAATTTGTATACATTTGAAACCCTTATCTATATATAAAAGTGAATGTGTGTTTGTTTGTATGATTGTGTGCTTATTTGTATTTTATACGTGGAGAAAAATCATGATCAATCAATAATGTTAAGTTAAAATTATTATACCTGTGAAAGTATATATAAATACTAATCTTCGAAATTACATGAGGTAGAATCTTTTATTACCATATTTCCGGTTTATTGCTTATTTAGGAAAATATGTAGATTCTACATTTTGTGTGAGCAATTCAATTACTAGATATTTGGGCCATAAATGATCTGTTGTGGACATATGGTCTTAGTATTTAGGTAGTAACATTTCGTTGATAATTTATAAAAACTAAAAAACAACTTTTTACCCTTAATAGTAATAATAAAACCCTATAAAAACTATTTTGAGACCTGCCATCAACGTGAATGTTTAAGTTTTATTACCTGCATTTTTATTCTTTAAGGGTTTGACCTGTTCCGAAATTTGTACCTAATTTTTTAAAGAAAAAGTGATATATATAACATGCATGCAATTTTAATATTTAGTTGAATCTTTGATTCTAAAAGAGTTACACGTTTTTAAGTGAATACAGTGTCCAAACTTATTAACAAAAATGCCCCCAAAAAATCATCACTATACAAACGTACCAAAAAAGCATTGTCTTCACAATCTCAAAGAGCAAATGAAACTTCGGGAGAACGAGAAGATCGCCTCAGAACTGAAGCGAGTAGAGCTTCAACGTCTAGAGCAGCTGCGGCTTTTGAACAATACAGCGAACGTATTGAAAGGGAAAGATCGCGATCATCAATAGAGCGAGCTGTCGAATCAGAACGCGAAGAACGACTTCAAAGTCAGCGACAACGATCCACAATATCACGAGCTAACGAAACGCCGTCAGAACGAGAACTACGCATAGAAAATATGCGGCAGCATGCCACAACATCACGAGCTAACGAAACACCGTCAGAACGAGAACTACGCATAGAAAATATGCGGCATCATGCCACAACATCACGAGCTAACGAAACGCCATCAGAAAGGGAAGGGCGCCTTCAAGGTCTGCGTCACCATGCCACAACATTGAGAGCAAATGAAACATCAGAACAACGAGAAGCACGCATGTAAGTCCAGCGTATTCAAACATCATCAAGAAGAGCAGCAGAGAGGTCTGAGCAACAAGACTTGCGTCGTGAACAAAATCGCAATCGAATGGCGGTTAATCGTCGAAATACTTCAGATGCTTACGCACGTATTGCATTTAATTACAGAACAGATATGGACTATGCTAATGATATATTAGTGGCAATTGGTCCCATGAATGTAGTTTGCCAATATTGTAATGCACACAGATACAAAAATGAAGCTCCTGGAATGTGTTGTTCAAACGGTAAAATTGTTTTGCCAGATATGCTTCTACCACCAGAACCTTTAAAGTCACTGATTTCAGGTAAGTCTTTTTAAATCTATATCAATTAACACACCAAATATTTATTATGAATAACTCTTTTTAGGAACTAGCGAGGATTCTCGAAGTTTTCTTAGTAACATAAGAAAATATAATTCGTGTTTTCAAATGACATCATTCGGAGCTACTAAAGTAGTTCGAGATAATTACATGCCAACATTTCGTGTGCAAGGACAAATATATCATCTAATGGGATCAATTTTGCCAATTCCAAATGAAGAGCCCAAGTTTCTTCAAATTTATTTCATGGGACAGGCAGATGATAATGTACAGGTACAACAACGGCAGCGTTATAACCCTGGAACAAAGCAACGTATTGTAGCTGAATTACAGGTAATGTTTCATGAAAACAACGAATTAATAAGGACCTTTAAGCAAGCCAAAGATGACCCGCGATTATGTGCAGATGACCACGTCATAGCGATTCATGCTGATAAAACACCAGCTGGACAACACCAAGGACGTTACAATGCACCCACAATGGAGGATGTGGCAATTCTAATGGTTGGTGATCCAATAGCGCCACGTGATATTATTATTCGTCAACGTGACGATCGAACAAACAGGATAGCTGAAACTCATCGTTCATATGACGCACTTCAATATCCAATTATTTTGCCATATGGGGAAGATGGATATCATTTTGAGTTGCGGCAAATTAATCCAGCAACAAGTAAGTTGAAATATTTTAAGATCTTATTATAGATATATGCCAAACATAAACTAATTTATTTTTATTTTTTCTAATTTCAGATGAAACAACAAGGAAAAAAGTGAGTGCAATGGATTTCTATGCATATCGCATAATGATACGCCAAAATGTGAATCACGTTCTAAATTGCCGGGAATTATTTCACCAATACATTGTAGATATGTACGCGAAAATTGAAACGGAGCGATTATTATACATACGCCGTAATCAAGCTAAATTACGAGTGGATAATTATATTCATCTTAGGGATGCGTTAAATAATCAAAATGATATAAATCCCAATGAACTTGGCCAAGCCATAATTCTACCAGCAACTTTCACAGGCAGCCCACGTCATATGCAGGAATATTGTCAAGATGCAATGACGTATGTTCGATCATATGGACGCCCAGATCTGTTTATTACATTTACATGTAATCCCAAGTGGAATGAAATTATTTCTGAATTGTCCAATGGCCAAAAATCAGCACATCGACATGACATAACAGCACGAGTGTTTAAACAAAAATTAAAATCTCTTATGGATTTCATTGTAAAATGTCATGTATTTGGAGAAACACGGTGCTGGATGTATTCTGTCGAATGGCAGAAACGTGGATTGCCACACGCTCATATTTTGATTTACACCTAATCTTATTGATAATATAATTTCTGCAGAGATACCCGATCCAAACATTGATCCAGATTTGCACGAAATTGTAATTAAAAATATGATTCATGGTCCATGTGGAATCTTTAATACACATTCTCCATGCATGGTTGATGGAAAATGCACAAAAAAATATCCACGTCAATTGCTTCCACAAACAATCTCGGGAAATGATGGATACCCACTTTATCGCCGACGGTCTGTGGATGATGGTGGCCAAACAATTTCAATAAAGATAAATGAAAATGATGTTGATGTTGATAATCGCTGGATAGTACCTTACTGTCCATTGCTTTTAAAAACCTTTAAAGCGCATATAAATGTGGAGTATTGTCATTCTGTAAAGTCTATCAAATACATCTGCAAATATGTGACTAAAGGGTCGGATATGGCTGTTTTTTCGTTGCAAAATCCAAACGATGAAATTACTCAGTATCAGATGGCCAGGTACATTAGTAGCAATGAAGCAGTTTGGCGAATTTTAGGATTTCCTATTCATGAACGGCATCCCACAGTTGTTCACTTATCAGTACATCTTGAAAATGGACAACGAGTTTATTTTACAGAAGGAAATGCGCGAGAGAGAGCAACAGCACCACCGGCTACAACACTAACTTCATTTTTTGATCTTTGCAGAATGGATTTATTTGCTAAAACATTGCTGTATTCAGAAATTCCAACGTACTATACGTGGAATGCATCAACAAGGAAGCTCCAACGTCGTAAGCAAGGAAAACCTGTTGCAGGATGGCCAAATTTATATTCAACAGATGCATTAGGTAGGGTGTATACTGTCCATCCCCAAAATTCAGAATGTTTTTATTTAAGACTGCTTTTAATTAATGTTCCAGGACCAACATCTTTTGAGAACTTGCGTACTGTTGATGGCGAAATATGTTCAACGTATCGAGAGGCATGCCAAAAACTACAATTATTGGAGAACGATAGTCATTGGGAAACCACACTTGAAGATGCAGCGGCAATCAACCATCCTTCGAAAATAAGAACGTTATTTGCAATAATATTGGTGTCTTGCTCACCAGCCAATCCAAAAGAACTATGGAATAAATTCAAAACATATATGGCTGAAGATATATTACACCGGGAGAGAGTTACCACAAACAACGCTACAATTGAACTCAATGAAAGAATGTATAATGAGGCATTAATTTTACTGGAAGACAAATGTTTGGAGATAAAGAATGTCGCACTCATTGACGTTGGAATGATTTCCCCGATTCGGTCAAGAACTGATGCACATGATCAATATTTGCGACGAGAAAGAGATTACAACTCCCAAGATTTGGAAAGTTTACTGGAAGAAAATTTACCACATTTACAACAAGAGCAGAGAATAGCATACAATACTACAATGGCAGCAATATCAAACAAACATGGAGGACTGTATTTTATTGATGCACCCGGAGGAACTGGAAAAACTTTTTTGATTTCATTAATTTTGGCAAAAGTTCGATCGCAAAAACATATTGCATTAGCTATTGCATCATCTGGCATTGCTGCAACACTCTTAGATGGTGGCAGAACAGCACATTCTGCACTCAAATTACCATTGAAGCCTCAATTTTACGAAGACTACACATGCAACATAAAGAAAAATTCTTCTATGGGTAAAGTACTGCAACAATGTGAAATCATAGTGTGGGATGAATGCACCATGGCACACAAAAAATCTTTGGAAGCCCTTGATCGCACTTTACAGGACTTAAGAAGTAATAACAAAATATTTGGAGGTGCATTAGTTCTATTAGCTGGCGATTTTCGTCAAACGCTTCCGGTAATACCGGGATCAACGCCAGCTGATGAGCTAAATGCATGTCTAAAATCATCATACCTTTGGAAACATGTTCACACACTAAAATTGACGACTAATATGCGTGTTCAGTTGCAACGTGATGCTTCAGCTTCAACTTTTTCCAAACAATTACTGGATTTAGGGAACGGTAAAATGCCAATCCATCCCACAACAAAATGTATAACATTTCCATCTGACTTCTGCAGGATGACGCAATCTATAGAAGAGTTAATAAATTGCGTTTTCCCCAATATCGGACAAAATTTTAAAAACAAGCAATGGTTATGTGAACGCGCGTTACTGGCAGCCAAAAATATAGACGTTAACTCCATCAACAGCAACATTCTGAATACCATCGATGGTAATCTAAAAATTTATAAATCAATCGACACTGTTACAAATATTGAGGATGTCGTCAATTATCCAGTCGAATTTTTAAATTCGTTAGATTTACCGGGCTTTCCACCACATGACTTGCATTTGAAAATTGGTGCTCCTATTATTTTACTAAGAAACATTGATCCACCACGACTTTGTAATGGCACTCGACTTATAGTAAAGAAATTAATGAACAATCTAATCGAGGCGACCATTATAACTGGAAAGTACAATGGATCAGATGTATTGCTGCCACGTATTCCGATGATAACTTCGGAAATGCCATTTGATTTTAAGCGATTGCAGTTTCCTATTCGCCTAGCATTTGCAATGACAATTAATAAAGCTCAAGGTCAGTCTTTGCAAGTTTGTGGACTAAATCTAGAAAATCCATGTTTTTCACATGGACAGCTTTATGTTGCATGTTCGCGAGTGGGAAAACCCACAGACTTATATGTATATGCACCAGAAGGAAAAACCAAAAATATTGTATATCCTAAGGCATTAGAATAAAAAATAATTAATAAAAATAATGTATATATCAAACAATAAATAAAAAATGTTTTTCTACAAACTTCTATATTTAACATTAAGGTTATAAATAAGAAACAAATAATGTACTACTTATTAAAATAGATAAATTAATTAAGTATATTGTAAATCATAAGATAATATAATAAGAATTAATTTAAAAGGAAAACTGTAGATTTTAGTAACTTAATAAATATATTTGTTTAACTCTAAACTTTTTATTTCATTACGATACGGGTAGCGAAGCACACCGGGTTTTAGCTAGTCTATATATAAAAGTGAATGTGTGTTTGTTTGTATGATTGTGTGCTTATTTGTATTTTATACGTGGAGAAAAATCATGATCAATCAATAATGTTAAGTTAAAATTAATATACCTGTGAAAGTATATATAAATACTAATCTTCGAAATTACATGAGGTAGAATCTTTTATTACCATATTTCCGGTTTATTGCTTATTTAGGAAAATATGTAGATTCTACATTTTGTGTGAGCAATTCAATTACTAGATATTTGGGCCATAAATGATCTGTTGTGGACATATGGTCTTAGTATTTAGGTAGTAACATTTCGTTGATAATTTATAAAAACTAAAAAACAACTTTTTACCCTTAATAGTAATAATAAAACCCTATAAAAACTATTTTGAGACCTGCCATCAACGTGAATGTTTAAGTTTTATTACCTGCATTTTTATTCTTTAAGGGTTTGACCTGTTCCGAAATTTGTACCTAATTTTTTAAAGAAAAAGTGATATATATAACATGCATGCAATTTTAATATTTAGTTGAATCTTTGATTCTAAAAGAGTTACACGTTTTTAAGTGAATACAGTGTCCAAACTTATTAACAAAAATGCCCCCAAAAAATCATCACTATACAAACGTACCAAAAAAGCATTGTCTTCACAATCTCAAAGAGCAAATGAAACTTCGGGAGAACGAGAAGATCGCCTCAGAACTGAAGCGAGTAGAGCTTCAACGTCTAGAGCAGCTGCGGCTTTTGAACAATACAGCGAACGTATTGAAAGGGAAAGATCGCGATCATCAATAGAGCGAGCTGTCGAATCAGAACGCGAAGAACGACTTCAAAGTCAGCGACAACGATCCACAATATCACGAGCTAACGAAACGCCGTCAGAACGAGAACTACGCATAGAAAATATGCGGCAGCATGCCACAACATCACGAGCTAACGAAACACCGTCAGAACGAGAACTACGCATAGAAAATATGCGGCATCATGCCACAACATCACGAGCTAACGAAACGCCATCAGAAAGGGAAGGGCGCCTTCAAGGTCTGCGTCACCATGCCACAACATTGAGAGCAAATGAAACATCAGAACAACGAGAAGCACGCATGGAAGTCCAGCGTATTCAAACATCATCAAGAAGAGCAGCAGAGAGGTCTGAGCAACAAGACTTGCGTCGTGAACAAAATCGCAATCGAATGGCGGTTAATCGTCGAAATACTTCAGATGCTTACGCACGTATTGCATTTAATTACAGAACAGATATGGACTATGCTAATGATATATTAGTGGCAATTGGTCCCATGAATGTAGTTTGCCAATATTGTAATGCACACAGATACAAAAATGAAGCTCCTGGAATGTGTTGTTCAAACGGTAAAATTGTTTTGCCAGATATGCTTCTACCACCAGAACCTTTAAAGTCACTGATTTCAGGTAAGTCTTTTTAAATCTATATCAATTAACACACCAAATATTTATTATGAATAACTCTTTTTAGGAACTAGCGAGGATTCTCGAAGTTTTCTTAGTAACATAAGAAAATATAATTCGTGTTTTCAAATGACATCATTCGGAGCTACTAAAGTAGTTCGAGATAATTACATGCCAACATTTCGTGTGCAAGGACAAATATATCATCTAATGGGATCAATTTTGCCAATTCCAAATGAAGAGCCCAAGTTTCTTCAAATTTATTTCATGGGACAGGCAGATGATAATGTACAGGTACAACAACGGCAGCGTTATAACCCTGGAACAAAGCAACGTATTGTAGCTGAATTACAGGTAATGTTTCATGAAAACAACGAATTAATAAGGACCTTTAAGCAAGCCAAAGATGACCCGCGATTATGTGCAGATGACCACGTCATAGCGATTCATGCTGATAAAACACCAGCTGGACAACACCAAGGACGTTACAATGCACCCACAATGGAGGATGTGGCAATTCTAATGGTTGGTGATCCAATAGCGCCACGTGATATTATTATTCGTCAACGTGACGATCGAACAAACAGGATAGCTGAAACTCATCGTTCATATGACGCACTTCAATATCCAATTATTTTGCCATATGGGGAAGATGGATATCATTTTGAGTTGCGGCAAATTAATCCAGCAACAAGTAAGTTGAAATATTTTAAGATCTTATTATAGATATATGCCAAACATAAACTAATTTATTTTTATTTTTTCTAATTTCAGATGAAACAACAAGGAAAAAAGTGAGTGCAATGGATTTCTATGCATATCGCATAATGATACGCCAAAATGTGAATCACGTTCTAAATTGCCGGGAATTATTTCACCAATACATTGTAGATATGTACGCGAAAATTGAAACGGAGCGATTATTATACATACGCCGTAATCAAGCTAAATTACGAGTGGATAATTATATTCATCTTAGGGATGCGTTAAATAATCAAAATGATATAAATCCCAATGAACTTGGCCAAGCCATAATTCTACCAGCAACTTTCACAGGCAGCCCACGTCATATGCAGGAATATTGTCAAGATGCAATGACGTATGTTCGATCATATGGACGCCCAGATCTGTTTATTACATTTACATGTAATCCCAAGTGGAATGAAATTATTTCTGAATTGTCCAATGGCCAAAAATCAGCACATCGACATGACATAACAGCACGAGTGTTTAAACAAAAATTAAAATCTCTTATGGATTTCATTGTAAAATGTCATGTATTTGGAGAAACACGGTGCTGGATGTATTCTGTCGAATGGCAGAAACGTGGATTGCCACACGCTCATATTTTGATTTACACCTAATCTTATTGATAATATAATTTCTGCAGAGATACCCGATCCAAACATTGATCCAGATTTGCACGAAATTGTAATTAAAAATATGATTCATGGTCCATGTGGAATCTTTAATACACATTCTCCATGCATGGTTGATGGAAAATGCACAAAAAAATATCCACGTCAATTGCTTCCACAAACAATCTCGGGAAATGATGGATACCCACTTTATCGCCGACGGTCTGTGGATGATGGTGGCCAAACAATTTCAATAAAGATAAATGAAAATGATGTTGATGTTGATAATCGCTGGATAGTACCTTACTGTCCATTGCTTTTAAAAACCTTTAAAGCGCATATAAATGTGGAGTATTGTCATTCTGTAAAGTCTATCAAATACATCTGCAAATATGTGACTAAAGGGTCGGATATGGCTGTTTTTTCGTTGCAAAATCCAAACGATGAAATTACTCAGTATCAGATGGCCAGGTACATTAGTAGCAATGAAGCAGTTTGGCGAATTTTAGGATTTCCTATTCATGAACGGCATCCCACAGTTGTTCACTTATCAGTACATCTTGAAAATGGACAACGAGTTTATTTTACAGAAGGAAATGCGCGAGAGAGAGCAACAGCACCACCGGCTACAACACTAACTTCATTTTTTGATCTTTGCAGAATGGATTTATTTGCTAAAACATTGCTGTATTCAGAAATTCCAACGTACTATACGTGGAATGCATCAACAAGGAAGCTCCAACGTCGTAAGCAAGGAAAACCTGTTGCAGGATGGCCAAATTTATATTCAACAGATGCATTAGGTAGGGTGTATACTGTCCATCCCCAAAATTCAGAATGTTTTTATTTAAGACTGCTTTTAATTAATGTTCCAGGACCAACATCTTTTGAGAACTTGCGTACTGTTGATGGCGAAATATGTTCAACGTATCGAGAGGCATGCCAAAAACTACAATTATTGGAGAACGATAGTCATTGGGAAACCACACTTGAAGATGCAGCGGCAATCAACCATCCTTCGAAAATAAGAACGTTATTTGCAATAATATTGGTGTCTTGCTCACCAGCCAATCCAAAAGAACTATGGAATAAATTCAAAACATATATGGCTGAAGATATATTACACCGGGAGAGAGTTACCACAAACAACGCTACAATTGAACTCAATGAAAGAATGTATAATGAGGCATTAATTTTACTGGAAGACAAATGTTTGGAGATAAAGAATGTCGCACTCATTGACGTTGGAATGATTTCCCCGATTCGGTCAAGAACTGATGCACATGATCAATATTTGCGACGAGAAAGAGATTACAACTCCCAAGATTTGGAAAGTTTACTGGAAGAAAATTTACCACATTTACAACAAGAGCAGAGAATAGCATACAATACTACAATGGCAGCAATATCAAACAAACATGGAGGACTGTATTTTATTGATGCACCCGGAGGAACTGGAAAAACTTTTTTGATTTCATTAATTTTGGCAAAAGTTCGATCGCAAAAACATATTGCATTAGCTATTGCATCATCTGGCATTGCTGCAACACTCTTAGATGGTGGCAGAACAGCACATTCTGCACTCAAATTACCATTGAAGCCTCAATTTTACGAAGACTACACATGCAACATAAAGAAAAATTCTTCTATGGGTAAAGTACTGCAACAATGTGAAATCATAGTGTGGGATGAATGCACCATGGCACACAAAAAATCTTTGGAAGCCCTTGATCGCACTTTACAGGACTTAAGAAGTAATAACAAAATATTTGGAGGTGCATTAGTTCTATTAGCTGGCGATTTTCGTCAAACGCTTCCGGTAATACCGGGATCAACGCCAGCTGATGAGCTAAATGCATGTCTAAAATCATCATACCTTTGGAAACATGTTCACACACTAAAATTGACGACTAATATGCGTGTTCAGTTGCAACGTGATGCTTCAGCTTCAACTTTTTCCAAACAATTACTGGATTTAGGGAACGGTAAAATGCCAATCCATCCCACAACAAAATGTATAACATTTCCATCTGACTTCTGCAGGATGACGCAATCTATAGAAGAGTTAATAAATTGCGTTTTCCCCAATATCGGACAAAATTTTAAAAACAAGCAATGGTTATGTGAACGCGCGTTACTGGCAGCCAAAAATATAGACGTTAACTCCATCAACAGCAACATTCTGAATACCATCGATGGTAATCTAAAAATTTATAAATCAATCGACACTGTTACAAATATTGAGGATGTCGTCAATTATCCAGTCGAATTTTTAAATTCGTTAGATTTACCGGGCTTTCCACCACATGACTTGCATTTGAAAATTGGTGCTCCTATTATTTTACTAAGAAACATTGATCCACCACGACTTTGTAATGGCACTCGACTTATAGTAAAGAAATTAATGAACAATCTAATCGAGGCGACCATTATAACTGGAAAGTACAATGGATCAGATGTATTGCTGCCACGTATTCCGATGATAACTTCGGAAATGCCATTTGATTTTAAGCGATTGCAGTTTCCTATTCGCCTAGCATTTGCAATGACAATTAATAAAGCTCAAGGTCAGTCTTTGCAAGTTTGTGGACTAAATCTAGAAAATCCATGTTTTTCACATGGACAGCTTTATGTTGCATGTTCGCGAGTGGGAAAACCCACAGACTTATATGTATATGCACCAGAAGGAAAAACCAAAAATATTGTATATCCTAAGGCATTAGAATAAAAAATAATTAATAAAAATAATGTATATATCAAACAATAAATAAAAAATGTTTTTCTACAAACTTCTATATTTAACATTAAGGTTATAAATAAGAAACAAATAATGTACTACTTATTAAAATAGATAAATTAATTAAGTATATTGTAAATCATAAGATAATATAATAAGAATTAATTTAAAAGGAAAACTGTAGATTTTAGTAACTTAATAAATATATTTGTTTAACTCTAAACTTTTTATTTCATTACGATACGGGTAGCGAAGCACACCGGGTTTTAGCTAGTAATTAAATAAAATTGAAAATGATAAATTCTGTTTGAACAATTCAAATAATATTATTTCAAATAAAATCAGGATAAAACGTGGACTTAATTATTTAAAACAAGAAAACCATTAATTGAAAATAATAAAATAATAAATTCGTTTCGAACAATTCAAACAATATAATCTATATATATAAAAGTGAATGTGTGTCTGTATGTATGTATGTTTATTATTATTAGTTTGGGCTTTATAGACGGCTAAACGGCTGAACCGATTTGCTTGAAATTTTTACAGCATATTTATGTATGTCTGGAAGGAGCTATAGGCTACTTTTTGTTTTGAAATTTTAAGTGGGCGTGGTACCTCCCATACAAAGTTAATTTTAAAAATCAAATATTTAGGAAACTATAATAGCTATTGTCCTCAAATTTTGCATGAGCAATTCCACTGTTTGTTTAAATATTTGCGGCAAAAATGGGAGTAGTAGCCACAGAGGGCGTGGCACCTCCCATATGATGATAATTAAAAAAAAAAATTATATATGGGAAACAATACGATATATGGTACGGTTATTCTACCATCAATATTAATATTTATAACAAGAATGGGCGGACTATCAATAGTGGGCGTGGCACCTCCCATACATATGATGACAAATTATAAATAGGGAATGCTATATCATCTATCAATATTAATATTTAGGACAGAAATGCGCTGAATACCAACAATATTAAGTAAATGTTAAAATTTGTATACATTTGAAACCCTTATCTATATATATAAAAGTGAATGTGTGTCTGTATGTATGTATGTTTATTATTATTAGTTTGGGCTTTATAGACGGCTAAACGGCTGAACCGATTTGCTTGAAATTTTTACAGCATATTTATGTATGTCTGGAAGGAGCTATAGGCTACTTTTTGTTTTGAAATTTTAAGTGGGCGTGGTACCTCCCATACAAAGTTAATTTTAAAAATCAAATATTTAGGAAACTATAATAGCTATTGTCCTCAAATTTTGCATGAGCAATTCCACTGTTTGTTTAAATATTTGCGGCAAAAATGGGAGTAGTAGCCACAGAGGGCGTGGCACCTCCCATATGATGATAATTAAAAAAAAAAATTATATATGGGAAACAATACGATATATGGTACGGTTATTCTACCATCAATATTAATATTTATAACAAGAATGGGCGGACTATCAATAGTGGGCGTGGCACCTCCCATACATATGATGACAAATTATAAATAGGGAATGCTATATCATCTATCAATATTAATATTTAGGACAGAAATGCGCTGAATACCAACAATATTAAGTAAATGTTAAAATTTGTATACATTTGAAACCCTTATCTATATATAAAAGTGAATGTGTGTTTGTTTGTATGATTGTGTGCTTATTTGTATTTTATACGTGGAGAAAAATCATGATCAATCAATAATGTTAAGTTAAAATTAATATACCTGTGAAAGTATATATAAATACTAATCTTCGAAATTACATGAGGTAGAATCTTTTATTACCATATTTCCGGTTTATTGCTTATTTAGGAAAATATGTAGATTCTACATTTTGTGTGAGCAATTCAATTACTAGATATTTGGGCCATAAATGATCTGTTGTGGACATATGGTCTTAGTATTTAGGTAGTAACATTTCGTTGATAATTTATAAAAACTAAAAAACAACTTTTTACCCTTAATAGTAATAATAAAACCCTATAAAAACTATTTTGAGACCTGCCATCAACGTGAATGTTTAAGTTTTATTACCTGCATTTTTATTCTTTAAGGGTTTGACCTGTTCCGAAATTTGTACCTAATTTTTTAAAGAAAAAGTGATATATATAACATGCATGCAATTTTAATATTTAGTTGAATCTTTGATTCTAAAAGAGTTACACGTTTTTAAGTGAATACAGTGTCCAAACTTATTAACAAAAATGCCCCCAAAAAATCATCACTATACAAACGTACCAAAAAAGCATTGTCTTCACAATCTCAAAGAGCAAATGAAACTTCGGGAGAACGAGAAGATCGCCTCAGAACTGAAGCGAGTAGAGCTTCAACGTCTAGAGCAGCTGCGGCTTTTGAACAATACAGCGAACGTATTGAAAGGGAAAGATCGCGATCATCAATAGAGCGAGCTGTCGAATCAGAACGCGAAGAACGACTTCAAAGTCAGCGACAACGATCCACAATATCACGAGCTAACGAAACGCCGTCAGAACGAGAACTACGCATAGAAAATATGCGGCAGCATGCCACAACATCACGAGCTAACGAAACACCGTCAGAACGAGAACTACGCATAGAAAATATGCGGCATCATGCCACAACATCACGAGCTAACGAAACGCCATCAGAAAGGGAAGGGCGCCTTCAAGGTCTGCGTCACCATGCCACAACATTGAGAGCAAATGAAACATCAGAACAACGAGAAGCACGCATGGAAGTCCAGCGTATTCAAACATCATCAAGAAGAGCAGCAGAGAGGTCTGAGCAACAAGACTTGCGTCGTGAACAAAATCGCAATCGAATGGCGGTTAATCGTCGAAATACTTCAGATGCTTACGCACGTATTGCATTTAATTACAGAACAGATATGGACTATGCTAATGATATATTAGTGGCAATTGGTCCCATGAATGTAGTTTGCCAATATTGTAATGCACACAGATACAAAAATGAAGCTCCTGGAATGTGTTGTTCAAACGGTAAAATTGTTTTGCCAGATATGCTTCTACCACCAGAACCTTTAAAGTCACTGATTTCAGGTAAGTCTTTTTAAATCTATATCAATTAACACACCAAATATTTATTATGAATAACTCTTTTTAGGAACTAGCGAGGATTCTCGAAGTTTTCTTAGTAACATAAGAAAATATAATTCGTGTTTTCAAATGACATCATTCGGAGCTACTAAAGTAGTTCGAGATAATTACATGCCAACATTTCGTGTGCAAGAACAAATATATCATCTAATGGGATCAATTTTGCCAATTCCAAATGAAGAGCCCAAGTTTCTTCAAATTTATTTCATGGGACAGGCAGATGATAATGTACAGGTACAACAACGGCAGCGTTATAACCCTGGAACAAAGCAACGTATTGTAGCTGAATTACAGGTAATGTTTCATGAAAACAACGAATTAATAAGGACCTTTAAGCAAGCCAAAGATGACCCGCGATTATGTGCAGATGACCACGTCATAGCGATTCATGCTGATAAAACACCAGCTGGACAACACCAAGGACGTTACAATGCACCCACAATGGAGGATGTGGCAATTCTAATGGTTGGTGATCCAATAGCGCCACGTGATATTATTATTCGTCAACGTGACGATCGAACAAACAGGATAGCTGAAACTCATCGTTCATATGACGCACTTCAATATCCAATTATTTTGCCATATGGGGAAGATGGATATCATTTTGAGTTGCGGCAAATTAATCCAGCAACAAGTAAGTTGAAATATTTTAAGATCTTATTATAGATATATGCCAAACATAAACTAATTTATTTTTATTTTTTCTAATTTCAGATGAAACAACAAGGAAAAAAGTGAGTGCAATGGATTTCTATGCATATCGCATAATGATACGCCAAAATGTGAATCACGTTCTAAATTGCCGGGAATTATTTCACCAATACATTGTAGATATGTACGCGAAAATTGAAACGGAGCGATTATTATACATACGCCGTAATCAAGCTAAATTACGAGTGGATAATTATATTCATCTTAGGGATGCGTTAAATAATCAAAATGATATAAATCCCAATGAACTTGGCCAAGCCATAATTCTACCAGCAACTTTCACAGGCAGCCCACGTCATATGCAGGAATATTGTCAAGATGCAATGACGTATGTTCGATCATATGGACGCCCAGATCTGTTTATTACATTTACATGTAATCCCAAGTGGAATGAAATTATTTCTGAATTGTCCAATGGCCAAAAATCAGCACATCGACATGACATAACAGCACGAGTGTTTAAACAAAAATTAAAATCTCTTATGGATTTCATTGTAAAATGTCATGTATTTGGAGAAACACGGTGCTGGATGTATTCTGTCGAATGGCAGAAACGTGGATTGCCACACGCTCATATTTTGATTTACACCTAATCTTATTGATAATATAATTTCTGCAGAGATACCCGATCCAAACATTGATCCAGATTTGCACGAAATTGTAATTAAAAATATGATTCATGGTCCATGTGGAATCTTTAATACACATTCTCCATGCATGGTTGATGGAAAATGCACAAAAAAATATCCACGTCAATTGCTTCCACAAACAATCTCGGGAAATGATGGATACCCACTTTATCGCCGACGGTCTGTGGATGATGGTGGCCAAACAATTTCAATAAAGATAAATGAAAATGATGTTGATGTTGATAATCGCTGGATAGTACCTTACTGTCCATTGCTTTTAAAAACCTTTAAAGCGCATATAAATGTGGAGTATTGTCATTCTGTAAAGTCTATCAAATACATCTGCAAATATGTGACTAAAGGGTCGGATATGGCTGTTTTTTCGTTGCAAAATCCAAACGATGAAATTACTCAGTATCAGATGGCCAGGTACATTAGTAGCAATGAAGCAGTTTGGCGAATTTTAGGATTTCCTATTCATGAACGGCATCCCACAGTTGTTCACTTATCAGTACATCTTGAAAATGGACAACGAGTTTATTTTACAGAAGGAAATGCGCGAGAGAGAGCAACAGCACCACCGGCTACAACACTAACTTCATTTTTTGATCTTTGCAGAATGGATTTATTTGCTAAAACATTGCTGTATTCAGAAATTCCAACGTACTATACGTGGAATGCATCAACAAGGAAGCTCCAACGTCGTAAGCAAGGAAAACCTGTTGCAGGATGGCCAAATTTATATTCAACAGATGCATTAGGTAGGGTGTATACTGTCCATCCCCAAAATTCAGAATGTTTTTATTTAAGACTGCTTTTAATTAATGTTCCAGGACCAACATCTTTTGAGAACTTGCGTACTGTTGATGGCGAAATATGTTCAACGTATCGAGAGGCATGCCAAAAACTACAATTATTGGAGAACGATAGTCATTGGGAAACCACACTTGAAGATGCAGCGGCAATCAACCATCCTTCGAAAATAAGAACGTTATTTGCAATAATATTGGTGTCTTGCTCACCAGCCAATCCAAAAGAACTATGGAATAAATTCAAAACATATATGGCTGAAGATATATTACACCGGGAGAGAGTTACCACAAACAACGCTACAATTGAACTCAATGAAAGAATGTATAATGAGGCATTAATTTTACTGGAAGACAAATGTTTGGAGATAAAGAATGTCGCACTCATTGACGTTGGAATGATTTCCCCGATTCGGTCAAGAACTGATGCACATGATCAATATTTGCGACGAGAAAGAGATTACAACTCCCAAGATTTGGAAAGTTTACTGGAAGAAAATTTACCACATTTACAACAAGAGCAGAGAATAGCATACAATACTACAATGGCAGCAATATCAAACAAACATGGAGGACTGTATTTTATTGATGCACCCGGAGGAACTGGAAAAACTTTTTTGATTTCATTAATTTTGGCAAAAGTTCGATCGCAAAAACATATTGCATTAGCTATTGCATCATCTGGCATTGCTGCAACACTCTTAGATGGTGGCAGAACAGCACATTCTGCACTCAAATTACCATTGAAGCCTCAATTTTACGAAGACTACACATGCAACATAAAGAAAAATTCTTCTATGGGTAAAGTACTGCAACAATGTGAAATCATAGTGTGGGATGAATGCACCATGGCACACAAAAAATCTTTGGAAGCCCTTGATCGCACTTTACAGGACTTAAGAAGTAATAACAAAATATTTGGAGGTGCATTAGTTCTATTAGCTGGCGATTTTCGTCAAACGCTTCCGGTAATACCGGGATCAACGCCAGCTGATGAGCTAAATGCATGTCTAAAATCATCATACCTTTGGAAACATGTTCACACACTAAAATTGACGACTAATATGCGTGTTCAGTTGCAACGTGATGCTTCAGCTTCAACTTTTTCCAAACAATTACTGGATTTAGGGAACGGTAAAATGCCAATCCATCCCACAACAAAATGTATAACATTTCCATCTGACTTCTGCAGGATGACGCAATCTATAGAAGAGTTAATAAATTGCGTTTTCCCCAATATCGGACAAAATTTTAAAAACAAGCAATGGTTATGTGAACGCGCGTTACTGGCAGCCAAAAATATAGACGTTAACTCCATCAACAGCAACATTCTGAATACCATCGATGGTAATCTAAAAATTTATAAATCAATCGACACTGTTACAAATATTGAGGATGTCGTCAATTATCCAGTCGAATTTTTAAATTCGTTAGATTTACCGGGCTTTCCACCACATGACTTGCATTTGAAAATTGGTGCTCCTATTATTTTACTAAGAAACATTGATCCACCACGACTTTGTAATGGCACTCGACTTATAGTAAAGAAATTAATGAACAATCTAATCGAGGCGACCATTATAACTGGAAAGTACAATGGATCAGATGTATTGCTGCCACGTATTCCGATGATAACTTCGGAAATGCCATTTGATTTTAAGCGATTGCAGTTTCCTATTCGCCTAGCATTTGCAATGACAATTAATAAAGCTCAAGGTCAGTCTTTGCAAGTTTGTGGACTAAATCTAGAAAATCCATGTTTTTCACATGGACAGCTTTATGTTGCATGTTCGCGAGTGGGAAAACCCACAGACTTATATGTATATGCACCAGAAGGAAAAACCAAAAATATTGTATATCCTAAGGCATTAGAATAAAAAATAATTAATAAAAATAATGTATATATCAAACAATAAATAAAAAATGTTTTTCTACAAACTTCTATATTTAACATTAAGGTTATAAATAAGAAACAAATAATGTACTACTTATTAAAATAGATAAATTAATTAAGTATATTGTAAATCATAAGATAATATAATAAGAATTAATTTAAAAGGAAAACTGTAGATTTTAGTAACTTAATAAATATATTTGTTTAACTCTAAACTTTTTATTTCATTACGATACGGGTAGCGAAGCACACCGGGTTTTAGCTAGTAATTAAATAAAATTGAAAATGATAAATTCTGTTTGAACAATTCAAATAATATTATTTCAAATAAAATCAGGATAAAACGTGGACTTAATTATTTAAAACAAGAAAACCATTAATTGAAAATAATAAAATAATAAATTCGTTTCGAACAATTCAAACAATATAATCTATATATATAAAAGTGAATGTGTGTCTGTATGTATGTATGTTTATTATTATTAGTTTGGGCTTTATAGACGGCTAAACGGCTGAACCGATTTGCTTGAAATTTTTACAGCATATTTATGTATGTCTGGAAGGAGCTATAGGCTACTTTTTGTTTTGAAATTTTAAGTGGGCGTGGTACCTCCCATACAAAGTTAATTTTAAAAATCAAATATTTAGGAAACTATAATAGCTATTGTCCTCAAATTTTGCATGAGCAATTCCACTGTTTGTTTAAATATTTGCGGCAAAAATGGGAGTAGTAGCCACAGAGGGCGTGGCACCTCCCATATGATGATAATTAAAAAAAAAAATTATATATGGGAAACAATACGATATATGGTACGGTTATTCTACCATCAATATTAATATTTATAACAAGAATGGGCGGACTATCAATAGTGGGCGTGGCACCTCCCATACATATGATGACAAATTATAAATAGGGAATGCTATATCATCTATCAATATTAATATTTAGGACAGAAATGCGCTGAATACCAACAATATTAAGTAAATGTTAAAATTTGTATACATTTGAAACCCTTATCTATATATATAAAAGTGAATGTGTGTCTGTATGTATGTATGTTTATTATTATTAGTTTGGGCTTTATAGACGGCTAAACGGCTGAACCGATTTGCTTGAAATTTTTACAGCATATTTATGTATGTCTGGAAGGAGCTATAGGCTACTTTTTGTTTTGAAATTTTAAGTGGGCGTGGTACCTCCCATACAAAGTTAATTTTAAAAATCAAATATTTAGGAAACTATAATAGCTATTGTCCTCAAATTTTGCATGAGCAATTCCACTGTTTGTTTAAATATTTGCGGCAAAAATGGGAGTAGTAGCCACAGAGGGCGTGGCACCTCCCATATGATGATAATTAAAAAAAAAAATTATATATGGGAAACAATACGATATATGGTACGGTTATTCTACCATCAATATTAATATTTATAACAAGAATGGGCGGACTATCAATAGTGGGCGTGGCACCTCCCATACATATGATGACAAATTATAAATAGGGAATGCTATATCATCTATCAATATTAATATTTAGGACAGAAATGCGCTGAATACCAACAATATTAAGTAAATGTTAAAATTTGTATACATTTGAAACCCTTATCTATATATAAAAGTGAATGTGTGTTTGTTTGTATGATTGTGTGCTTATTTGTATTTTATACGTGGAGAAAAATCATGATCAATCAATAATGTTAAGTTAAAATTAATATACCTGTGAAAGTATATATAAATACTAATCTTCGAAATTACATGAGGTAGAATCTTTTATTACCATATTTCCGGTTTATTGCTTATTTAGGAAAATATGTAGATTCTACATTTTGTGTGAGCAATTCAATTACTAGATATTTGGGCCATAAATGATCTGTTGTGGACATATGGTCTTAGTATTTAGGTAGTAACATTTCGTTGATAATTTATAAAAACTAAAAAACAACTTTTTACCCTTAATAGTAATAATAAAACCCTATAAAAACTATTTTGAGACCTGCCATCAACGTGAATGTTTAAGTTTTATTACCTGCATTTTTATTCTTTAAGGGTTTGACCTGTTCCGAAATTTGTACCTAATTTTTTAAAGAAAAAGTGATATATATAACATGCATGCAATTTTAATATTTAGTTGAATCTTTGATTCTAAAAGAGTTACACGTTTTTAAGTGAATACAGTGTCCAAACTTATTAACAAAAATGCCCCCAAAAAATCATCACTATACAAACGTACCAAAAAAGCATTGTCTTCACAATCTCAAAGAGCAAATGAAACTTCGGGAGAACGAGAAGATCGCCTCAGAACTGAAGCGAGTAGAGCTTCAACGTCTAGAGCAGCTGCGGCTTTTGAACAATACAGCGAACGTATTGAAAGGGAAAGATCGCGATCATCAATAGAGCGAGCTGTCGAATCAGAACGCGAAGAACGACTTCAAAGTCAGCGACAACGATCCACAATATCACGAGCTAACGAAACGCCGTCAGAACGAGAACTACGCATAGAAAATATGCGGCAGCATGCCACAACATCACGAGCTAACGAAACACCGTCAGAACGAGAACTACGCATAGAAAATATGCGGCATCATGCCACAACATCACGAGCTAACGAAACGCCATCAGAAAGGGAAGGGCGCCTTCAAGGTCTGCGTCACCATGCCACAACATTGAGAGCAAATGAAACATCAGAACAACGAGAAGCACGCATGGAAGTCCAGCGTATTCAAACATCATCAAGAAGAGCAGCAGAGAGGTCTGAGCAACAAGACTTGCGTCGTGAACAAAATCGCAATCGAATGGCGGTTAATCGTCGAAATACTTCAGATGCTTACGCACGTATTGCATTTAATTACAGAACAGATATGGACTATGCTAATGATATATTAGTGGCAATTGGTCCCATGAATGTAGTTTGCCAATATTGTAATGCACACAGATACAAAAATGAAGCTCCTGGAATGTGTTGTTCAAACGGTAAAATTGTTTTGCCAGATATGCTTCTACCACCAGAACCTTTAAAGTCACTGATTTCAGGTAAGTCTTTTTAAATCTATATCAATTAACACACCAAATATTTATTATGAATAACTCTTTTTAGGAACTAGCGAGGATTCTCGAAGTTTTCTTAGTAACATAAGAAAATATAATTCGTGTTTTCAAATGACATCATTCGGAGCTACTAAAGTAGTTCGAGATAATTACATGCCAACATTTCGTGTGCAAGGACAAATATATCATCTAATGGGATCAATTTTGCCAATTCCAAATGAAGAGCCCAAGTTTCTTCAAATTTATTTCATGGGACAGGCAGATGATAATGTACAGGTACAACAACGGCAGCGTTATAACCCTGGAACAAAGCAACGTATTGTAGCTGAATTACAGGTAATGTTTCATGAAAACAACGAATTAATAAGGACCTTTAAGCAAGCCAAAGATGACCCGCGATTATGTGCAGATGACCACGTCATAGCGATTCATGCTGATAAAACACCAGCTGGACAACACCAAGGACGTTACAATGCACCCACAATGGAGGATGTGGCAATTCTAATGGTTGGTGATCCAATAGCGCCACGTGATATTATTATTCGTCAACGTGACGATCGAACAAACAGGATAGCTGAAACTCATCGTTCATATGACGCACTTCAATATCCAATTATTTTGCCATATGGGGAAGATGGATATCATTTTGAGTTGCGGCAAATTAATCCAGCAACAAGTAAGTTGAAATATTTTAAGATCTTATTATAGATATATGCCAAACATAAACTAATTTATTTTTATTTTTTCTAATTTCAGATGAAACAACAAGGAAAAAAGTGAGTGCAATGGATTTCTATGCATATCGCATAATGATACGCCAAAATGTGAATCACGTTCTAAATTGCCGGGAATTATTTCACCAATACATTGTAGATATGTACGCGAAAATTGAAACGGAGCGATTATTATACATACGCCGTAATCAAGCTAAATTACGAGTGGATAATTATATTCATCTTAGGGATGCGTTAAATAATCAAAATGATATAAATCCCAATGAACTTGGCCAAGCCATAATTCTACCAGCAACTTTCACAGGCAGCCCACGTCATATGCAGGAATATTGTCAAGATGCAATGACGTATGTTCGATCATATGGACGCCCAGATCTGTTTATTACATTTACATGTAATCCCAAGTGGAATGAAATTATTTCTGAATTGTCCAATGGCCAAAAATCAGCACATCGACATGACATAACAGCACGAGTGTTTAAACAAAAATTAAAATCTCTTATGGATTTCATTGTAAAATGTCATGTATTTGGAGAAACACGGTGCTGGATGTATTCTGTCGAATGGCAGAAACGTGGATTGCCACACGCTCATATTTTGATTTACACCTAATCTTATTGATAATATAATTTCTGCAGAGATACCCGATCCAAACATTGATCCAGATTTGCACGAAATTGTAATTAAAAATATGATTCATGGTCCATGTGGAATCTTTAATACACATTCTCCATGCATGGTTGATGGAAAATGCACAAAAAAATATCCACGTCAATTGCTTCCACAAACAATCTCGGGAAATGATGGATACCCACTTTATCGCCGACGGTCTGTGGATGATGGTGGCCAAACAATTTCAATAAAGATAAATGAAAATGATGTTGATGTTGATAATCGCTGGATAGTACCTTACTGTCCATTGCTTTTAAAAACCTTTAAAGCGCATATAAATGTGGAGTATTGTCATTCTGTAAAGTCTATCAAATACATCTGCAAATATGTGACTAAAGGGTCGGATATGGCTGTTTTTTCGTTGCAAAATCCAAACGATGAAATTACTCAGTATCAGATGGCCAGGTACATTAGTAGCAATGAAGCAGTTTGGCGAATTTTAGGATTTCCTATTCATGAACGGCATCCCACAGTTGTTCACTTATCAGTACATCTTGAAAATGGACAACGAGTTTATTTTACAGAAGGAAATGCGCGAGAGAGAGCAACAGCACCACCGGCTACAACACTAACTTCATTTTTTGATCTTTGCAGAATGGATTTATTTGCTAAAACATTGCTGTATTCAGAAATTCCAACGTACTATACGTGGAATGCATCAACAAGGAAGCTCCAACGTCGTAAGCAAGGAAAACCTGTTGCAGGATGGCCAAATTTATATTCAACAGATGCATTAGGTAGGGTGTATACTGTCCATCCCCAAAATTCAGAATGTTTTTATTTAAGACTGCTTTTAATTAATGTTCCAGGACCAACATCTTTTGAGAACTTGCGTACTGTTGATGGCGAAATATGTTCAACGTATCGAGAGGCATGCCAAAAACTACAATTATTGGAGAACGATAGTCATTGGGAAACCACACTTGAAGATGCAGCGGCAATCAACCATCCTTCGAAAATAAGAACGTTATTTGCAATAATATTGGTGTCTTGCTCACCAGCCAATCCAAAAGAACTATGGAATAAATTCAAAACATATATGGCTGAAGATATATTACACCGGGAGAGAGTTACCACAAACAACGCTACAATTGAACTCAATGAAAGAATGTATAATGAGGCATTAATTTTACTGGAAGACAAATGTTTGGAGATAAAGAATGTCGCACTCATTGACGTTGGAATGATTTCCCCGATTCGGTCAAGAACTGATGCACATGATCAATATTTGCGACGAGAAAGAGATTACAACTCCCAAGATTTGGAAAGTTTACTGGAAGAAAATTTACCACATTTACAACAAGAGCAGAGAATAGCATACAATACTACAATGGCAGCAATATCAAACAAACATGGAGGACTGTATTTTATTGATGCACCCGGAGGAACTGGAAAAACTTTTTTGATTTCATTAATTTTGGCAAAAGTTCGATCGCAAAAACATATTGCATTAGCTATTGCATCATCTGGCATTGCTGCAACACTCTTAGATGGTGGCAGAACAGCACATTCTGCACTCAAATTACCATTGAAGCCTCAATTTTACGAAGACTACACATGCAACATAAAGAAAAATTCTTCTATGGGTAAAGTACTGCAACAATGTGAAATCATAGTGTGGGATGAATGCACCATGGCACACAAAAAATCTTTGGAAGCCCTTGATCGCACTTTACAGGACTTAAGAAGTAATAACAAAATATTTGGAGGTGCATTAGTTCTATTAGCTGGCGATTTTCGTCAAACGCTTCCGGTAATACCGGGATCAACGCCAGCTGATGAGCTAAATGCATGTCTAAAATCATCATACCTTTGGAAACATGTTCACACACTAAAATTGACGACTAATATGCGTGTTCAGTTGCAACGTGATGCTTCAGCTTCAACTTTTTCCAAACAATTACTGGATTTAGGGAACGGTAAAATGCCAATCCATCCCACAACAAAATGTATAACATTTCCATCTGACTTCTGCAGGATGACGCAATCTATAGAAGAGTTAATAAATTGCGTTTTCCCCAATATCGGACAAAATTTTAAAAACAAGCAATGGTTATGTGAACGCGCGTTACTGGCAGCCAAAAATATAGACGTTAACTCCATCAACAGCAACATTCTGAATACCATCGATGGTAATCTAAAAATTTATAAATCAATCGACACTGTTACAAATATTGAGGATGTCGTCAATTATCCAGTCGAATTTTTAAATTCGTTAGATTTACCGGGCTTTCCACCACATGACTTGCATTTGAAAATTGGTGCTCCTATTATTTTACTAAGAAACATTGATCCACCACGACTTTGTAATGGCACTCGACTTATAGTAAAGAAATTAATGAACAATCTAATCGAGGCGACCATTATAACTGGAAAGTACAATGGATCAGATGTATTGCTGCCACGTATTCCGATGATAACTTCGGAAATGCCATTTGATTTTAAGCGATTGCAGTTTCCTATTCGCCTAGCATTTGCAATGACAATTAATAAAGCTCAAGGTCAGTCTTTGCAAGTTTGTGGACTAAATCTAGAAAATCCATGTTTTTCACATGGACAGCTTTATGTTGCATGTTCGCGAGTGGGAAAACCCACAGACTTATATGTATATGCACCAGAAGGAAAAACCAAAAATATTGTATATCCTAAGGCATTAGAATAAAAAATAATTAATAAAAATAATGTATATATCAAACAATAAATAAAAAATGTTTTTCTACAAACTTCTATATTTAACATTAAGGTTATAAATAAGAAACAAATAATGTACTACTTATTAAAATAGATAAATTAATTAAGTATATTGTAAATCATAAGATAATATAATAAGAATTAATTTAAAAGGAAAACTGTAGATTTTAGTAACTTAATAAATATATTTGTTTAACTCTAAACTTTTTATTTCATTACGATACGGGTAGCGAAGCACACCGGGTTTTAGCTAGTCTATATATAAAAGTGAATGTGTGTTTGTTTGTATGATTGTGTGCTTATTTGTATTTTATACGTGGAGAAAAATCATGATCAATCAATAATGTTAAGTTAAAATTAATATACCTGTGAAAGTATATATAAATACTAATCTTCGAAATTACATGAGGTAGAATCTTTTATTACCATATTTCCGGTTTATTGCTTATTTAGGAAAATATGTAGATTCTACATTTTGTGTGAGCAATTCAATTACTAGATATTTGGGCCATAAATGATCTGTTGTGGACATATGGTCTTAGTATTTAGGTAGTAACATTTCGTTGATAATTTATAAAAACTAAAAAACAACTTTTTACCCTTAATAGTAATAATAAAACCCTATAAAAACTATTTTGAGACCTGCCATCAACGTGAATGTTTAAGTTTTATTACCTGCATTTTTATTCTTTAAGGGTTTGACCTGTTCCGAAATTTGTACCTAATTTTTTAAAGAAAAAGTGATATATATAACATGCATGCAATTTTAATATTTAGTTGAATCTTTGATTCTAAAAGAGTTACACGTTTTTAAGTGAATACAGTGTCCAAACTTATTAACAAAAATGCCCCCAAAAAATCATCACTATACAAACGTACCAAAAAAGCATTGTCTTCACAATCTCAAAGAGCAAATGAAACTTCGGGAGAACGAGAAGATCGCCTCAGAACTGAAGCGAGTAGAGCTTCAACGTCTAGAGCAGCTGCGGCTTTTGAACAATACAGCGAACGTATTGAAAGGGAAAGATCGCGATCATCAATAGAGCGAGCTGTCGAATCAGAACGCGAAGAACGACTTCAAAGTCAGCGACAACGATCCACAATATCACGAGCTAACGAAACGCCGTCAGAACGAGAACTACGCATAGAAAATATGCGGCAGCATGCCACAACATCACGAGCTAACGAAACACCGTCAGAACGAGAACTACGCATAGAAAATATGCGGCATCATGCCACAACATCACGAGCTAACGAAACGCCATCAGAAAGGGAAGGGCGCCTTCAAGGTCTGCGTCACCATGCCACAACATTGAGAGCAAATGAAACATCAGAACAACGAGAAGCACGCATGGAAGTCCAGCGTATTCAAACATCATCAAGAAGAGCAGCAGAGAGGTCTGAGCAACAAGACTTGCGTCGTGAACAAAATCGCAATCGAATGGCGGTTAATCGTCGAAATACTTCAGATGCTTACGCACGTATTGCATTTAATTACAGAACAGATATGGACTATGCTAATGATATATTAGTGGCAATTGGTCCCATGAATGTAGTTTGCCAATATTGTAATGCACACAGATACAAAAATGAAGCTCCTGGAATGTGTTGTTCAAACGGTAAAATTGTTTTGCCAGATATGCTTCTACCACCAGAACCTTTAAAGTCACTGATTTCAGGTAAGTCTTTTTAAATCTATATCAATTAACACACCAAATATTTATTATGAATAACTCTTTTTAGGAACTAGCGAGGATTCTCGAAGTTTTCTTAGTAACATAAGAAAATATAATTCGTGTTTTCAAATGACATCATTCGGAGCTACTAAAGTAGTTCGAGATAATTACATGCCAACATTTCGTGTGCAAGGACAAATATATCATCTAATGGGATCAATTTTGCCAATTCCAAATGAAGAGCCCAAGTTTCTTCAAATTTATTTCATGGGACAGGCAGATGATAATGTACAGGTACAACAACGGCAGCGTTATAACCCTGGAACAAAGCAACGTATTGTAGCTGAATTACAGGTAATGTTTCATGAAAACAACGAATTAATAAGGACCTTTAAGCAAGCCAAAGATGACCCGCGATTATGTGCAGATGACCACGTCATAGCGATTCATGCTGATAAAACACCAGCTGGACAACACCAAGGACGTTACAATGCACCCACAATGGAGGATGTGGCAATTCTAATGGTTGGTGATCCAATAGCGCCACGTGATATTATTATTCGTCAACGTGACGATCGAACAAACAGGATAGCTGAAACTCATCGTTCATATGACGCACTTCAATATCCAATTATTTTGCCATATGGGGAAGATGGATATCATTTTGAGTTGCGGCAAATTAATCCAGCAACAAGTAAGTTGAAATATTTTAAGATCTTATTATAGATATATGCCAAACATAAACTAATTTATTTTTATTTTTTCTAATTTCAGATGAAACAACAAGGAAAAAAGTGAGTGCAATGGATTTCTATGCATATCGCATAATGATACGCCAAAATGTGAATCACGTTCTAAATTGCCGGGAATTATTTCACCAATACATTGTAGATATGTACGCGAAAATTGAAACGGAGCGATTATTATACATACGCCGTAATCAAGCTAAATTACGAGTGGATAATTATATTCATCTTAGGGATGCGTTAAATAATCAAAATGATATAAATCCCAATGAACTTGGCCAAGCCATAATTCTACCAGCAACTTTCACAGGCAGCCCACGTCATATGCAGGAATATTGTCAAGATGCAATGACGTATGTTCGATCATATGGACGCCCAGATCTGTTTATTACATTTACATGTAATCCCAAGTGGAATGAAATTATTTCTGAATTGTCCAATGGCCAAAAATCAGCACATCGACATGACATAACAGCACGAGTGTTTAAACAAAAATTAAAATCTCTTATGGATTTCATTGTAAAATGTCATGTATTTGGAGAAACACGGTGCTGGATGTATTCTGTCGAATGGCAGAAACGTGGATTGCCACACGCTCATATTTTGATTTACACCTAATCTTATTGATAATATAATTTCTGCAGAGATACCCGATCCAAACATTGATCCAGATTTGCACGAAATTGTAATTAAAAATATGATTCATGGTCCATGTGGAATCTTTAATACACATTCTCCATGCATGGTTGATGGAAAATGCACAAAAAAATATCCACGTCAATTGCTTCCACAAACAATCTCGGGAAATGATGGATACCCACTTTATCGCCGACGGTCTGTGGATGATGGTGGCCAAACAATTTCAATAAAGATAAATGAAAATGATGTTGATGTTGATAATCGCTGGATAGTACCTTACTGTCCATTGCTTTTAAAAACCTTTAAAGCGCATATAAATGTGGAGTATTGTCATTCTGTAAAGTCTATCAAATACATCTGCAAATATGTGACTAAAGGGTCGGATATGGCTGTTTTTTCGTTGCAAAATCCAAACGATGAAATTACTCAGTATCAGATGGCCAGGTACATTAGTAGCAATGAAGCAGTTTGGCGAATTTTAGGATTTCCTATTCATGAACGGCATCCCACAGTTGTTCACTTATCAGTACATCTTGAAAATGGACAACGAGTTTATTTTACAGAAGGAAATGCGCGAGAGAGAGCAACAGCACCACCGGCTACAACACTAACTTCATTTTTTGATCTTTGCAGAATGGATTTATTTGCTAAAACATTGCTGTATTCAGAAATTCCAACGTACTATACGTGGAATGCATCAACAAGGAAGCTCCAACGTCGTAAGCAAGGAAAACCTGTTGCAGGATGGCCAAATTTATATTCAACAGATGCATTAGGTAGGGTGTATACTGTCCATCCCCAAAATTCAGAATGTTTTTATTTAAGACTGCTTTTAATTAATGTTCCAGGACCAACATCTTTTGAGAACTTGCGTACTGTTGATGGCGAAATATGTTCAACGTATCGAGAGGCATGCCAAAAACTACAATTATTGGAGAACGATAGTCATTGGGAAACCACACTTGAAGATGCAGCGGCAATCAACCATCCTTCGAAAATAAGAACGTTATTTGCAATAATATTGGTGTCTTGCTCACCAGCCAATCCAAAAGAACTATGGAATAAATTCAAAACATATATGGCTGAAGATATATTACACCGGGAGAGAGTTACCACAAACAACGCTACAATTGAACTCAATGAAAGAATGTATAATGAGGCATTAATTTTACTGGAAGACAAATGTTTGGAGATAAAGAATGTCGCACTCATTGACGTTGGAATGATTTCCCCGATTCGGTCAAGAACTGATGCACATGATCAATATTTGCGACGAGAAAGAGATTACAACTCCCAAGATTTGGAAAGTTTACTGGAAGAAAATTTACCACATTTACAACAAGAGCAGAGAATAGCATACAATACTACAATGGCAGCAATATCAAACAAACATGGAGGACTGTATTTTATTGATGCACCCGGAGGAACTGGAAAAACTTTTTTGATTTCATTAATTTTGGCAAAAGTTCGATCGCAAAAACATATTGCATTAGCTATTGCATCATCTGGCATTGCTGCAACACTCTTAGATGGTGGCAGAACAGCACATTCTGCACTCAAATTACCATTGAAGCCTCAATTTTACGAAGACTACACATGCAACATAAAGAAAAATTCTTCTATGGGTAAAGTACTGCAACAATGTGAAATCATAGTGTGGGATGAATGCACCATGGCACACAAAAAATCTTTGGAAGCCCTTGATCGCACTTTACAGGACTTAAGAAGTAATAACAAAATATTTGGAGGTGCATTAGTTCTATTAGCTGGCGATTTTCGTCAAACGCTTCCGGTAATACCGGGATCAACGCCAGCTGATGAGCTAAATGCATGTCTAAAATCATCATACCTTTGGAAACATGTTCACACACTAAAATTGACGACTAATATGCGTGTTCAGTTGCAACGTGATGCTTCAGCTTCAACTTTTTCCAAACAATTACTGGATTTAGGGAACGGTAAAATGCCAATCCATCCCACAACAAAATGTATAACATTTCCATCTGACTTCTGCAGGATGACGCAATCTATAGAAGAGTTAATAAATTGCGTTTTCCCCAATATCGGACAAAATTTTAAAAACAAGCAATGGTTATGTGAACGCGCGTTACTGGCAGCCAAAAATATAGACGTTAACTCCATCAACAGCAACATTCTGAATACCATCGATGGTAATCTAAAAATTTATAAATCAATCGACACTGTTACAAATATTGAGGATGTCGTCAATTATCCAGTCGAATTTTTAAATTCGTTAGATTTACCGGGCTTTCCACCACATGACTTGCATTTGAAAATTGGTGCTCCTATTATTTTACTAAGAAACATTGATCCACCACGACTTTGTAATGGCACTCGACTTATAGTAAAGAAATTAATGAACAATCTAATCGAGGCGACCATTATAACTGGAAAGTACAATGGATCAGATGTATTGCTGCCACGTATTCCGATGATAACTTCGGAAATGCCATTTGATTTTAAGCGATTGCAGTTTCCTATTCGCCTAGCATTTGCAATGACAATTAATAAAGCTCAAGGTCAGTCTTTGCAAGTTTGTGGACTAAATCTAGAAAATCCATGTTTTTCACATGGACAGCTTTATGTTGCATGTTCGCGAGTGGGAAAACCCACAGACTTATATGTATATGCACCAGAAGGAAAAACCAAAAATATTGTATATCCTAAGGCATTAGAATAAAAAATAATTAATAAAAATAATGTATATATCAAACAATAAATAAAAAATGTTTTTCTACAAACTTCTATATTTAACATTAAGGTTATAAATAAGAAACAAATAATGTACTACTTATTAAAATAGATAAATTAATTAAGTATATTGTAAATCATAAGATAATATAATAAGAATTAATTTAAAAGGAAAACTGTAGATTTTAGTAACTTAATAAATATATTTGTTTAACTCTAAACTTTTTATTTCATTACGATACGGGTAGCGAAGCACACCGGGTTTTAGCTAGTCTTCTATATATATAAAAGTGAATGTGTGTCTGTATGTATGTATGTTTATTATTATTAGTTTGGGCTTTATAGACGGCTAAACGGCTGAACCGATTTGCTTGAAATTTTTACCGTATATTTATGTATGCCTGGAAGGAGCTATAGGCTACTTTTTGTTTTGAAATTTTAAGTGGGCGTGGTACCTCCCATACAAAGTTAATTTTAAAAATCAAATATTTAGGAAACTATAATAGCTATTGTTCTCAAATTTTGCATGAGCAATTCCACTGTTTGTTTAAATATTTGCGGCAAAAATGGGAGTAGTAGCCACAGAGGGCGTGGCACCTCCCATATGATGATAATTAAAAAAAATGTATATATGGGAAACAATAAGATATATGGTACGGTTATTCTACCATCAATATTAATATTTAGGACAAAAATGGGCGGACTATCAATAGTGGGCGTGGCACCTTCCATACATATGATGACAAATTATAAATAGGGAAAGATATATCATCCATCAATATTAATATTTAGGACAGAAATGCGCTGACTACCAACAATATTAAGTAAATGTTAAAATTTGTATACATTTGAAACCCTTATCTATATATATAAAAGTGAATGTGTGTCTGTATGTATGTATGTTTATTATTATTAGTTTGGGCTTTATAGACGGCTAAACGGCTGAACCGATTTGCTTGAAATTTTTACAGCATATTTATGTATGTCTGGAAGGAGCTATAGGCTACTTTTTGTTTTGAAATTTTAAGTGGGCGTGGTACCTCCCATACAAAGTTAATTTTAAAAATCAAATATTTAGGAAACTATAATAGCTATTGTCCTCAAATTTTGCATGAGCAATTCCACTGTTTGTTTAAATATTTGCGGCAAAAATGGGAGTAGTAGCCACAGAGGGCGTGGCACCTCCCATATGATGATAATTAAAAAAAAAAATTATATATGGGAAACAATACGATATATGGTACGGTTATTCTACCATCAATATTAATATTTATAACAAGAATGGGCGGACTATCAATAGTGGGCGTGGCACCTCCCATACATATGATGACAAATTATAAATAGGGAATGCTATATCATCTATCAATATTAATATTTAGGACAGAAATGCGCTGAATACCAACAATATTAAGTAAATGTTAAAATTTGTATACATTTGAAACCCTTATCTATATATATAAAAGTGAATGTGTGTCTGTATGTATGTATGTTTATTATTATTAGTTTGGGCTTTATAGACGGCTAAACGGCTGAACCGATTTGCTTGAAATTTTTACAGCATATTTATGTATGTCTGGAAGGAGCTATAGGCTACTTTTTGTTTTGAAATTTTAAGTGGGCGTGGTACCTCCCATACAAAGTTAATTTTAAAAATCAAATATTTAGGAAACTATAATAGCTATTGTCCTCAAATTTTGCATGAGCAATTCCACTGTTTGTTTAAATATTTGCGGCAAAAATGGGAGTAGTAGCCACAGAGGGCGTGGCACCTCCCATATGATGATAATTAAAAAAAAAAATTATATATGGGAAACAATACGATATATGGTACGGTTATTCTACCATCAATATTAATATTTATAACAAGAATGGGCGGACTATCAATAGTGGGCGTGGCACCTCCCATACATATGATGACAAATTATAAATAGGGAATGCTATATCATCTATCAATATTAATATTTAGGACAGAAATGCGCTGAATACCAACAATATTAAGTAAATGTTAAAATTTGTATACATTTGAAACCCTTATCTATATATATAAAAGTGAATGTGTGTCTGTATGTATGTATGTTTATTATTATTAATTTGGGCTTTATAGACGGCTAAACGGCTGAACCGATTTGCTTGAAATTTTTACAGCATATTTATGTATGTCTGGAAGGAGCTATAGGCTACTTTTTGTTTTGAAATTTTAAGTGGGCGTGGTACCTCCCATACAAAGTTAATTTTAAAAATCAAATATTTAGGAAACTATAATAGCTATTGTCCTCAAATTTTGCATGAGCAATTCCACTGTTTGTTTAAATATTTGCGGCAAAAATGGGAGTAGTAGCCACAGAGGGCGTGGCACCTCCCATATGATGATAATTAAAAAAAAAATTATATATGGGAAACAATACGATATATGGTACGGTTATTCTACCATCAATATTAATATTTATAACAAGAATGGGCGGACTATCAATAGTGGGCGTGGCACCTCCCATACATATGATGACAAATTATAAATAGGGAATGCTATATCATCTATCAATATTAATATTTAGGACAGAAATGCGCTGAATACCAACAATATTAAGTAAATGTTAAAATTTGTATACATTTGAAACCCTTATCTATATATATAAAAGTGAATGTGTGTCTGTATGTATGTATGTTTATTATTATTAGTTTGGGCTTTATAGACGGCTAAACGGCTGAACCGATTTGCTTGAAATTTTTACAGCATATTTATGTATGTCTGGAAGGAGCTATAGGCTACTTTTTGTTTTGAAATTTTAAGTGGGCGTGGTACCTCCCATACAAAGTTAATTTTAAAAATCAAATATTTAGGAAACTATAATAGCTATTGTCCTCAAATTTTGCATGAGCAATTCCACTGTTTGTTTAAATATTTGCGGCAAAAATGGGAGTAGTAGCCACAGAGGGCGTGGCACCTCCCATATGATGATAATTAAAAAAAAAATTATATATGGGAAACAATACGATATATGGTACGGTTATTCTACCATCAATATTAATATTTATAACAAGAATGGGCGGACTATCAATAGTGGGCGTGGCACCTCCCATACATATGATGACAAATTATAAATAGGGAATGCTATATCATCTATCAATATTAATATTTAGGACAGAAATGCGCTGAATACCAACAATATTAAGTAAATGTTAAAATTTGTATACATTTGAAACCCTTATCTATATATATAAAAGTGAATGTGTGTCTGTATGTATGTATGTTTATTATTATTAGTTTGGGCTTTATAGACGGCTAAACGGCTGAACCGATTTGCTTGAAATTTTTACAGCATATTTATGTATGTCTGGAAGGAGCTATAGGCTACTTTTTGTTTTGAAATTTTAAGTGGGCGTGGTACCTCCCATACAAAGTTAATTTTAAAAATCAAATATTTAGGAAACTATAATAGCTATTGTCCTCAAATTTTGCATGAGCAATTCCACTGTTTGTTTAAATATTTGCGGCAAAAATGGGAGTAGTAGCCACAGAGGGCGTGGCACCTCCCATATGATGATAATTAAAAAAAAAAATTATATATGGGAAACAATACGATATATGGTACGGTTATTCTACCATCAATATTAATATTTATAACAAGAATGGGCGGACTATCAATAGTGGGCGTGGCACCTCCCATACATATGATGACAAATTATAAATAGGGAATGCTATATCATCTATCAATATTAATATTTAGGACAGAAATGCGCTGAATACCAACAATATTAAGTAAATGTTAAAATTTGTATACATTTGAAACCCTTATCTATATATATAAAAGTGAATGTGTGTCTGTATGTATGTATGTTTATTATTATTAATTTGGGCTTTATAGACGGCTAAACGGCTGAACCGATTTGCTTGAAATTTTTACAGCATATTTATGTATGTCTGGAAGGAGCTATAGGCTACTTTTTGTTTTGAAATTTTAAGTGGGCGTGGTACCTCCCATACAAAGTTAATTTTAAAAATCAAATATTTAGGAAACTATAATAGCTATTGTCCTCAAATTTTGCATGAGCAATTCCACTGTTTGTTTAAATATTTGCGGCAAAAATGGGAGTAGTAGCCACAGAGGGCGTGGCACCTCCCATATGATGATAATTAAAAAAAAAATTATATATGGGAAACAATACGATATATGGTACGGTTATTCTACCATCAATATTAATATTTATAACAAGAATGGGCGGACTATCAATAGTGGGCGTGGCACCTCCCATACATATGATGACAAATTATAAATAGGGAATGCTATATCATCTATCAATATTAATATTTAGGACAGAAATGCGCTGAATACCAACAATATTAAGTAAATGTTAAAATTTGTATACATTTGAAACCCTTATCTATATATATAAAAGTGAATGTGTGTCTGTATGTATGTATGTTTATTATTATTAGTTTGGGCTTTATAGACGGCTAAACGGCTGAACCGATTTGCTTGAAATTTTTACAGCATATTTATGTATGTCTGGAAGGAGCTATAGGCTACTTTTTGTTTTGAAATTTTAAGTGGGCGTGGTACCTCCCATACAAAGTTAATTTTAAAAATCAAATATTTAGGAAACTATAATAGCTATTGTCCTCAAATTTTGCATGAGCAATTCCACTGTTTGTTTAAATATTTGCGGCAAAAATGGGAGTAGTAGCCACAGAGGGCGTGGCACCTCCCATATGATGATAATTAAAAAAAAAATTATATATGGGAAACAATACGATATATGGTACGGTTATTCTACCATCAATATTAATATTTATAACAAGAATGGGCGGACTATCAATAGTGGGCGTGGCACCTCCCATACATATGATGACAAATTATAAATAGGGAATGCTATATCATCTATCAATATTAATATTTAGGACAGAAATGCGCTGAATACCAACAATATTAAGTAAATGTTAAAATTTGTATACATTTGAAACCCTTATCTATATATAAAAGTGAATGTGTGTTTGTTTGTATGATTGTGTGCTTATTTGTATTTTATACGTGGAGAAAAATCATGATCAATCAATAATGTTAAGTTAAAATTATTATACCTGTGAAAGTATATATAAATACTAATCTTCGAAATTACATGAGGTAGAATCTTTTATTACCATATTTCCGGTTTATTGCTTATTTAGGAAAATATGTAGATTCTACATTTTGTGTGAGCAATTCAATTACTAGATATTTGGGCCATAAATGATCTGTTGTGGACATATGGTCTTAGTATTTAGGTAGTAACATTTCGTTGATAATTTATAAAAACTAAAAAACAACTTTTTACCCTTAATAGTAATAATAAAACCCTATAAAAACTATTTTGAGACCTGCCATCAACGTGAATGTTTAAGTTTTATTACCTGCATTTTTATTCTTTAAGGGTTTGACCTGTTCCGAAATTTGTACCTAATTTTTTAAAGAAAAAGTGATATATATAACATGCATGCAATTTTAATATTTAGTTGAATCTTTGATTCTAAAAGAGTTACACGTTTTTAAGTGAATACAGTGTCCAAACTTATTAACAAAAATGCCCCCAAAAAATCATCACTATACAAACGTACCAAAAAAGCATTGTCTTCACAATCTCAAAGAGCAAATGAAACTTCGGGAGAACGAGAAGATCGCCTCAGAACTGAAGCGAGTAGAGCTTCAACGTCTAGAGCAGCTGCGGCTTTTGAACAATACAGCGAACGTATTGAAAGGGAAAGATCGCGATCATCAATAGAGCGAGCTGTCGAATCAGAACGCGAAGAACGACTTCAAAGTCAGCGACAACGATCCACAATATCACGAGCTAACGAAACGCCGTCAGAACGAGAACTACGCATAGAAAATATGCGGCAGCATGCCACAACATCACGAGCTAACGAAACACCGTCAGAACGAGAACTACGCATAGAAAATATGCGGCATCATGCCACAACATCACGAGCTAACGAAACGCCATCAGAAAGGGAAGGGCGCCTTCAAGGTCTGCGTCACCATGCCACAACATTGAGAGCAAATGAAACATCAGAACAACGAGAAGCACGCATGGAAGTCCAGCGTATTCAAACATCATCAAGAAGAGCAGCAGAGAGGTCTGAGCAACAAGACTTGCGTCGTGAACAAAATCGCAATCGAATGGCGGTTAATCGTCGAAATACTTCAGATGCTTACGCACGTATTGCATTTAATTACAGAACAGATATGGACTATGCTAATGATATATTAGTGGCAATTGGTCCCATGAATGTAGTTTGCCAATATTGTAATGCACACAGATACAAAAATGAAGCTCCTGGAATGTGTTGTTCAAACGGTAAAATTGTTTTGCCAGATATGCTTCTACCACCAGAACCTTTAAAGTCACTGATTTCAGGTAAGTCTTTTTAAATCTATATCAATTAACACACCAAATATTTATTATGAATAACTCTTTTTAGGAACTAGCGAGGATTCTCGAAGTTTTCTTAGTAACATAAGAAAATATAATTCGTGTTTTCAAATGACATCATTCGGAGCTACTAAAGTAGTTCGAGATAATTACATGCCAACATTTCGTGTGCAAGGACAAATATATCATCTAATGGGATCAATTTTGCCAATTCCAAATGAAGAGCCCAAGTTTCTTCAAATTTATTTCATGGGACAGGCAGATGATAATGTACAGGTACAACAACGGCAGCGTTATAACCCTGGAACAAAGCAACGTATTGTAGCTGAATTACAGGTAATGTTTCATGAAAACAACGAATTAATAAGGACCTTTAAGCAAGCCAAAGATGACCCGCGATTATGTGCAGATGACCACGTCATAGCGATTCATGCTGATAAAACACCAGCTGGACAACACCAAGGACGTTACAATGCACCCACAATGGAGGATGTGGCAATTCTAATGGTTGGTGATCCAATAGCGCCACGTGATATTATTATTCGTCAACGTGACGATCGAACAAACAGGATAGCTGAAACTCATCGTTCATATGACGCACTTCAATATCCAATTATTTTGCCATATGGGGAAGATGGATATCATTTTGAGTTGCGGCAAATTAATCCAGCAACAAGTAAGTTGAAATATTTTAAGATCTTATTATAGATATATGCCAAACATAAACTAATTTATTTTTATTTTTTCTAATTTCAGATGAAACAACAAGGAAAAAAGTGAGTGCAATGGATTTCTATGCATATCGCATAATGATACGCCAAAATGTGAATCACGTTCTAAATTGCCGGGAATTATTTCACCAATACATTGTAGATATGTACGCGAAAATTGAAACGGAGCGATTATTATACATACGCCGTAATCAAGCTAAATTACGAGTGGATAATTATATTCATCTTAGGGATGCGTTAAATAATCAAAATGATATAAATCCCAATGAACTTGGCCAAGCCATAATTCTACCAGCAACTTTCACAGGCAGCCCACGTCATATGCAGGAATATTGTCAAGATGCAATGACGTATGTTCGATCATATGGACGCCCAGATCTGTTTATTACATTTACATGTAATCCCAAGTGGAATGAAATTATTTCTGAATTGTCCAATGGCCAAAAATCAGCACATCGACATGACATAACAGCACGAGTGTTTAAACAAAAATTAAAATCTCTTATGGATTTCATTGTAAAATGTCATGTATTTGGAGAAACACGGTGCTGGATGTATTCTGTCGAATGGCAGAAACGTGGATTGCCACACGCTCATATTTTGATTTGGTTGGTTGAAAAAATTACACCTAATCTTATTGATAATATAATTTCTGCAGAGATACCCGATCCAAACATTGATCCAGATTTGCACGAAATTGTAATTAAAAATATGATTCATGGTCCATGTGGAATCTTTAATACACATTCTCCATGCATGGTTGATGGAAAATGCACAAAAAAATATCCACGTCAATTGCTTCCACAAACAATCTCGGGAAATGATGGATACCCACTTTATCGCCGACGGTCTGTGGATGATGGTGGCCAAACAATTTCAATAAAGATAAATGAAAATGATGTTGATGTTGATAATCGCTGGATAGTACCTTACTGTCCATTGCTTTTAAAAACCTTTAAAGCGCATATAAATGTGGAGTATTGTCATTCTGTAAAGTCTATCAAATACATCTGCAAATATGTGACTAAAGGGTCGGATATGGCTGTTTTTTCGTTGCAAAATCCAAACGATGAAATTACTCAGTATCAGATGGCCAGGTACATTAGTAGCAATGAAGCAGTTTGGCGAATTTTAGGATTTCCTATTCATGAACGGCATCCCACAGTTGTTCACTTATCAGTACATCTTGAAAATGGACAACGAGTTTATTTTACAGAAGGAAATGCGCGAGAGAGAGCAACAGCACCACCGGCTACAACACTAACTTCATTTTTTGATCTTTGCAGAATGGATTTATTTGCTAAAACATTGCTGTATTCAGAAATTCCAACGTACTATACGTGGAATGCATCAACAAGGAAGCTCCAACGTCGTAAGCAAGGAAAACCTGTTGCAGGATGGCCAAATTTATATTCAACAGATGCATTAGGTAGGGTGTATACTGTCCATCCCCAAAATTCAGAATGTTTTTATTTAAGACTGCTTTTAATTAATGTTCCAGGACCAACATCTTTTGAGAACTTGCGTACTGTTGATGGCGAAATATGTTCAACGTATCGAGAGGCATGCCAAAAACTACAATTATTGGAGAACGATAGTCATTGGGAAACCACACTTGAAGATGCAGCGGCAATCAACCATCCTTCGAAAATAAGAACGTTATTTGCAATAATATTGGTGTCTTGCTCACCAGCCAATCCAAAAGAACTATGGAATAAATTCAAAACATATATGGCTGAAGATATATTACACCGGGAGAGAGTTACCACAAACAACGCTACAATTGAACTCAATGAAAGAATGTATAATGAGGCATTAATTTTACTGGAAGACAAATGTTTGGAGATAAAGAATGTCGCACTCATTGACGTTGGAATGATTTCCCCGATTCGGTCAAGAACTGATGCACATGATCAATATTTGCGACGAGAAAGAGATTACAACTCCCAAGATTTGGAAAGTTTACTGGAAGAAAATTTACCACATTTACAACAAGAGCAGAGAATAGCATACAATACTACAATGGCAGCAATATCAAACAAACATGGAGGACTGTATTTTATTGATGCACCCGGAGGAACTGGAAAAACTTTTTTGATTTCATTAATTTTGGCAAAAGTTCGATCGCAAAAACATATTGCATTAGCTATTGCATCATCTGGCATTGCTGCAACACTCTTAGATGGTGGCAGAACAGCACATTCTGCACTCAAATTACCATTGAAGCCTCAATTTTACGAAGACTACACATGCAACATAAAGAAAAATTCTTCTATGGGTAAAGTACTGCAACAATGTGAAATCATAGTGTGGGATGAATGCACCATGGCACACAAAAAATCTTTGGAAGCCCTTGATCGCACTTTACAGGACTTAAGAAGTAATAACAAAATATTTGGAGGTGCATTAGTTCTATTAGCTGGCGATTTTCGTCAAACGCTTCCGGTAATACCGGGATCAACGCCAGCTGATGAGCTAAATGCATGTCTAAAATCATCATACCTTTGGAAACATGTTCACACACTAAAATTGACGACTAATATGCGTGTTCAGTTGCAACGTGATGCTTCAGCTTCAACTTTTTCCAAACAATTACTGGATTTAGGGAACGGTAAAATGCCAATCCATCCCACAACAAAATGTATAACATTTCCATCTGACTTCTGCAGGATGACGCAATCTATAGAAGAGTTAATAAATTGCGTTTTCCCCAATATCGGACAAAATTTTAAAAACAAGCAATGGTTATGTGAACGCGCGTTACTGGCAGCCAAAAATATAGACGTTAACTCCATCAACAGCAACATTCTGAATACCATCGATGGTAATCTAAAAATTTATAAATCAATCGACACTGTTACAAATATTGAGGATGTCGTCAATTATCCAGTCGAATTTTTAAATTCGTTAGATTTACCGGGCTTTCCACCACATGACTTGCATTTGAAAATTGGTGCTCCTATTATTTTACTAAGAAACATTGATCCACCACGACTTTGTAATGGCACTCGACTTATAGTAAAGAAATTAATGAACAATCTAATCGAGGCGACCATTATAACTGGAAAGTACAATGGATCAGATGTATTGCTGCCACGTATTCCGATGATAACTTCGGAAATGCCATTTGATTTTAAGCGATTGCAGTTTCCTATTCGCCTAGCATTTGCAATGACAATTAATAAAGCTCAAGGTCAGTCTTTGCAAGTTTGTGGACTAAATCTAGAAAATCCATGTTTTTCACATGGACAGCTTTATGTTGCATGTTCGCGAGTGGGAAAACCCACAGACTTATATGTATATGCACCAGAAGGAAAAACCAAAAATATTGTATATCCTAAGGCATTAGAATAAAAAATAATTAATAAAAATAATGTATATATCAAACAATAAATAAAAAATGTTTTTCTACAAACTTCTATATTTAACATTAAGGTTATAAATAAGAAACAAATAATGTACTACTTATTAAAATAGATAAATTAATTAAGTATATTGTAAATCATAAGATAATATAATAAGAATTAATTTAAAAGGAAAACTGTAGATTTTAGTAACTTAATAAATATATTTGTTTAACTCTAAACTTTTTATTTCATTACGATACGGGTAGCGAAGCACACCGGGTTTTAGCTAGTCTATATATAAAAGTGAATGTGTGTTTGTTTGTATGATTGTGTGCTTATTTGTATTTTATACGTGGAGAAAAATCATGATCAATCAATAATGTTAAGTTAAAATTATTATACCTGTGAAAGTATATATAAATACTAATCTTCGAAATTACATGAGGTAGAATCTTTTATTACCATATTTCCGGTTTATTGCTTATTTAGGAAAATATGTAGATTCTACATTTTGTGTGAGCAATTCAATTACTAGATATTTGGGCCATAAATGATCTGTTGTGGACATATGGTCTTAGTATTTAGGTAGTAACATTTCGTTGATAATTTATAAAAACTAAAAAACAACTTTTTACCCTTAATAGTAATAATAAAACCCTATAAAAACTATTTTGAGACCTGCCATCAACGTGAATGTTTAAGTTTTATTACCTGCATTTTTATTCTTTAAGGGTTTGACCTGTTCCGAAATTTGTACCTAATTTTTTAAAGAAAAAGTGATATATATAACATGCATGCAATTTTAATATTTAGTTGAATCTTTGATTCTAAAAGAGTTACACGTTTTTAAGTGAATACAGTGTCCAAACTTATTAACAAAAATGCCCCCAAAAAATCATCACTATACAAACGTACCAAAAAAGCATTGTCTTCACAATCTCAAAGAGCAAATGAAACTTCGGGAGAACGAGAAGATCGCCTCAGAACTGAAGCGAGTAGAGCTTCAACGTCTAGAGCAGCTGCGGCTTTTGAACAATACAGCGAACGTATTGAAAGGGAAAGATCGCGATCATCAATAGAGCGAGCTGTCGAATCAGAACGCGAAGAACGACTTCAAAGTCAGCGACAACGATCCACAATATCACGAGCTAACGAAACGCCGTCAGAACGAGAACTACGCATAGAAAATATGCGGCAGCATGCCACAACATCACGAGCTAACGAAACACCGTCAGAACGAGAACTACGCATAGAAAATATGCGGCATCATGCCACAACATCACGAGCTAACGAAACGCCATCAGAAAGGGAAGGGCGCCTTCAAGGTCTGCGTCACCATGCCACAACATTGAGAGCAAATGAAACATCAGAACAACGAGAAGCACGCATGGAAGTCCAGCGTATTCAAACATCATCAAGAAGAGCAGCAGAGAGGTCTGAGCAACAAGACTTGCGTCGTGAACAAAATCGCAATCGAATGGCGGTTAATCGTCGAAATACTTCAGATGCTTACGCACGTATTGCATTTAATTACAGAACAGATATGGACTATGCTAATGATATATTAGTGGCAATTGGTCCCATGAATGTAGTTTGCCAATATTGTAATGCACACAGATACAAAAATGAAGCTCCTGGAATGTGTTGTTCAAACGGTAAAATTGTTTTGCCAGATATGCTTCTACCACCAGAACCTTTAAAGTCACTGATTTCAGGTAAGTCTTTTTAAATCTATATCAATTAACACACCAAATATTTATTATGAATAACTCTTTTTAGGAACTAGCGAGGATTCTCGAAGTTTTCTTAGTAACATAAGAAAATATAATTCGTGTTTTCAAATGACATCATTCGGAGCTACTAAAGTAGTTCGAGATAATTACATGCCAACATTTCGTGTGCAAGGACAAATATATCATCTAATGGGATCAATTTTGCCAATTCCAAATGAAGAGCCCAAGTTTCTTCAAATTTATTTCATGGGACAGGCAGATGATAATGTACAGGTACAACAACGGCAGCGTTATAACCCTGGAACAAAGCAACGTATTGTAGCTGAATTACAGGTAATGTTTCATGAAAACAACGAATTAATAAGGACCTTTAAGCAAGCCAAAGATGACCCGCGATTATGTGCAGATGACCACGTCATAGCGATTCATGCTGATAAAACACCAGCTGGACAACACCAAGGACGTTACAATGCACCCACAATGGAGGATGTGGCAATTCTAATGGTTGGTGATCCAATAGCGCCACGTGATATTATTATTCGTCAACGTGACGATCGAACAAACAGGATAGCTGAAACTCATCGTTCATATGACGCACTTCAATATCCAATTATTTTGCCATATGGGGAAGATGGATATCATTTTGAGTTGCGGCAAATTAATCCAGCAACAAGTAAGTTGAAATATTTTAAGATCTTATTATAGATATATGCCAAACATAAACTAATTTATTTTTATTTTTTCTAATTTCAGATGAAACAACAAGGAAAAAAGTGAGTGCAATGGATTTCTATGCATATCGCATAATGATACGCCAAAATGTGAATCACGTTCTAAATTGCCGGGAATTATTTCACCAATACATTGTAGATATGTACGCGAAAATTGAAACGGAGCGATTATTATACATACGCCGTAATCAAGCTAAATTACGAGTGGATAATTATATTCATCTTAGGGATGCGTTAAATAATCAAAATGATATAAATCCCAATGAACTTGGCCAAGCCATAATTCTACCAGCAACTTTCACAGGCAGCCCACGTCATATGCAGGAATATTGTCAAGATGCAATGACGTATGTTCGATCATATGGACGCCCAGATCTGTTTATTACATTTACATGTAATCCCAAGTGGAATGAAATTATTTCTGAATTGTCCAATGGCCAAAAATCAGCACATCGACATGACATAACAGCACGAGTGTTTAAACAAAAATTAAAATCTCTTATGGATTTCATTGTAAAATGTCATGTATTTGGAGAAACACGGTGCTGGATGTATTCTGTCGAATGGCAGAAACGTGGATTGCCACACGCTCATATTTTGATTTGGTTGGTTGAAAAAATTACACCTAATCTTATTGATAATATAATTTCTGCAGAGATACCCGATCCAAACATTGATCCAGATTTGCACGAAATTGTAATTAAAAATATGATTCATGGTCCATGTGGAATCTTTAATACACATTCTCCATGCATGGTTGATGGAAAATGCACAAAAAAATATCCACGTCAATTGCTTCCACAAACAATCTCGGGAAATGATGGATACCCACTTTATCGCCGACGGTCTGTGGATGATGGTGGCCAAACAATTTCAATAAAGATAAATGAAAATGATGTTGATGTTGATAATCGCTGGATAGTACCTTACTGTCCATTGCTTTTAAAAACCTTTAAAGCGCATATAAATGTGGAGTATTGTCATTCTGTAAAGTCTATCAAATACATCTGCAAATATGTGACTAAAGGGTCGGATATGGCTGTTTTTTCGTTGCAAAATCCAAACGATGAAATTACTCAGTATCAGATGGCCAGGTACATTAGTAGCAATGAAGCAGTTTGGCGAATTTTAGGATTTCCTATTCATGAACGGCATCCCACAGTTGTTCACTTATCAGTACATCTTGAAAATGGACAACGAGTTTATTTTACAGAAGGAAATGCGCGAGAGAGAGCAACAGCACCACCGGCTACAACACTAACTTCATTTTTTGATCTTTGCAGAATGGATTTATTTGCTAAAACATTGCTGTATTCAGAAATTCCAACGTACTATACGTGGAATGCATCAACAAGGAAGCTCCAACGTCGTAAGCAAGGAAAACCTGTTGCAGGATGGCCAAATTTATATTCAACAGATGCATTAGGTAGGGTGTATACTGTCCATCCCCAAAATTCAGAATGTTTTTATTTAAGACTGCTTTTAATTAATGTTCCAGGACCAACATCTTTTGAGAACTTGCGTACTGTTGATGGCGAAATATGTTCAACGTATCGAGAGGCATGCCAAAAACTACAATTATTGGAGAACGATAGTCATTGGGAAACCACACTTGAAGATGCAGCGGCAATCAACCATCCTTCGAAAATAAGAACGTTATTTGCAATAATATTGGTGTCTTGCTCACCAGCCAATCCAAAAGAACTATGGAATAAATTCAAAACATATATGGCTGAAGATATATTACACCGGGAGAGAGTTACCACAAACAACGCTACAATTGAACTCAATGAAAGAATGTATAATGAGGCATTAATTTTACTGGAAGACAAATGTTTGGAGATAAAGAATGTCGCACTCATTGACGTTGGAATGATTTCCCCGATTCGGTCAAGAACTGATGCACATGATCAATATTTGCGACGAGAAAGAGATTACAACTCCCAAGATTTGGAAAGTTTACTGGAAGAAAATTTACCACATTTACAACAAGAGCAGAGAATAGCATACAATACTACAATGGCAGCAATATCAAACAAACATGGAGGACTGTATTTTATTGATGCACCCGGAGGAACTGGAAAAACTTTTTTGATTTCATTAATTTTGGCAAAAGTTCGATCGCAAAAACATATTGCATTAGCTATTGCATCATCTGGCATTGCTGCAACACTCTTAGATGGTGGCAGAACAGCACATTCTGCACTCAAATTACCATTGAAGCCTCAATTTTACGAAGACTACACATGCAACATAAAGAAAAATTCTTCTATGGGTAAAGTACTGCAACAATGTGAAATCATAGTGTGGGATGAATGCACCATGGCACACAAAAAATCTTTGGAAGCCCTTGATCGCACTTTACAGGACTTAAGAAGTAATAACAAAATATTTGGAGGTGCATTAGTTCTATTAGCTGGCGATTTTCGTCAAACGCTTCCGGTAATACCGGGATCAACGCCAGCTGATGAGCTAAATGCATGTCTAAAATCATCATACCTTTGGAAACATGTTCACACACTAAAATTGACGACTAATATGCGTGTTCAGTTGCAACGTGATGCTTCAGCTTCAACTTTTTCCAAACAATTACTGGATTTAGGGAACGGTAAAATGCCAATCCATCCCACAACAAAATGTATAACATTTCCATCTGACTTCTGCAGGATGACGCAATCTATAGAAGAGTTAATAAATTGCGTTTTCCCCAATATCGGACAAAATTTTAAAAACAAGCAATGGTTATGTGAACGCGCGTTACTGGCAGCCAAAAATATAGACGTTAACTCCATCAACAGCAACATTCTGAATACCATCGATGGTAATCTAAAAATTTATAAATCAATCGACACTGTTACAAATATTGAGGATGTCGTCAATTATCCAGTCGAATTTTTAAATTCGTTAGATTTACCGGGCTTTCCACCACATGACTTGCATTTGAAAATTGGTGCTCCTATTATTTTACTAAGAAACATTGATCCACCACGACTTTGTAATGGCACTCGACTTATAGTAAAGAAATTAATGAACAATCTAATCGAGGCGACCATTATAACTGGAAAGTACAATGGATCAGATGTATTGCTGCCACGTATTCCGATGATAACTTCGGAAATGCCATTTGATTTTAAGCGATTGCAGTTTCCTATTCGCCTAGCATTTGCAATGACAATTAATAAAGCTCAAGGTCAGTCTTTGCAAGTTTGTGGACTAAATCTAGAAAATCCATGTTTTTCACATGGACAGCTTTATGTTGCATGTTCGCGAGTGGGAAAACCCACAGACTTATATGTATATGCACCAGAAGGAAAAACCAAAAATATTGTATATCCTAAGGCATTAGAATAAAAAATAATTAATAAAAATAATGTATATATCAAACAATAAATAAAAAATGTTTTTCTACAAACTTCTATATTTAACATTAAGGTTATAAATAAGAAACAAATAATGTACTACTTATTAAAATAGATAAATTAATTAAGTATATTGTAAATCATAAGATAATATAATAAGAATTAATTTAAAAGGAAAACTGTAGATTTTAGTAACTTAATAAATATATTTGTTTAACTCTAAACTTTTTATTTCATTACGATACGGGTAGCGAAGCACACCGGGTTTTAGCTAGTCTATATATATAAAAGTGAATGTGTGTCTGTATGTATGTATGTTTATTATTATTAGTTTGGGCTTTATAGACGGCTAAACGGCTGAACCGATTTGCTTGAAATTTTTACAGCATATTTATGTATGTCTGGAAGGAGCTATAGGCTACTTTTTGTTTTGAAATTTTAAGTGGGCGTGGTACCTCCCATACAAAGTTAATTTTAAAAATCAAATATTTAGGAAACTATAATAGCTATTGTCCTCAAATTTTGCATGAGCAATTCCACTGTTTGTTTAAATATTTGCGGCAAAAATGGGAGTAGTAGCCACAGAGGGCGTGGCACCTCCCATATGATGATAATTAAAAAAAAAAATTATATATGGGAAACAATACGATATATGGTACGGTTATTCTACCATCAATATTAATATTTATAACAAGAATGGGCGGACTATCAATAGTGGGCGTGGCACCTCCCATACATATGATGACAAATTATAAATAGGGAATGCTATATCATCTATCAATATTAATATTTAGGACAGAAATGCGCTGAATACCAACAATATTAAGTAAATGTTAAAATTTGTATACATTTGAAACCCTTATCTATATATAAAAGTGAATGTGTGTTTGTTTGTATGATTGTGTGCTTATTTGTATTTTATACGTGGAGAAAAATCATGATCAATCAATAATGTTAAGTTAAAATTATTATACCTGTGAAAGTATATATAAATACTAATCTTCGAAATTACATGAGGTAGAATCTTTTATTACCATATTTCCGGTTTATTGCTTATTTAGGAAAATATGTAGATTCTACATTTTGTGTGAGCAATTCAATTACTAGATATTTGGGCCATAAATGATCTGTTGTGGACATATGGTCTTAGTATTTAGGTAGTAACATTTCGTTGATAATTTATAAAAACTAAAAAACAACTTTTTACCCTTAATAGTAATAATAAAACCCTATAAAAACTATTTTGAGACCTGCCATCAACGTGAATGTTTAAGTTTTATTACCTGCATTTTTATTCTTTAAGGGTTTGACCTGTTCCGAAATTTGTACCTAATTTTTTAAAGAAAAAGTGATATATATAACATGCATGCAATTTTAATATTTAGTTGAATCTTTGATTCTAAAAGAGTTACACGTTTTTAAGTGAATACAGTGTCCAAACTTATTAACAAAAATGCCCCCAAAAAATCATCACTATACAAACGTACCAAAAAAGCATTGTCTTCACAATCTCAAAGAGCAAATGAAACTTCGGGAGAACGAGAAGATCGCCTCAGAACTGAAGCGAGTAGAGCTTCAACGTCTAGAGCAGCTGCGGCTTTTGAACAATACAGCGAACGTATTGAAAGGGAAAGATCGCGATCATCAATAGAGCGAGCTGTCGAATCAGAACGCGAAGAACGACTTCAAAGTCAGCGACAACGATCCACAATATCACGAGCTAACGAAACGCCGTCAGAACGAGAACTACGCATAGAAAATATGCGGCAGCATGCCACAACATCACGAGCTAACGAAACACCGTCAGAACGAGAACTACGCATAGAAAATATGCGGCATCATGCCACAACATCACGAGCTAACGAAACGCCATCAGAAAGGGAAGGGCGCCTTCAAGGTCTGCGTCACCATGCCACAACATTGAGAGCAAATGAAACATCAGAACAACGAGAAGCACGCATGGAAGTCCAGCGTATTCAAACATCATCAAGAAGAGCAGCAGAGAGGTCTGAGCAACAAGACTTGCGTCGTGAACAAAATCGCAATCGAATGGCGGTTAATCGTCGAAATACTTCAGATGCTTACGCACGTATTGCATTTAATTACAGAACAGATATGGACTATGCTAATGATATATTAGTGGCAATTGGTCCCATGAATGTAGTTTGCCAATATTGTAATGCACACAGATACAAAAATGAAGCTCCTGGAATGTGTTGTTCAAACGGTAAAATTGTTTTGCCAGATATGCTTCTACCACCAGAACCTTTAAAGTCACTGATTTCAGGTAAGTCTTTTTAAATCTATATCAATTAACACACCAAATATTTATTATGAATAACTCTTTTTAGGAACTAGCGAGGATTCTCGAAGTTTTCTTAGTAACATAAGAAAATATAATTCGTGTTTTCAAATGACATCATTCGGAGCTACTAAAGTAGTTCGAGATAATTACATGCCAACATTTCGTGTGCAAGGACAAATATATCATCTAATGGGATCAATTTTGCCAATTCCAAATGAAGAGCCCAAGTTTCTTCAAATTTATTTCATGGGACAGGCAGATGATAATGTACAGGTACAACAACGGCAGCGTTATAACCCTGGAACAAAGCAACGTATTGTAGCTGAATTACAGGTAATGTTTCATGAAAACAACGAATTAATAAGGACCTTTAAGCAAGCCAAAGATGACCCGCGATTATGTGCAGATGACCACGTCATAGCGATTCATGCTGATAAAACACCAGCTGGACAACACCAAGGACGTTACAATGCACCCACAATGGAGGATGTGGCAATTCTAATGGTTGGTGATCCAATAGCGCCACGTGATATTATTATTCGTCAACGTGACGATCGAACAAACAGGATAGCTGAAACTCATCGTTCATATGACGCACTTCAATATCCAATTATTTTGCCATATGGGGAAGATGGATATCATTTTGAGTTGCGGCAAATTAATCCAGCAACAAGTAAGTTGAAATATTTTAAGATCTTATTATAGATATATGCCAAACATAAACTAATTTATTTTTATTTTTTCTAATTTCAGATGAAACAACAAGGAAAAAAGTGAGTGCAATGGATTTCTATGCATATCGCATAATGATACGCCAAAATGTGAATCACGTTCTAAATTGCCGGGAATTATTTCACCAATACATTGTAGATATGTACGCGAAAATTGAAACGGAGCGATTATTATACATACGCCGTAATCAAGCTAAATTACGAGTGGATAATTATATTCATCTTAGGGATGCGTTAAATAATCAAAATGATATAAATCCCAATGAACTTGGCCAAGCCATAATTCTACCAGCAACTTTCACAGGCAGCCCACGTCATATGCAGGAATATTGTCAAGATGCAATGACGTATGTTCGATCATATGGACGCCCAGATCTGTTTATTACATTTACATGTAATCCCAAGTGGAATGAAATTATTTCTGAATTGTCCAATGGCCAAAAATCAGCACATCGACATGACATAACAGCACGAGTGTTTAAACAAAAATTAAAATCTCTTATGGATTTCATTGTAAAATGTCATGTATTTGGAGAAACACGGTGCTGGATGTATTCTGTCGAATGGCAGAAACGTGGATTGCCACACGCTCATATTTTGATTTGGTTGGTTGAAAAAATTACACCTAATCTTATTGATAATATAATTTCTGCAGAGATACCCGATCCAAACATTGATCCAGATTTGCACGAAATTGTAATTAAAAATATGATTCATGGTCCATGTGGAATCTTTAATACACATTCTCCATGCATGGTTGATGGAAAATGCACAAAAAAATATCCACGTCAATTGCTTCCACAAACAATCTCGGGAAATGATGGATACCCACTTTATCGCCGACGGTCTGTGGATGATGGTGGCCAAACAATTTCAATAAAGATAAATGAAAATGATGTTGATGTTGATAATCGCTGGATAGTACCTTACTGTCCATTGCTTTTAAAAACCTTTAAAGCGCATATAAATGTGGAGTATTGTCATTCTGTAAAGTCTATCAAATACATCTGCAAATATGTGACTAAAGGGTCGGATATGGCTGTTTTTTCGTTGCAAAATCCAAACGATGAAATTACTCAGTATCAGATGGCCAGGTACATTAGTAGCAATGAAGCAGTTTGGCGAATTTTAGGATTTCCTATTCATGAACGGCATCCCACAGTTGTTCACTTATCAGTACATCTTGAAAATGGACAACGAGTTTATTTTACAGAAGGAAATGCGCGAGAGAGAGCAACAGCACCACCGGCTACAACACTAACTTCATTTTTTGATCTTTGCAGAATGGATTTATTTGCTAAAACATTGCTGTATTCAGAAATTCCAACGTACTATACGTGGAATGCATCAACAAGGAAGCTCCAACGTCGTAAGCAAGGAAAACCTGTTGCAGGATGGCCAAATTTATATTCAACAGATGCATTAGGTAGGGTGTATACTGTCCATCCCCAAAATTCAGAATGTTTTTATTTAAGACTGCTTTTAATTAATGTTCCAGGACCAACATCTTTTGAGAACTTGCGTACTGTTGATGGCGAAATATGTTCAACGTATCGAGAGGCATGCCAAAAACTACAATTATTGGAGAACGATAGTCATTGGGAAACCACACTTGAAGATGCAGCGGCAATCAACCATCCTTCGAAAATAAGAACGTTATTTGCAATAATATTGGTGTCTTGCTCACCAGCCAATCCAAAAGAACTATGGAATAAATTCAAAACATATATGGCTGAAGATATATTACACCGGGAGAGAGTTACCACAAACAACGCTACAATTGAACTCAATGAAAGAATGTATAATGAGGCATTAATTTTACTGGAAGACAAATGTTTGGAGATAAAGAATGTCGCACTCATTGACGTTGGAATGATTTCCCCGATTCGGTCAAGAACTGATGCACATGATCAATATTTGCGACGAGAAAGAGATTACAACTCCCAAGATTTGGAAAGTTTACTGGAAGAAAATTTACCACATTTACAACAAGAGCAGAGAATAGCATACAATACTACAATGGCAGCAATATCAAACAAACATGGAGGACTGTATTTTATTGATGCACCCGGAGGAACTGGAAAAACTTTTTTGATTTCATTAATTTTGGCAAAAGTTCGATCGCAAAAACATATTGCATTAGCTATTGCATCATCTGGCATTGCTGCAACACTCTTAGATGGTGGCAGAACAGCACATTCTGCACTCAAATTACCATTGAAGCCTCAATTTTACGAAGACTACACATGCAACATAAAGAAAAATTCTTCTATGGGTAAAGTACTGCAACAATGTGAAATCATAGTGTGGGATGAATGCACCATGGCACACAAAAAATCTTTGGAAGCCCTTGATCGCACTTTACAGGACTTAAGAAGTAATAACAAAATATTTGGAGGTGCATTAGTTCTATTAGCTGGCGATTTTCGTCAAACGCTTCCGGTAATACCGGGATCAACGCCAGCTGATGAGCTAAATGCATGTCTAAAATCATCATACCTTTGGAAACATGTTCACACACTAAAATTGACGACTAATATGCGTGTTCAGTTGCAACGTGATGCTTCAGCTTCAACTTTTTCCAAACAATTACTGGATTTAGGGAACGGTAAAATGCCAATCCATCCCACAACAAAATGTATAACATTTCCATCTGACTTCTGCAGGATGACGCAATCTATAGAAGAGTTAATAAATTGCGTTTTCCCCAATATCGGACAAAATTTTAAAAACAAGCAATGGTTATGTGAACGCGCGTTACTGGCAGCCAAAAATATAGACGTTAACTCCATCAACAGCAACATTCTGAATACCATCGATGGTAATCTAAAAATTTATAAATCAATCGACACTGTTACAAATATTGAGGATGTCGTCAATTATCCAGTCGAATTTTTAAATTCGTTAGATTTACCGGGCTTTCCACCACATGACTTGCATTTGAAAATTGGTGCTCCTATTATTTTACTAAGAAACATTGATCCACCACGACTTTGTAATGGCACTCGACTTATAGTAAAGAAATTAATGAACAATCTAATCGAGGCGACCATTATAACTGGAAAGTACAATGGATCAGATGTATTGCTGCCACGTATTCCGATGATAACTTCGGAAATGCCATTTGATTTTAAGCGATTGCAGTTTCCTATTCGCCTAGCATTTGCAATGACAATTAATAAAGCTCAAGGTCAGTCTTTGCAAGTTTGTGGACTAAATCTAGAAAATCCATGTTTTTCACATGGACAGCTTTATGTTGCATGTTCGCGAGTGGGAAAACCCACAGACTTATATGTATATGCACCAGAAGGAAAAACCAAAAATATTGTATATCCTAAGGCATTAGAATAAAAAATAATTAATAAAAATAATGTATATATCAAACAATAAATAAAAAATGTTTTTCTACAAACTTCTATATTTAACATTAAGGTTATAAATAAGAAACAAATAATGTACTACTTATTAAAATAGATAAATTAATTAAGTATATTGTAAATCATAAGATAATATAATAAGAATTAATTTAAAAGGAAAACTGTAGATTTTAGTAACTTAATAAATATATTTGTTTAACTCTAAACTTTTTATTTCATTACGATACGGGTAGCGAAGCACACCGGGTTTTAGCTAGTTTTAAATAAAAACAAAATAAAACGTGAAAGTAATAAAACACAACCAACTGTAGCTTCCAGCTCAGCTGGACTTCTCGGACTAAATGAATTACAAAGAAGACAGATTAAAGAAATTGTTGAAAACGTAGTACGGGCGGGAAATGACAATCCGATGGACGAAGGGGCTGATCAGCCAATAGGTAGAGTTACGGAAAAATTGGAGGAACTTGATAAGGTTCCAGATATTGTTCGCTCTATACGGGAATTCTCGGGAAAACCTGGAGAATTTAATTCATGGCGAAAATCAGTGGATAGAGTATTAGAAGTGTATGAACCTCTTCGTAATACAGGACGGTACTATGCAATTTTACATGTCATCCGTACGAAGATAATTGGTGACGCCGACATGGCTTTAGAGTCTTATAGAACACCATTGGACTGGAGTAGAATAAAAAAATGCTTAATGATGCACTATTCGGACAAACGAGACATTGGAACATTAGAGTACCAGATGACCGTTCTTTGCCAAGGCAATAAGACTATAAACGAATTCTATCAGGCAGTGTACCAACATCTGTGCCTAATACTGGATAAAGTTTCATGTCTTGACTTACAGGAGGCAAGCCTTCAAGCTATGACGAATACTTACAGAGAAAAAGCATTGGACACCTTTATAAGGGGACTCAATGGAGACTTACCTCGACTATTGAGTATTCGTGAACCGACATCATTACCACAAGCGTTACATATCTGTTTAAAGTTGGACAATATGACATTTCGGAGAAACTATGCTCACGCTCAGACCCCAAGAGCAAACATACAGAAAGATAGAACTAATGGACGTAAATTTTATCCTGAGCTTGCTCATGTTAGTGGATCAGGACAACCAAGGACATTCCGATATAGTCCCCCGGTAAATTTCAACCAAGATTTTCGAAACCCCAATTGGAAAGTAGGGTCACCCAATTATGGAAATTGGAATTCCAGACCATTTAATCCTGGGATGCAAAATGTGTTTACAGGACAATGGAATAAACCTATGCACCCAAATGAAACCAATAATTATTCGAGGGCTATCAAAGTAGAACCAATGGAAGTTGATCACACAACTCAGAGCAAACGTATTAATCAACCACAAATATTTCAAAACTCAAAAAGACCTTCAGGTAGTTCTTTCCAAGGACCAATTAACAAAATGCAGAGAAATTTCTATATGAATACTGACTATGTACCCGAAGACGAATGGTACGAATGGACAGGTTATCTCCCTGAAGGAAGTGATGTTGATGTACGTTCAGCAAATAATGAACCAGATTACGTTCAGGAATATTTCCAACAAGTACCAGAGGAACATGATTTTACCACGGAAAATCAGGACGTTCAACCAGATGATATTCAACTTCTTAATTTTTTAGATTAAACTGTTCCTCGTTGCCCTATTTCGAGGCCAAGACGAGGGACGGAAAAGTATTATCATTTTTGTTAGACACTGGTAGCAATAAGAATTATATTAGACCGGACTTAGTTGAAAATCCAAAAATTAACGAACATACTTTCTTTGCCAGATCTGCTAATGGCAAAATTAAAATATCGCAACATACCCTTTTGAATTTCTCAGGAATAGATGACATCCCTTTAAAATTTTACCTACTACCAGGTTTTGACTCATTTGATGCTATATTAGGTAATGACAGTATGAAAAAACTCCGTGCAGTAATTCACACAGCCGAAAATTATTTTATTATTGGAAATGGACAGAAGATTAATATAAAACAACGTACTTCACAGAACGTAAATTATATGGAATTACGAACACAACACTTAAGTGAAAATCAGAGAACATCCCTCAGGAATATTTTGGAACATCATAAACATTTATTCGCAGAACCAGATGAAAAATTAACGTATTCCACTGTTGTAATAGGTGATATAAGAACGGAAAATATGACACCAATATACGCCAAAAGTTACCCATACCCCATGGCATTAAGAGATGTTGTGGAAGAAGAGGTTAGTCGACTATTAAGAGATGGAATTATAAGACCATCTAGATCTCCGTATAATTCCCCAATTTGGGTAGTCCCAAAAAAGGAAGATCAATCAAGGAAAAGGAAGTACAGGCTAGTCGTCGACTTCAGAAAACTAAATGCGGTTACAATTGCGGATAAATATCCCATTCCGGAGATTAATGATGTACTTGCCAATTTAGGTGGAAATCAATATTTTACTGTTTTGGATCTTAAAAGCGGATTTCACCAAATTCTTCTGAAAGAGGAGGATAGGGAAAAGACAGCGTTTTCTATTAACAACGGAAAATTCGAATTCACCAGATTACCTTTTGGTTTGAAAAACGCCCCATCAACTTTTCAAAGGGCATTAGACGATATATTGCGACAATTCATCGGGAAAATATGTTACGTCTATGTGGACGATATTATTATTTTCAGCAAAGATGAAAAATCACACTTAGAACACTTGAAAAATATATTCGAAACTTTGGAAAGGGCACATATGAAGATACAGTTAGATAAATGCGAATTCTTTAAGCGTGAGGTGGAATTTCTAGGTTTCATCGTGTCGAAAGAAGGAATAAAAACTAATCCAAAAAAGGTGGAAACGATATTGAAATTCAACTATCCCAAGACATTGAAAGAACTACGTTCATTTTTGGGATTGTCAGGTTATTATAGGAGATTCATCAAAGGATACGCAGACATTGCGAAACCACTCACGAATCTTTTACGTGGAGAAGAAGGAAGAGTATCAAAATCAATATCAAGTCAGACTAAAATAAATTTGAATGACGCGGCAAGGAAAGCTTTTGATGATCTAAAGAATGCATTAATATCACGGGAAGTCATACTATCGTATCCCGATTTCAATAAGGAGTTTCAATTAACAACCGATGCATCGAATTTCGCTATTGGTGCGGTACTCAGTCAAGATGACAAGCCGATAACTTTTATCTCCAGGTCACTAACAAAAACTGAAGAGAGTTACGCAGTAAACGAAAAAGAAATGCTCGCAATAATATGGGCATTAACTTCACTAAGGAATTACCTCTATGGATCAAAGAAAGTAATTATTTACACCGATCATCAGCCACTTACTTATGCCCTCAGTAATAACAACACCAACTCGAAGATGAAAAGATGGAAATGCATCTTGGAAGAATATAACTACGAACTACGATATAAACCTGGACGAACTAATTTAGTAGCCGATGCTTTATCTAGAAATCATACTGGACTGAACATGGTTCAAGATCAATCAACTCAACATAGTGCCGAGAGTTCAGCAGATAATCTCATACCTAGCGTCGAAACTCCAGTGAATGTATTTAAAAATCAATTATTTATAGGAATTGACGAAACATCTTCATATCGGTTCAAAATAGTTTTTCCAGGATATCATCGTCATATTATAATGGAGACCGAGTACGATGAACAAAAATTGATAAATACTCTGAAAAGATATCTCAACCCGTCTGTTGTAAATGGAATTAAAACTCCTGAACCTATAATGGGTAAAATTCAAACCATATATGCAAATCACTTCTCCAGTTATAAATGCAGATTTACCCAAATGGTAGTTAAGGATATAATCTCCGAGGAAGAACAGGAGAGTATAATTTTGGAAGAACATACAAGGGCACACCGTAACGAGAAAGAAAATAGAACACAAATTTTGGAGAAATATTACTTTCCAGGAATGGCGAAAAAAATTAAGAGGATAATAAAACTATGTTCGACATGTAAAAAAAACAAATATGAACGACATCCAAATAATACAGAATTGGGAGAAACACCCATACCAACTTATCCTGGTCATACCATTCACATCGATATATTTTCAACTGATAAGAAAATGATTTTAACCTCTATTGATAAGTTCTCAAAGTATGTGCAAGTTAAACCGCTTAGTGGAAGATCAATCGAGGATATTAGAAGACCACTTAGAGAAATTTTATTTTTCTATGGAGTTCCAAAGAATGTGGTTATGGACAATGAACCTTCATTGAACTCACCCTCGATATTATTCATGATGAAAGAGGATTTGAAAATAAATATATTTACCACCCCTTCCTATAGAAGTGAACCAAACGGACAAATAGAACGTTTCCATTCTACTTTGTCGGAGATAATGCGGTGCCTTAAGGAGGAAGGAATTTCACGGGATTTTGGAGAGCTACTGGAAAGATCAGTAAATGAATACAACCATTCTATTCACAGTACAACGAACAGAAGACCAGTAGACTTATTCTTTGGACGTACAGTTGACTTTTCTCCACAAGACTATGAGACAACAAGACTCTCAAACATTGAACGACTCAAAGCTAAACAGAAAAAGGACCTTGATTACCATAATAGAAACAGAACACCAGCCAAGGAATATGTTCCTGGACAATTAGTTTACGTAAAGTGCAACAAGAGACTAGGAACAAAATTAAGTAACAGATTTAAAGAAGAAATAGTAAAAGAAAATCGTGCTACGACTATTGTGACGGAAAGTGGTCGTGTTATACATAAATGCCACATCAGAAATTAACATTATTTTTTTATTTTACCTCTAGGATAATTTGTTTTTGTACTTATTTTGCAGACTACCCTACATAGCAGTTATAGCAGACATTAACATTCTCGACTACTCTAACGCAAGACTGGTAACGATTCACACTGGAATAGCAAAAAGACAAAATGGAACATTTAAAGTTATACATTCTATTGACATAGGGAAATATAAGGATTTAGTTGATCATCTGGATTATCTTCTAAAAACAAATATTACATATAGTCATCCGCTCCGTCCGTTTCTGACACAACAAACGAATGACATAAATGGTCTTATTAAACGTCTAAGTCCAAGTAAGGTAAGAAGATCCATTGACTTCATTGGTTCCGCATGGAAGTGGATTGCCGGAACACCTGACAGTCATGATTTTGAGATTCTAAATCAGAAGATGACAAATGTACTGGAAAATAATAATAGACAGTTGATAGTAAATGAACTGACCATTAATAGAATACAAGAGATTTCGAATATTACAAATCAAATATTGAAAGTTAGAAAAGATGATTGGAATAACGAATTATCAATTGAATTGGAACATAAATTAAATTTAATAGAAAAAGAATTACAAAATATTGAATACGCCATACAATGGGCAAAGGTTAATATTGTAAATTCATTTATTTTTTCCAAAACAGAAATAGAAATTTTAAATAATGTCTTAGTAAATTACAACATACCTATATTTAGCGTAGATGAATTGTTAACTTTTGCAAATGTAAAAATTGTGACGAATGATAAAGAAATTTTGTATATTTTAAGCATCCCAATTACACAAAATGATACTTGTGAAACATATTTGGCAAAACCTATAAAATTTGGTAATTTAATAGATAAAATTGAATTTGATAAAATTTTGAATTGTAATAATGATTTATTTGCCATTAAGGAAAATTGTAAGAAATATAACGATTTAACTATATGTAATAAGAATAATTTAGTATCCTTAAGAGATGATTATTGTATAACTGGCCTATTTAAGAACAGAGTAGGGAACTGTACCCAGGTCAACAACGAACACGTAACCACCATAGAGGAAATTGGAAGCGATGTGATTTTATTAAACCAATTCTACGGCATGATTACAGCAAATGATGAGGAAATGAAGCTGAATGGAACGTATTTGATAAAATATTTCAATTTAACAATTACGATTGATGGACAAGAATATTTTTCACATGAAATAAGCGGCAGCAAACCACTACCAGCCTCTCTACAACCTAAGGCAATTGGTGACAGAATAGAAGAAGTGCTATCGTTAAAAAGATTACAGAAATTAAATATTGGAAATATTAAAAGATTGGAACTTTTGGAAATAAGAAATAATATACTTACAATAGTAATTGTATTTATCATAATTGCTATTCTTATAATTGCTATTGGTATTAAAGTATGGAAAAAAATTAACTATCAAGAAAAGGAAATAAGAGAAGATTCTCCTGAAACAATTCAAACAGCGGATATGAAGAAAACGGCAAAAAAAAAAACAGACAAGCATCTATGATCTACAGTCATTTTAAACAATCGGGACGATTGCACTTAAGGAGGGAGGAGTTAACACAAAATATGTTGAAATATCTAAATGCATAATTAACAAAACTAACGTTTTGTTTAAGGTGTATAAAGTTACAAACTTTGTTCCCATGAAAAATGCTGACGCTATGTCTACAAAAACACGAGCTTCATTTCAAATAATAAAACCTGTGGTGACAAGTTAGGGTAGAACGTAAGAATATTTCACTGTTAATTTGGAACTTGAATAATAAAGACAATTTAGTTGCAGCCGCAACTAAATTAAAAAAATATTTTTTTAACAGATTTAAATCTGTGTATTTTAATTTATGTATGTATGTATGTATGTATGTATGTATGTATGTATGTATGTATGTATGTATGTATGTATGTATGTATGTATGTATGTATGTATGTATGTATGTATGTATGTATGTATGTATGTATGTATGTATGTATGTATGTATGTATGTATGTATGTATGTATGTATGTATGTATGTATGTATGTATGTATGTATGTATGTATGTATGTATGTATGTATGTATGTATGTATGTATGTATGTATGTATGTATGTATGTATGTATGTATGTATGTATGTATGTATGTATGTATGTATGTATGTATGTATGTATGTATGTATGTATGTATGTATGTATGTATGTATGTATGTATGTATGTATGTATGTATGTATGTATGTATGTATGTATGTATGTATGTATGTATGTATGTATGTATGTATGTATGTATGTATGTATGTATGTATGTATGTATGTATGTATGTATGTATGTATGTATGTATGTATGTATGTATGTATGTATGTATGTATGTATGTATGTATGTATGTATGTATGTATGTATGTATGTATGTATGTATGTATGTATGTATGTATGTATGTATGTATGTATGTATGTATGTATGTATGTATGTATGTATGTATGTATGTATGTATGTATGTATGTATGTATGTATGTATGTATGTATGTATGTATGTATGTATGTATGTATGTATGTATGTATGTATGTATGTATGTATGTATGTATGTATGTATGTAGGTATGTATGTATGTATGTATGTATGTATGTATGTATGTATGTATGTATGTATGTATGTATGTATGTAGGTATGTATGTATGTATGTATGTATGTATGTATGTATGTATGTATGTATGTATGTATGTATGTATGTATGTATGTATGTATGTATGTATGTATGTATGTATGTATGTATGTATGTATGTATGTATGTATGTATGTATGTATGTATGTATGTATGTATGTATGTATGTATGTATGTATGTATGTATGTATGTATGTATGTATGTATGTATGTATGTATGTATGTATGTATGTATGTATGTATGTATGTATGTATGTATGTATGTATGTATGTATGTATGTATGTATGTATGTATGTATGTATGTATGTATGTATGTATGTATGTATGTATGTATGTATGTATGTATGTATGTATGTATGTATGTATGTATGTATGTATGTATGTATGTATGTATGTATGTATGTATGTATGTATGTATGTATGTATGTATGTATGTATGTATGTATGTAGGTATGTATGTATGTATGTATGTATGTATGTATGTATGTATGTATGTATGTATGTATGTATGTATGTATGTATGTATGTATGTATGTATGTATGTATGTATGTATGTAGGTATGTATGTATGTATGTATGTATGTATGTATGTATGTATGTATGTATGTATGTATGTATGTATGTATGTACGTATGTACGTACGTACGTATGTATGTATGTATGTATGTATGTATGTATGTATGTATGTATGTATGTATGTATGTATGTATGTATGTATGTATGTATGTATGTATGTATGTATGTATGTATGTATGTATGTATGTATGTATGTATGTATGTATGTATGTATGTATGTATGTATGTATGTATGTATGTATGTATGTATGTATGTATGTATGTATGTATGTATGTATGTATGTATGTATGTATGTATGTATGTATGTATGTATGTATGTATGTATGTATGTATGTATGTATGTATGTATGTATGTATGTATGTATGTATGTATGTATGTATGTATGTATGTATGTATGTATGTATGTATGTATGTATGTATGTATGTATGTATGTATGTATGTATGTATGTATGTATGTATGTATGTATGTATGTATGTATGTATGTATGTATGTATGTATGTATGTATGTATGTATGTATGTATGTATGTATGTATGTATGTATGTATGTATGTATGTATGTATGTATGTATGTATGTATGTATGTATGTATGTATGTATGTATGTATGTATGTATGTATGTATGTATGTATGTATGTATGTATGTATGTATGTATGTATGTATGTATGTATGTATGTATGTATGTATGTATGTATGTATGTATGTATGTATGTATGTATGTATGTATGTATGTATGTATGTATGTATGTATGTATGTATGTATGTATGTATGTATGTATGTATGTATGAATGTATGTATGTATGTATGTATGTATGTATGTATGTATGTATGTATGTATGTATGTATGTATGTATGTATGTATGTATGTATGTATGTATGTATGTATGTATGTATGTATGTATGTATGTATGTATGTATGTATGTATGTATGTATGTATGTATGTATGTATGTATGTATGTATGTATGTATGTATGTATGTATGTATGTATGTATGTATGTATGTATGTATGTATGTATGTATGTATGTATGTATGTATGTATGTATGTATGTATGTATGTATGTATGTATGTATGTATGTATGTATGTATGTATGTATGTATGTATGTATGTATGTATGTATGTATGTATGTATGTATGTATGTATGTATGTATGTATGTATGTATGTATGTATGTGTTTTTCCTTAATATTTTTTAAGGACCGTTTCTAAAAATTTAATTTAATTTGAATAAAAAATCTTTCAATAAAATTTACAAAACCGGTGACTTTCGATTGTAACACAAGAATGTTTTTTTATTTTTTCAAAAATGGTTTCTTAATACAATATAACAGTTTTATATAAAAATTACCCAAGCATTTTGACAATTAGAGTAGGTAATTCATAGATAGTTAATTGCCAAAATGCAAGGGTAATTATCAGTACGTTAAAATAATTCATTCTTTAATAAAATTGATATCAATGACGCAACACCGGCCCCATTGAAGGACCTACGGTCTTCAATCCATTGGTAGTAACGCAAGTTTATGGATTGGCCTCTTCAACACAGCATTCCTAGTCTTCACTTCCGCTACTCTCACTTTGCCGTCCACGCCTGGGGTTACCGCCAACACTCGGCCTGTCAGCCACTGCAGGGGTGGCATGTTGTCTTCGTGAACGACGACGAGCTTGCCGACGACGAGATCTGGCTCTTCTTCCGCCCACTTGGTCTTGGCTTGGAGGCTGCGGACGTAGTCTCTCTCCCAGGATTGCCAAAACATCCGCTTGAGAGTGCAGGTAAGCCGCCATCTCTTGGAGTACCTCAGCCTGTCCACTTCTTCGTGAGGCAATTCTGGCGGCAGCGCTAGTAGGCTCTCTCCTATTAATAGATGCCCTGGAGTTAACGCTTCGCTGTCGTTCGGGTCGTTGCTGACGGGGGCTATTGGTCTGGAGTTCAGAACTGCCTCTATTTGGACCAGAACCGTTTGAAGTTCCTCGACGGTTAGCAGCACCTTGCCCACGGTTTTGATGAGCAGTGTTTTGGCGGATTTGACGGCCGCTTCCCACAGACCGCCGAAATGTGGAGCTCGAGGCGGAATGAATACAAAGTCTATCCCCTTGTTGGCAGCGTACATTTTCATGGCGTCGGCATTGTTGGCCATGGCTTCTCTGAGCTGGAGCAGTTCTCGACTGGCACCGACAAAATTCGTTGCGTTGTCGCTGTACATGCGCTCTGGGAGCCCTCTCCTGCCGACGAACCTTTGAAGACATAAAATGAAAGAATTTGAAGACAAATCAGTAACAAGTTCAATATGTACAGCTTTTGACGTAAAACACACAAATATAGCGATGTACATTTTAACAGGTGGACGGCCACGTATTTTAAGTGTTACATTAACTGGGCCGCAAAAATCTACACCACATACTTTAAATGGGCGTAGAGCTCTCACCCTATCGGCGGGCAAATTTCCCATTATTTGATTCATTAGTTTAGGTTTGTAGCGAAAACAATGAATACACTTGCGAACTACTCTTGAACATGCTTCTCTGGCATTTATCAGCCAAATTTTATCACGTAAAATGGCTACCAAGGCTTTCGCTCCAGCATGACAGTGTTCCAAATGCAAGTGTCGTAAATATAAGGCCATAAAATATGAATTTTTAGGCATTAAAAGGGGAAATTTTGCATCGTGAGCAATTGGTGCATTTAGCAACCGCCCGCCTACTCTAAGTAGTGAAAAATTGCGATATTCATCTTTGTATTGGTGGACAAAAGGATTCAATCGTTGCAAATTTGAAGGCAAAACTTGTGATTTGCTTAACTTTTTCAGCTCTTCGGCGTATTCTCTTTTTTGAATAAATTCAATTAGCTGGAGAAAAGTCCAATTAATCTCTTTCGCTGTAGGTATACCTATATTGCGGCATTGCTTTCCTCGAGCAATATCGAGAAAGCGAAAAACATACGAAAATACTCGAATCATTTTGTTGTATGATGAGTAACTTTCAATAATCTTCGCAATAGGATTAATTTCGTTTTCTACTACAGCCAAAAACACATTAGTTTTCCTTGTTTCAAGTGACTCTTGTTCGGGAGTTATTTCGAAATGCTCATTTACTGGCCACTTAGTAGTCTCTTCGAGTAGAAACTTTGGGCGATTAAACCAAATAGAGTCAACTAATTCTTCAACATTACATCCTCTAGAAACAATATCGGCCGGATTTTCCTTAGTTGGAACATGACGCCATGTGGCCTGGCCTGATAGTTCCTGTATTTCTGATACTCGATTTGATACGAATGTTGCCAGAGTAGAAGGATGAGTTTGAATCCAATGCAACGTAATTTCTGAATCAGTCCAAAATGTAACGTTTTCCACTTTAAATAATATTGTATGCTTTATTTTGGACCATAACTTGGTTAGTAGATGCGCTGCGCATAGTTCAAGTCTTGGTAGAGACTTGGTCTTCAGAGGAGCAACTTTCGATTTAGCCGTTAGTAATCGGCAAAAAGTCTTACCAGAAGCTCTACTCCGGATATAAATGCAACAGCCATAAGCTCGCATAGAGGCATCAGAAAACCCATGAATTTGACATTCAGTATTTGATGAAGTCAAAACAAATCTAGGAATTTCTATCATGTCAATTTTCAATAAATTGGCTTTAAAATTTGCAAAAGATATATCAAGGCGCGAGGGAATAGACTCATCCCAATCTAGCTGCATTAGCCATAATTCTTGAAGAAGAATTTTTGCTTTGATAATCAAAGGGCACAAAAGTCCGAGCGGATCGAATAGTCTTGCCGAAACTGACAATATATTTCGTTTTGTTGCTTTTAAGTTTTGAAACAAATCATCCAAGTGGTATTTGAATACGTCACTCTTCGGAATCCAATAAGTGCCTAAAGTTTTAGTGAAATCCTGATTTGTCTGTATTGATTTTTGAATTGTAATCGAATCTTGATCATAACAATTTGAAAACCATTTAGTCAGATTAAAACCTGCCGATTGCAATATTTGTGTGACTTGGGACCTTATTATATTTAGGTCTTCTATTGAGTCCGCACCAGTTAAAAGATCATCGACATAAAAGTCTCTCTTTATAACTGTTGAGCCAATTGACAATGATTTTTCGAATAATTCGCTCACATAAGTAAGGCAACGTATTGCCAAGAATGGAGCTGATGATGTGCCATAAGTCACTGTATTTAATTTATAAATCTCAATATTTTGAGACTGATTTTCACGCCATAATATTAATTGATAATTTCTATCGGCCTCGTCAATTATAACCTGACGGTACATTTTCTCAATGTCAGCCGTCATAGCGTATTTATGCATTCGAAAACGAAGAAGTGTTGAATACAACTCCTCTTGAATGGTAGGACCAATCATTAGTAGATCGTTAAGAGAAAGTTGTGTAGATGTTTTACAAGAGGCGTCGAAAACTACCCGAAGTTTTGTAGTAGAACTTTGGGGGCGTAATACGCATTGATGTGGTATAAAATAGTGAGAAACATCGGGTACTTTATTATCTGCAATAGACATATGACCCAAATTAATGTACTCTTTCATGAAAGAATTGTACATCTCTTTTGTTTGTGGTTCTTTTGACAGACGACGTTCTAACGATAAGAATCGTCTTCTAGCTGTTTCAAAAGATAGACCCAGTGTATTTGGATCTGCTTTAAAAGGTAGCGCCACTTTAAATCTGCCCGACGGCAATCGCTGAACAGATTTCGTAAAGCTTTTCTCACATTCCTGATGCTCAATTGATAGAACATTTACCTCTCTAGGAATTTCTTCTAATTCCCAAAATCTACGAACTATTGAATCTAATGAATCTTCGTTTTCAGTTAGTGTACTTAAATGGCATACATTTTTTATTAAAATGTTTTAATTCTTTATATTTTCCCGAAACTATCCATCCTAGAAGTGTTTTCTGGAGTGTTGGGATATTGGGATTTAGTTTAATTTGACCAACGCATAGTAATTCAAAGAAAATCTCAGCGCCGATCAACATATCAATTCTTTGGGGTTTATTAAAATATGGATCAGCGAATTCTATATTATTCGGCAAATTCCAACCAGATGTTGAAATTATACGATCTGGTTGATAGTTGGAAATCGATCGAAGAACCCAAAATTCCGCAGAAAATTCATGGGAATTCATTCGAGATTTCACTGTAGCCTGAAGTTTATGTTTTGCAGACGAATTCGTTCTGCCAATACCAATAAGACTGAGATTTTTTTCTTGTTTTTGTAATTGTAATCGCTGGATAGTTCTTCGGTTACAAAATTTATTTGTGAACCCGAATCCAAAAGAGCTCTAGCTAAAACATACTGACCAGATTTATTCTTGATCTGAACTAAAGCTGTAGCTAAAATTACATTATCTTTCGCCGAAGATGAATGATTTACAAAAGCTCTTGAAGTTGAAGCCACATTAGGATCAGAATTTGCAATATTCTCAGATTGTGCATCATTTGCAGCATATTTATGTAATAATGTATGGTGCGAACCACTACAAACTCTACATTTTGATGATTTACATTTCGTGACCGTATGTCCTTTTTTCAAACAATTAATACAGGCAGGAACGCCCTTGACAAAATCAAATCTCTGCTGCACTGGCACTGCAGAGAATGAAGGACAGTTCGATAAGTAATGCCCTGCTTTACAAAATAAGCATTTAGCTACTGATTGTTGTGTATCAGTTTGGCATGAAAATGATGATTTCTTCTTTTTACTAAAACTTTCATTTTTCCTCGTAAAATTGGTATTTCGGTTTTGATCTCGAACTTGAAGCTTCTTCAGCTGAAATATGTTGGTATCTCTTGTTCAAAGCTACCTCACAATCACTCCATAAGGGCAACTTTTCATAATCAAGTTGCTCTTCCCATTTGGATCTAGTGATTGCATCTACTTTTGACATTACTAAGTGAATTATTATCGCATTAGTAATTGCCTTATCATCTCCGATTGATAAAAGTGAGCCATAAATGGCAGACACTGTATCAATCATGCTCCTCAAGGAAGTTGCAGAAGGTTTAGACATTTCCGGTAAATTAAACAATTTAGTAATATTATCAAAGAATATTAAACATGGATTGTCATAAACTCTTTTTAAACTTTGTAGAGCCTTGGAGTAATTTTGTTCGCTTATCTGAAAAGCTTTCACAGTTCCTAGAGCTTCATCTGATAGGCACGAGATTAAATGATTAAATTTCTCAATTTCAGTTAAAGTTGGATCACTATCTACCAAACTCTCGAATAAACTAATAAAATTCTTATATTCGGCATATTTACCGCTAAATTTAGGCAACTTCATACTTGGAAGTCGGCTATGATGACCTGAGAAACCAAGAGTATTTTCAGCGAAACTATGTTCTCTGGGAGTTAAATAACCCAAAAGCATACTTTTAGTGGAAACGCATAAATTTTCTAAATCGGACCTTTCATTGTTCGAGGGATCTAATATATCGATTTCTGTTTGAATTTCCATTGCATCTTCAATATAAGAATTTTAAATTTCTAATCGACATTGCAATTCATTTTGATTAAACGAAATAGTTTTTTCTTTGATAGATCGCCTAATTCTCGGAACGTTAGTCAGAATTGTATTTTTCTGTTGGTATAAACTCTCAAGACTAGTAGAACTTTTCTGCTTTTTACTGCCTCCCATTTTGTAGTCGAGGTTTAAATATCTAACTTGCAAAGAAAAATAGGAAACCTAGTTCTAAATTCTTATAGAATTGTATTTTAAATCAATTTTCAAAAGGATCTCAAGGAAATTTGTCGTAAAGACAGAATGGATTAATAAATAAACTTTCCGAGATCAACTTACGGTTTCAATGCACTTGCAGAAACAACAATTGATTTTAAGGTTTCAACTACTTTTTATAACAAATGTTCTTATTTATTTATTTATTTATAAATTAATAGCAATTATTAATTCTCGAAAAAAATTGTTTTTGAACAATATTGTT